>BJKM01000055.1:1439680-1644680 GCA_015082035.1 Chaenogobius annularis | reverse complement strand
ACAGCGGTGTGAAAAGTTTACACATTTTTTTTTTATTTCAGACTGAAGGAATATTGTGATCAAAATATAACAACGTGTGATTCCCATTCATGTGCTTACTCTAAAAGTGACTGATATCATAAACAAGTCATTTTGAAACTTAATTTTGAATGCAGTAGAATTGGTTAAAATAACTGATTGGGACTATATTATTGAAGAGCACTAGACTTAAGGAGCAGGAGTAACTCAGGGATCTCTGCATTGTGCGTGCATCTGTCACATTCATGAAGCCGGCCAATCACTTCTCACACAGGAGACCACATGGGAGCTTAATTATACTGTGCCTCGAGGCTAACAAACCTCTGCTATTGTGTTGGAACAGCATCATGCCTGCAGCACCACAGTGCACCAACTTAATGCCAAGTTGATTAAATTCTCATTCAAGGCACTATAAACAATATGTAAAACATTAGTAAACAAACAAATATAATACACCTCAATTACTCATCACAGCTTTAAAGTGAGGGGGGAGTTTTGTACTTAAAGTAAATCTCGAACCTTCAACCCAGCCTTCTATCATCATCAGCGGAGGGTTAGAGCAGAGAAAATGCTGCCCACTGCCCCCTGTGTCACCGTCCTGCACACAAACACCCACATAGGGCAGGGCCAATATGGACAAAAAATCACGGTATGGATTAGAAAATTTGCAATTACGTTATAGTTGACAATATTATTAACGCTAACCAAAATACTTCAAAAATGCTAAATTTTATTGTTGCAAATAACAACAACAATTTCTTTTCAATTTGCTAACGAGTTATTTCTGATGTAAATTAAAGCTATGATTTGATATCAAGAGTGCAAACATTTATAAGTCAGTTTTATAATTAGTTATAATATTAGTTAATTATTAGTATAATTATGCAACATCTGCTTGCTTTTACGTTCAAAAGCCTGTGGCCTCTCATGTAGATTAACGTTTGCCACTTGTTATTGTTGCTTATATTGTGATAGTAATTATTTATTCCACAGGTTTTAGGCTTATGTGGGGGTTTCCTGCTTTGTGCAACTCAGGGAAAGCCACTGACTTTGGCTTCCCCTTTAACATGACATGGAATTTGAATGAACTCAGTAACTGAAAACAGTGAATAGTGAATTAAACATTTGTTGCGGTGCAGAGAAAACACGAGCTGCACAGAACAGTCATCACAACGGCGACTCAGACACAAACAAACTCCTCTCACAGCACAAAGTGGAGCTAACGTTCTTCTTTGGTTTGATCGAGAACAAAAATAAAAGACAATCCTCTCAAAGTCTGCCCTGGTAGCGTGCATGTCAAGTTCAGCACTGATAAGGGCTGTCTCATGTTTTCACTAAGAAACTTTTTAGAAAACTTGTTAGATTTAATGTGAGAAGCCTGTAGTCCCTGTCCTGTATCATGGGGCTGGTACAAAGCGGATTCGCTGAAGTAGCTTTCCTCCAAAGAGAAAAAGAAGCCCTGGCTTGTTTGTGTCAGTCAGCCTGCTTTCTCCTTGCCTGACCAGCCAAGACCACAGGCTTTGAATATACTTTCCGAAGGCGTTTTGGTCTGGAATCATATCCAGTCGCTCCGATTTCCAAAGGGCGTGATTGACAGACAGATTAAGCAATCAGAGAAACGCAAGGTCCGTTTCTTGTATAAACAAAGCTTACGAGGAAGAAATAAAACGAAAATAACACTGGACTGAGAAACGTCACCGACTTCTGCAGAGTCAAAAAGTGTCGCACTAAACTCTGTAAATCTGAGGTAAATTGAGTTATATATTTTGTTCTGAATGTTCCGAAAATATTTCATCGATATTTCAATTTTTATGTCCATCATTTAAAATCCCACTCAGTATAACGTTGAAAGGGTTGTATGTATGGTCTCCACTAATGAAATACATAGATAGAACTCGCGCTCTCTGGGTTGTGGTTCTAATTTCACTTTGTATCATTTGGCAAGACCGCGAGAACAGAGCGCAAATATTACCAATGTTTATCTATGTTAACCAGAGCATAGTTATTAATGCAGACAGTAGCGACCAGTGACCATACCACAATAAACCATGTATGCATATATCATTTTTGGTGAAATAGCCGTTTTCCTATTTAAATCAGTCTAAGCCCTGAGATATAAACCTAAGTGTTTAGGTCTACGAATTTCGTATGTTCCACAGTGTACGAAAAAAAAGAATGTGCTAAATAAACCTTTATCTCGTCTGTGATAGACTTGATTTCCTAGTGTGCATCGGACCAATTAGTGATAGAGTGTTTTCCTCCACCACTTGTCCTTCATTTACCGCCAGAACCAAAACGAATAATTCTGGTGCAACTTTCTTTATTGAAGACTAAAACTTATGTCTTAACAACCAGCGACATGAAGCTTCAAACTTCTCAACTCAAGTGTTCACCTTTTACAAGCACAACACTTCATCAGCACAGATGAGAAGGACAAAAGTTTTAGCCAATTGTGAAATTCCTTTGCACACATGTCTACCGACCTAAAGATGTAAGCAAACATTTTGGAAAGCCCGAATCGTGTAGAACGAAGAGTGAAGCAGTTCGCGCAGATTGACACTCCTATAAGAAATACTCACTGTCCAAAAGGAGTCCTGCATACTAGATGCGCAGTATATTTTGCAGGTTTGTGTTAGGTGCTGACTAGAAAGGTAGCCACCTTAACATTATACACTACTGTTTGCTGTTTTGAGTCCTATTGTGCCTGATATAGTGACAGTAGTCTAACATGACCATAAGTAAAAACAATTTCTATGTGCTCTAGTATGTGAGATGAGACGATGTAGTCGAGAATAATAATGATGGAATCCCTGAGATCAGTGACCCTAAAATCACCATCTGAGGAGCTAATCGCTGATCAAATATAAGAGTATATCTAAAAATATAAAGATGCCTTAAGTTGCGTCTCAATAACTCCATTCAGCTGTAAAGGAATGTTGAAATGACCACACCGCGTCAAGGTGTCCCCATTTCCACAGGGACTGAGCTGATGTTGCATAGTTATTTCGTGTACGAGACCTATATGACATTTAATTCCCCAACAGCTCGCTCAAAAAGGCTTCTCGACTAATTGGATGAGATAGTCTGGCCTCATTAGGACAGCCGTCCAGAGTCAAAGCAGCTCTTTGCTCCATCTTATGACCTAAACCAACAGGCTGTGTGGATTGTGTTAACGTAATATGCTCACGCTCCGATTGATTACTACGTGCGTGCGAGTCTCTTGCGGCAAATACATAGCATACTATACATTGACTGTAACTCTGAGAGATGCTGCCTCCTTGTCTTAAAGATGTAGCAGGCCCATCCTCTTAAGCCTTACCGTTTTGAGCTCCTATACCCGCAACGTAAAACAAACACACTCATAGAGTTCATCAACCATGCTTTGACGTTGGAATTACTTAGGATAACATTCTTCCTTAAATCTAATAGTAATTATCAATATCATTAAACACTATCTTAAGCAATAACTAATACTAACAACAATGTGATTCTGCTGTGCTCGACACATAAACCAATATTGTATAAACTGAGTGCGGTACGCGTTTCAGAGCCCAAATACAGAGAGATGAGAGGATTTAATGTAATATAATATTCAAGTGATTGTCAAGACCCGTGGACTTCCAATGCCAGATGGCATTAACTCGCTGATTGGGACCAGTGCTATTGATTAATGACATGACTGTCTGCCAAGGTGTCTGTGGAGCGTATACAAATCGTGTTATGTCAAGGATAGTTCAGAGAATATTCGAACAGCGACGAGAGCTGGGTGAGCAACTCATCGATTCGTTAACATACATCAGCATAAGCAAGGGCCAGATTTTTTCAGTATGCTTAGAGCTAGCGTCTTATCTCTTACGGCTACCTCTCTTACTCCAGTCATGGTCCTGAGCGAGATAGAACTTTTAATTGCATGCTTAACCATAACATATTTTAACTTTTTTTGGATGGCTAATCAATATTCTATAACAAGAATTTTTCCCGTAGTAGTTGTAGACCTTCCCCAATTTCTCTTTGATTAACTATGATGAAACATGCTGTGCACGAGCCCCTCACATGTAATGCAGATGGAAGATAATGAGTAGAGAGGGGAAAGTGCCCTCCAGCATATTTCGTCCTTGGTGTGTGGGAAAACAACCGCAATGATTATCAAGACAACATAAGGTTAAATTAAAAAAAGAGGGTCTCAAAAAAACAATAACACCACAGTAATGATACCATACCCCAATAAGCACAATGAACAGAGTTGTCTTTTCTCCGAACAAAAGTATGAAATAAAGAACATCTTTCAACCTCTGCGTTGCTGCTAAATCCATCTATCATATGAATAATTTCAGGAAGACGGATAGCCTGGCTGCCAGAGGAGTCTTTGAAGACGGACCCACCCACCAAAGTGAAACCTCTCTAGTATGTCTCTCTTCTCAATACCCACCTAGGATATATATATAAAAAAGTCTATAAAAAGACAGATTGATTGAGCAGATAAAATAAATCACATACCCAGTCATTGATACCTCTATTTTGGACCTTTGAGTAAACAATATGTACAATTGAGCACCAGAGGATGTGTGAACCGAGACTAACGAGGAATAGATAGAGTTCTGATTCATTATTCTAAGTACACCACCTTACATCTCTCAGCAATCGTCCCTGTGTTACCAGCACGCAGAATCTCGCCTCTTTACGATTTCTTTATTGATGTTTTTGCTCCTCGCTCAGTACTAGCAAAGGCCATATAATCAGAGGGAGTGGGATGACCGAATAAGCGAGAGGATCGCGCAATCTCACCGGCACGATCGAGTGAATGAGAGACTACTCCAAATACAGAATGTCAGCGTGGGACTAAGGCGCCTCTGACCTCCCATCGACAAGGTTACAGGCGCATCCTCGCAACTCCCTCAGGAAACTGACCTCCACTCCACCCCAAGGCATAACGACTGACATTGATGAAGGGTCCATGTGTGCATCCACGAGAAGTCTGGACGATTCAGATATAGGGAGACAAGAAGAGATTGACATAGTGTAATGTAGGTAAATAAACTCACAAATGTCTGCCTAAGCCCAATACAGAAGCCCTATCCGCGACTGGCAGAATGGGAATAGAATCTCTACAACCCGGAATGGTCTACCGCAAAAACAATCCCATGAAATGGTAGATCTAAAATTAATTGGTTACTAAGAGTAGATCTGCATTCGATGACGGGTAGTGCTTAGATGCGCAGGTGATAGAGTGGTTGCGTATCGATGAAGAGTATAGCGAGACTGTGTGCTCTTCATAGCATTATGTATACAGTTGATTGTCCACGTAAGACCGGGAAGCTTCGTTCTTTCACACGGAAATAGTACCACGATAGGGCTGGCTGTACTCCAGCTGTGAAAGATTTGTTCATGTGTCTAAGATATTGTTTATTGCATTTAGATCATGTTCCCCACTTAAGAAATACCTACGTTAGCGGACAGCTTTTACCCGTAATAGATCTGCCCTAACAACAAGATGTCTCCCTATCACTAAGCCCTGCCGATTCTAGTGGGGGGTGGTGAGTGCGAATGTGGTTTAAATCAATAGAAGTAGCGCCCTTGAACCTTCATGTCATGTTTTGGTCAACTTTCTTGGGTCAGTTTTACAGTGGATAATCGTACATGATCCCTCTATGTTGTTCTTATATGGTACATCCCAATTCCACCACATACTCTGTACCCAATATCAGGCAGTCTATATCATCATTTTATATCACTGCAATAATATTTGAAACATCTATGACTCGGCACCCCTACAATTTCCCAAGAGATTATTTCCAGGATGCTGTGCGCGTCACCCTTTATGAAATGATCTTACTTGGATGGCGGGATTTCATCCTCTGTCGGCACAATTGGTGACCAAACTATGCCCAGAGCACATATTATAGTACAATGGGCATGGACAGACAACATAAAGATAGGCAGTGAAAGCCCAGAAAGAGCATAAAGATAGATTCCACATATGCTACTTCTGCATAAGTTATATATTAGAAGAACCCACGTCATTTAGCTGTCTTAATGAGACAACTCCTGGTAAAATATAGTTCGAGACCAGTCACAGAAATTAGGAGGACAACAATCTTGTAAATTTAGGCCTGCCTTTCCGCCCCGAACACCCTCGACCCATGCCGAGAAAGTAGTAGTCCCATTCTCTGCGGTTTCCCTACCTCAGTGGTGTTCCGAGATTTGGTTTATACGCTGAGCCAGATCGTTGTCTAGATCATGATCACTTATCTATACCTTACATGCTCCCAGAGCACAAAGGAGGGAATTCCCACGCAGTTTTCAGTGGAGCCCGTACGCCTTTGTGCTTGTAACCGCCCCTGTGGACACTCCAGTGTCGGGATCACGTACTTTTTGATGAATTTAACGTCCTGTGTGGAGTTACAATGCATTTGTGTTTAAACTCAATATTGTCTTCTGCCCTGTCAATGCTCTTCGAGCATGAGAGCAACGCTGACAGAAGACTTTGTGAGGTCAGAAATAGTATGACCGATAAGAAAACACTTAGATACAATTCTATATACCAGAGTTGTGCGCAATCTATATATTAATAAACATCCCAACAATTAAATGTGAGAGTAGATAAAGGTCAACACCACTCTAACTGAGGGTGTGAGGCCAGTTATGAGACGCATGAGGTGCAAGTCGTTCATTACAATAGTTTAATTGTATTATGTTTAGTGAGTGGACAAAAAAATTAGCTCCTCACAAGTTTATAACAACTTTAAATCTTTTCGTTTGTGTTCGTGTTTCTTTTAATTTTATATTTCGGTATATCAATGATTGTGAATTTTCTCTTCGCTGATGTCCTTTTTTTTCTAATCATTACAATTCTAAAATAAAACTTATCATTTTTGGTATATCACGTTTTAGAGCAACGAACATTTCGGGTCTTAAATTTAAGTGAAACCAAAAAAAGACAAGATGTCAAGTACAAATATTAATTATAATTTATATTAATTTATTATTTTTTTTTCTATTATATAAATAAAGTGTAACCTGTGTTTGTTTGGGCCCCCCGATACGTTGTGTTATGACATATGTCTGACAGGATTCTAATGGTGCATTTTCCCACCTTATGTGTATCGTCATGGATATAGATGGATGAGTGAAGTGGTCCTATTCCCGGAGCAGTATCCATCCTCCCAAATGGTGGAGGCGAGCGCTGGAAGCCCGAATCTCCAAACACAACCACTGTTATGAACCCTGAATTGAAACCCTCCGTATCCATTTCATTCAAGCATGTACCCCTAAACCTTAGTAGCCATAAGAACAACAATCACTGGTACAAGCTTACATAAAAAACTAAAGGCTGCATTATAAACAGTGTCGCTCTGTTAAACCACAAGTGCTGAAATTCCAAATGACTTCATCTTTCAATTTTCATTTATTAAAATTATTAGAATGATCGATAAGAATATAAGTTGCAATTATGTTATTGTACAGATCATTTGTCAGTTCAACCATTACTTTACTATGCCACTTCCTATTTTGAATCAGTTTAATGACTCAAGTTTAAATGTCTTAGTATCTAACTCTTGATCCCACACCACACATTACCTTCACTAAAACTCGTGTGAGCAATGAAAGTTGATTGTTCAAGATGTGTCTCCCAATTTGCCAGTCTTTACAGCTCAAGGTTGTTGGTTCAGCCCCTTGATGTATTACTAATTTTAATTGTATTAATTATTCTAATAATTTATGTGACCTAGCAGAAAAACATAGGCTAAAGTTGAGCCCGCACTTTTTTTTTTTTCACATCCCATAGACTTATACCAGTCCCACTCTACAGCCAATAATTCAAGGCCAGTCAGGCCCATCCCCCCCGCTCGCTGCTGGTGACATTGAGAAATTTAGTGAACTCTAATTGTTGACCCAATAGTCCCTTCAGAGTTCAGACTACACAGCCTTTGACCAAGTAATATCTTCATTTGCAAGACAAGAATATGAATAAGCTAAATTGAAGAGGGTAATAACAACCGATACTAGTGGTGTAAAAGGATATTTTGAGAGGAAACCTCGGGATGGAAGGACGGAAGTGGTGGACAGTTAGAAATAGACCGTCCTGTTAGACTGGACATAACGATCTTCACATAAGGGTCTGGTTCGGTGCTGTTGAAGCTAACGGAGGAAAAAATACATCCAACATAATTAGTCTTCAACCATGTGAACTCGATATATCAAATGTGGGACTACTCATAAATGGTATGATATTGCGCGAAGCAGTTGCAACAGTCTCACTGTCCCACGGCCTGCATAAATTAAATAGCTGTAAAGTTATAATATCAACCAAGTAGATGAAAAAAGCTGCGCTGAAGTAACTCTTAGCTCCGGAGACGCTCCTGTAGGGTGTGATAGTAGCGAATTACAATGTCCGAGACCTCCCGCACATCTTCATAACGATCTACAAATGAAAAAATAGCTTTTGACCCACCTAAATGCCCTAGTAAAGTAAACGTGGTGCTTTCACACATCTGCTAAGGGTTGACTCTAGCAACATTTTAATGTAGAAAATAAATCGCTATCATGATCGATTGACCATGAGTGTTTGGTGCCAAACTCTCATTATGCTACGACAACTACCCATATATACTGTCTGGATATAAACCGAGACGTACTAGTAAGCTAGATGTGTGTGGTTTAGAGTTTAATATATAGTTTGCAATTTTGTACGTGGTTGAGTCAGCTATTGTACGTCGAGACCTAGACGAGTGTTAAGGGCTCGGGTAGGCATTCATACGCAGTCCGCCGGTCTGTGACGATAAACTTATAAACGGTGCTTATCTGCTGTCATTCTGCTTTGTTGTGCTGTTCCACTGCTCTGCGTTTATTCTCGCAACACATTGCTGTGGCCCTGTCCAGTGGGAGAAAAAAAGCACTGCGTTAACGTCACTGACTATTGACCGCTAAGGTTAAAGGAAACATTACCTAGTATGTACACAGATTAATTAGTGATGTGAAGTGGAGGAGACATTGTATGATCATGTGCAATACATGATGATAAAACTATACCCAATGTCACAATGGATAAGATGTGCATTTACCCATGATGGATAACTTTTACTACATACATCATTTCCCTTATGTCAAATCAAACTACAGAAGATCACAAGTCTGTGTACTATTTGTGCTGTTTTTTTCTTTCTACACAATAGGTTGAAGTTTTTGACTGTATCTGGATTAGACTTAAGGTCCATGCTTATCAGTTACTCTGCTGAGATCCTGCTGACCACAGCCTCTGTCCTACATCACTCTCTCTTTGTCCACCTGATTGCCACTCTGTCTTCCTCTCCATACCTCGTCCCCATGTGTCCAGTCTGTATAGGATAAATGAAAGCCCATCAAGAAGATATCAAGATAAACATAAAAGTAGTCTGAGGCTGACAAGAAAATAAGAGTCATCCATCAAAGGCCTTGGCTACTCACAGCACATGTCAGAGGCACCCCTGGGTGCTCCTTAAACCGCGTGACACCCCTTAATTCAGGACGCTCATGCGCATCATCACATCGGACAGCTGGACAGTGAGCCACAGGAAAGGGGCCCAGTTTGCTTTGAAGTCTGGCATCTTTTGGAGAACTGTGTCATTATGATGTTATCAAAACCATGATCTCTTTTCCACAATATTTCAAAATAAAACATCACTGCTGCTTCATCTCACTGGGTTTAGAAGCTAGATCATTTCATGTGCACACCTTTGACAGAGATAAGGCAATGTTTATACAGGTTTGTCCTATACGGTAGCCTTCTGTCCTCACAAACGCCACAGAAATGGATTACAAGAATCAAGATTTTTTTACATCGCTATAAATCATCTTCTCTACTGTATTCACTGTAAAAGCCAAACGTACCTGTTCCATTTATTTTAAAAATAATTATACATGAAGAATCAATAGAAGGGCATGGGCACAAATCAATCAGGGGGGTAATGACGTGGGATAGTGTTGCGTCTGGAAACATGGGGATTTAAGTGTGATACAAAGAGGTTATTAAAGGAGGTGACTTTCCCCTGAGCACGTCAAAGTCGCACTCATAAATGACTTTCTTGGCGTCGATACTTCATTAGAAGGAAGTGATAACGCTGCCACCAAAGAGAAGATCAGCGTGTGCTCAACTTAGCCTGAGCAACGAACCCATGCCACTGATGTAAAAGCGTCATAGACACTCAAGTGGGAGCTGCAAAAACCTGGGATCTACCGTTACTGAGATATTTATAAAACAATGATATAAACCAGTGTTATGAAAAAAAGATTCCCAGATAATAAACGGTGATATGATATCCCTTATAATGAGACAAAATGAATATCAGATTAAGCCATTACAAAACTAAATTAAACAAAGCTATATTACATTTGTATAGTTATTTTTGCATATGTACAATCGCTACAGCCACAAAGTTGAGAATCTCTCAATTATATAAAAAATACTTGAGTGAATCTTTTATTTAAAAAAAGGGGCATTTGGCGAGTTTAATGCCACAATGTGAAACCTTCCAGGCAAAGATCATCGCCATTGAGACAAGCAGATGACCCTCACCAGAAAGGTTACATATGGCACCTTTAATTTTGTTAAACTGATTGAATACCAAATCCCATTTACAATCTTGACCTAAATGTAAAAGAATAATTTCTAAATCTAAAAAAAAAAAATTTAAAAATAAAATAGAAATCACCATAACCAACTACATTATTTCTGTTATAATTTCAAGATTCTTCAAGAAAATATAATGTTGCCTATATTTTGTCCTCTGAAGAAGCTGAAGTTAGAAGTTGTTAGAACTGCAGCAGTTGTTTGATTGGTCAGCACCATTCCCACTGTTGTAAATCATTAGGCGTCCGATTGGGGACAAAACACACAGGAGCACAGCTATACAGCAACAGTACAATACACTGCTCCCAATGCAGATAACTGCAGCTCCTCGGGTCAAGGAGAAGTGCAAATGGAGAAGGGCTTCCATAAGTTTTAAAGACATTACGACTTTTAATGAGTAGAAATGTGCCATCTTCAACAAAGTTCACCTTCGGCATAACATTTACTTTGGCTATTACGATACAATTTCTTATTTCCCTTGACTCTGGAGGATTAAGTGTGAAGCGCTATGAGAAGGGCAACATCAAGTTTCGCAATCAGGATGGTTAAGGTTACAAATGATAGAAGACGGGTCGGTATAATGAGTCCAAATTAGAGGAAATAGATAAAAAGAGGATTTGAACATTGTGACTTATTTGGCAGAAGAATAAAGGAGTCTTATCTGGCAACAAAGTAGCTTGGCAAAGGTACTGTACACGCTCTTCTCTTGACCCGCACAGCCACCTTCACGCATTACTGATTAGGATTTACAATGTTGACAGGGCTGGGCATTAATAGACAGTGTTCCCTTGTAGTACTATAAGTCGCCTAAATTAGTTTACATGTGCATTAATACCAACAAGCACAATGTGAGTGATTAACACATGACGAACACAATTAAATTAAAATATGAAGCGGCTCACAATTATAGATTAAACAATGGAGTCATGGAGGGATCTTTTGTTTTATAATTTAAATAGATTTTTTTTAAGTATATCATTTATTGTGACTAGAGATGGGCAAAATATAGAAATGTAGATAATATTTCTTTTATCGCAGTAAAAATGTATACAAAAAAGCTGATTAAGAATAAAATTGAAAGAAAGATTGCTTTCAATGAATAGTCAATGATATTTCAGAATTTCTTTGAATCATTTTACAGACATTTCACATTTGTCTGATAATTCAACTTTAACTAACGCTGGTTGGATGTTGGATTTACAGTACATAATATTGTCTGACTATCGTTATAAGGAAACTCCCAAAAAATATAAAGTTATTCATTTTTGTCAGTAGCACCCACCCCTAATTGTGACATTGGTTTTCATACATTTTATTTCCTACTGTGAGCTACAAAATGCATGAAATGTTTGAACAAAAGAAATCCTTGTACATCTGAGAAACTTGCATCCTTATCTCTTGGTTTGCAGGTTCACCATTTAATAAATGTACCTGTAAACAAATCAAACCTGAAATCCTTTTAAACATTGCTGGTTCTGTGCCGGCTGTGTAGATAGCCTCAGCTGTGTATCACTCAGACGCCAGATTTAAAGGACTACAGCTGAGCACACACTGGAGTACAGCTCAACTCAGTTTAGCCCTCCAATCCCCCAATCACACCACAATAATCCTAAAACCACTGGCCGGCCACTCCGCTCCATTCATCACTGCCAGGTCGCGGGCTTCGAGTCATTAGTTAGGACCATTCACACTTCCACAGTACTACAGTAGTCGAAGAGGCAGTGCTCGAGGCTACACCTGACCTGCAAACAATGGTGCAGGGGAATAAAAGCTTGGGAGTAAGTTTTAAATAAGTCGAGTTCTCGAATCCACAACCGCTGTTGCTAAGCCTTATTGGAAAGGCACTGCAAAACCCTGCTTTGTGTCTGCTCATAATTACATATCCAGCATAATTAGCTAAAAGGCAGGTGAGAGCGAATCACAGTCAATTAATCAGTGCCTTCCCTATTTCTTTTTTGTGCCACAGAGATTTTGGCTTGTAAGCTCATTTGCGGTACAGCCGAGCAAAGAGAAACGCGCTTCCAAGATGCTCTATCTGTTCTGCTGTCATGGGGAAAACAGCCAGGCATGGTAGAAGGAAGATATATGGCTTTTATTAGCTTTTGTGATTTGAGGCAATTTATCAAATACAAGTGTGGCCATTTGAATAGAGAGGGGTCAGGGGTACTGTTGTGTAATTACAGCAATCATTAAATGAGGTGGAAGAAGGTCTTGGGTGTGAGCACAGTGATCCGTGGAAAACCTGTACAGTCTTTTCTTATACTTTCTTTGTTGTGTGACCAGAATTAATTATATCGAGTTTACCGGTGGAGAAGCATTTGTGTTTCTAAACAGACAGAGCGGTGTGAGTGGCTGCTCGGCACAGCGTCAGTCAACAACCTAAACAGACCCAGCAAGTGTCAAATAAATGTAAAAGTAAATAAAAGATTAAACCATATAATAAAAAAAATATTGTAATCAAATTATGAAACAAGAAAATGTATCTTTCATGTTCTTTCATATCTTTTCATATCTTTCATGGAACATATAAAGTCAAATCAAACTATTATATTTATAACTAATATAAACTAATATATATATTTTTACTATATAACTTTCATGTATAAAATGACTTACTTATAAGTAAAAATTACTATAATAACGTACTAATAATGTGTAGATAATGACAGCATATTGAAAGTGGCAGCAAACATTTTTTACATCTTCAGTCTCAGCGGACACAATTAAATGACGCAAGTTCAAATAAATGCTGATCAGTTTTATAGTTAATTTAGTATATCCAAACAATGTCCAAACAAAACAGATGACGTTCAGGAAAAAATGCAAATAAAATCCTGGAAAAATGTGTTTCAAAATAAAAACAGATTTCAGAATCAGAATCAGAAAAAGGTTTAATGCCATTGTCAGTTAACTAAATTCACAAACTAGGGACTTGGTTAGGCGTTAAGATGCAACATACAACAACGAAGACTAATGATAATAATAATAGTAAAATATATCAAATAACGCATGCTATTAATCAAATGAAAATAGTCTGAGCAAATACACAAACTTTCCAGTTGGTCAATTCCCAAAAAAGATTAAGAACTGCAAAAAGTGTCGCCAAGGAAGCATTCAAGTTCAACCATAAATGTGCATGGGACTGGAAGCACTAAGTTCGTGCTGAAGAAATCTGTTTTAGACTCTCAACATGACTACAGACTTTACTACAGACTTCGCATGCCTGTGATGGTGTGTAAATGCAGCTAGTTCAATCCAGGAGCTTCACAACTATGAGGATAAAGTGGTTTGTTTTACAGGGCTATGGCACTTGATGACAAAAATGACAGGGACATTTCCCTTCTGTGTCACTGCTTCCTCAGTTCTTGTTCTTTAACCCTAACCCTAGGTTATAATACTCCCTGGATGTATAGCCAGGCTTGAATGGACAAGACAACAATGTGCTGAGCATGGAAGCGTGATGGTAAGCACATCAGAACTTGTGTATGACCTGATTCGAGATGTCTTTGTAAAGTTTGGGGAAAGTGTGTATCTTGTCTGGACAAATCATTAGCATCACGATAGTTGTTCATCAATGATATAATCCTCAGGGCTATTATTCTGGTCACGGGAGGCTCGAGTCTTTCTAACACCTTATCTTATGAGTAATCATTCCGAATTTTACTCAGAACAACTTGTTACTAAATGATGGGATGGGAATAAAGGAATAAGCCCCTATTGCAATTAAGTAAAGCTTAACGTGGACACTTTTCCCTGGGCTGTGTCTGCCAAGCTCCTTTATAACTGTGGCTAACCTGTGGGGACGCATTAGAGAAAGATAAAGCAACTCCTGCCTCACTGCAATGACCTTTTTATTTATTCAACACCACAGGCTTCCGGAGAAAAATTATTGTATTCATGTTCGCAAGAAAAGTGTGAATTGTATTGGAGAATAATATTGCACATATTATTGATGTGTTCACTTTGGTTATTATCGTGGATGGATGTTTTCAAACTTGGTAAATCACATGTATAATCAATGATCAATGATTCAGTGAAACACCTCCTCAGCATTACCTTAAGCCTCTGATCCATGCCCATTATGGATAGATGTAGTAATAAGCAGACGCCCTCCCCGAGCCTTGGGCCCTAGCGCAGGGCCCCGGACACAATCAACAACATTACTCACATTTGCGCTCTTTACAAGTGACGTTGATGTTTGGGTCCCATCATCCTAATGGATTGTGGGGAATATTACATTATAAAAGAAATTCCTATTCAGCAGGAAAGAGCCTCACTTTGGTGTCGTGTTACATAATTTGGGGTGAGGTACAAAATGAAACAGGGAGAGAGTGATAGATGTGCAAAACACATCACAGGCCAGCGCTGTCACCCCTTCTTAGTCTAATCAATACTTAATTTAGCCATCCTTAGGACAATCTTTACTTCAATATACGATTATCAATAATCAGGTTCTGCATATTCACCTTAACAGCAACGTTGAGAACAACAAGATACCTTAAAACTGTCCCCTAAAACAAATCACTTTTTATACAATCTACACAAGAAGACCTCAGAACCGGTCCAATCTCAAAAATACACATTTGCAAAACCTGGACTTAAACCATAAACCTCCAACTTCAGGGATAAATCCTTTAGACTTCAAGTACTGCTAACAAAAAGGACTTACAAATACTAAACCAGTTTCTTTTATTGAGGTCTTTTTGGGGAAGTGTGAAACTTCCAAATAAGTTATCGTGGGTTTATCTTTCATTAATTTAATTTTCAATCCAATTTGATTTGTGTCGCTCAGTATTACAACTACCTCATGGGGCTTTGATGAAAGATGTCCTCAATCATCAGTCAAACAATGAATGAATGAAACAAGCAAATGCTTTACTCAGTCCTCAAATCTCGCTAAGTGCATGTTTCTAAACTCAGAGTCGTCGATTTTGAACACACCATTGTCAGATTGGCTTCCAAGAAGATTATCTGTATTCTGCAGAGCAAGAAATTGAAATCTCAGCTGAATGAGAAAAGAGATAATTGTTTGTTTTGTAGCTGTTCTCACAGTCTAAATAAATAAGAGGGAGCATGCTGCCAGCAGAGCCAATGAATCTAGTCCAGGGCAGTGTATCATCAGCACAGCCAACAGCCTCCTCTGGGCTCAGCAACAGTTCAGTGGTGCCAAGGTTTTCAGAAAACACCCCTGTTCTGCCCTATGGGGGTGTTAAATTACAAATAGCAGGAGAAATAAGGAAGACTCAACTACGGATGTCACAATATCAAATTTTACTATAACAATTATTAACAACTATTAACAGATAACAAAACAAATGTAAAATCCTTAATTTTCTGATACATATATGACTTCTGTGATATCAAACTTTCTGAACGCAAGAGTAAAGTTATTGCGATGTAAACAGCCAGTTAAAAGCACAATACATTTAGGTGTACATTTTTTGAAGTACAGATTGAATTAAAATGACTTAATCTTGGTTCTAAAACAGCCAAATAATCTTAACATCCCTACGGTCAAATAATAGTAATTACAAGTTCTAATCAGACAGACCTGTGAAGTTCCACCACAAAACTGAAAGGAGTCGACTAAAAGCTTTATGGCCACTTACTTTTTTAGTTCAGGAGCTGGCATTTGAAGGAACCGACCAACCAACCAGGATAACCGTGACAAAATATTAAAAATACCTTAATCAATTGTACAATTATGCACTTGCACAACAAGCAGCATCACAGTTGTTGCCATGCATTAATTAGTGTGTGCTTGTCAGAAGTGGATGTACTTCACACAAAAACAGAAAAAGAGCACTGCAGTGATTGTCAATAATCGTTTTAGATCCAGCTTAACAATGATCCAATGCCAGAGCAAGACAAACAGTAGATCTGGTCCTTGAGCCACCTTGAGCCACCTTGAGCCACCTTGAGCCACAGGTTTTAGCACGTGTAAGAAGCGCCAAAGCTGGAGTCTGAACAGGATGGTTATTTTTTGCTAACTTTGGTGCATAAATAGACTTGATCATATTTCTGCGGAGAAATTAAATAAAGTTATCGGCACATTCTTAGCTACACAACCTAGCATACTGAACCCAGAATCCCAAGGAAAAGTGTGTTCTATCCGTTTGATCACAATTAAACTGATTATTCTTTACATATTTAACTGTATATTTAACAGAAACAAGAGCAGAGCGTCTGTTTCAGTAGTTTGGGACTTCAACCTGTCTGCGTACGTTTTTATCAGTATCCTTGTGCCTGAGCTTGAATGATCACTTCTTCCGTTCTAATTTCAAGCTGTACATGTGTATTGAGTATAGTTCTCATGAATGTGCATTTCAGGTTAGGTCTAATAAAGCAGAAGATTAGGTCCCTCCAGCACAGACAGTCACTAGTTGAGAAACAAGAAGAAGTGGCATGCTGGACCATTATTAAAAAGTATGTAGGGTCTTCCCGAGAACAAAGCTCTGAAAGGTTATGGAAATACCACATTTGTAAGTGCTATAATAAATAACAGCATGAAGCTGTGAAGTGCAGTGGACCGTCATTACAGGGACCCAGACAGCAGCCCACAGAGAACAGCCTCTGTGTGGATGAACTGGAGTCAGAACATGCTCTGTCCCAGTCTGCCAGTTCAGAATCAGAATCGGAATCAGAATCAGAATCAGAATCAGAATCAGAATCAGAAAGGATTTATTGCCATTGTCAATGAACCCTTTCTGATTCTGATCCTGTGCAACGCCAACTTTATTTATAATGGACACAAGGGATAACTTGTATTGTAAAAGTATGCTTTAATACATTTTGTTCTGTATTTATTTGCTAACAGTTTAATTTAGTTATGAATCTGGCATGATCACAACCAATTATCGGTCAACATTAATTCAATTATACCAGAAAAAGATTTAACCATATTTGACCTAATAAAAATACGTTGACACATAAATGAAGGCATTTTATTCTGTAGTAACTTGTATCTATAGTACACAGTTAGCAAAATAATTTTACACTCATTTCAAATGACTTGTTCTTCTGTGTGGGTATGCTTAGGTTTGGCATAAGCAGAATCAGTTTTGGATAAATCTTAAGATTGAGGACCAGATGATGTAAAATGCAGTGTTGTTTTTTAACAAGCTGTGAGTTTTAACAAGCTGTCAAGTTTGCAGGGGTTTAAAGTGCTTCTTCAGTTGTTATGTACTTGTTAATGTGCTGCTTTGGACTCAGGACTTCTCCCTGCATTTCAAATTTAGATTTGAAATGTATTTGGTTCATAAAAGATGAAACTGTTAAGACATCTTCCAAACAAACTACTTTGCCCCTGCAAGATTCAGAGTAATTGTATCATGGTCTGCATTCCCTATATGATCTTAAAGTGAAAGGTTTTGGAGCAAGAATTGCTATATGAACTGAAAAACCAGAATCTGAAATATGTTGACTCATCCATATCCATCCTGATAGTCACTATATTTAGATAATAAGCGCCACACAGTGCACAGGTAAAACATCTCATTTACAGCGGACCAGAAATATCCCATTTATCCAGTTTTCACTGGAAAAATTTGGTTATGCAACTAATAATTGTGTAAAAAAACTGCAGTTCAGACCAAAAGTTGTTAACTTCTGAAATCAAATATTCTGTTGGTGAATAGAAGCTATCACAGTGCAGCCAGACGGGCTTTGAAATCTGTGGGCCAGGCTGGAAGTCATAAATGAGTCTGGTAAACAAATGAGAACAAACAACAGATATATGGAGGTGCTGCAAAAGGCAATTGTTGCTCTGAGCAGATTTGTCATTATTTGGAGGTGCTCTGCTGTCACACAACACCGTGATTTGAATAGTTGATGAAATTAGATTTTTTTAACTCACTGTATTACATTAGTCACACATCAAGTTGAAATCTATTTCTACAAATCAATGTTTTTACCAAAATATTAAGACTAAGACTGGAATTCCTAAAAAATTAAAGATAACAAGTTTTAATAATTTTTACATCAACTTTTTATTTGACTGAAAAAACATCCATCTGTAATCTTCTTACCGTTTCATGGACTGGATTGGTGACGGGTCGCCTCGTCGCCAAATGCCAAGCAGTTGAGAGTAAGCAGCTCTTTAGTTCTTGAACGATCCAGACATTCAAGAACAACATCTAATCTTACTCTATTAAACGCTGATAAAAAGAGGATGCGATGATTGTTGATAATATTAGTGACAACAAAATCCCGACTTTGCCAGATAAAAGCACATGAAAGCACAAAGGTCAAGTCGTCTTAGAAACCAAAGGACGACACAGGATTAGACGAGTTTGGTAACAGTTGGGGATTTATCATGCCCAACCAGGAATTCGTAACATTAGAAACGTCACCAAAATGATCAAACAAAGGAAAACTAGTAACTAAATACATTAAATGATGTGACCTATGCTGCTTACTGTATGTTTTCTTTCTTTCTGCAGTTGTACCATTTACAGTACAACTACTACATCAAAATCCACAAACCCATAACCACGGTTCCCATAATGTCGTTCCGCGTGAAGCGTAGTTTCTCCATGTTCCCTCGATTCTTCATCAACAGCTGCTGGAACCAGAGGTTGTTGCAGAATCCTATAATTACTTCATCAAGAGAGGATCGATTATTAGATTAAATATAGCCACAAGCAGCAATGATCGGCCCTCGCCATGCCGCCGCCACGCTGCCGCCCTGCAACGCAAGAGGGGGCGCTATCACGCCTTCTCCTCTCCTTTACTTTACAAATAGATGCATTATTGTGTAACAAAAACACGGGCTGCACAAAGACCATAATTTTTAGAAGAAAAATGTGGATAACTTTTGATGGCCCACTCCTGAAGATAAGTCTCACAAAATCTTAGGTTAATTGGGCAAACGCCCAAGGAAGGGTTCATAAAAGTATAAAGTGTGTGCATGTTCAAATTTCAGAGATTTGGCGATTTCCCCATTAAGATAACAGTGGATGTTCCTCTCATCGCTACGGCTACGCCATAAAAACTATGGTATGGATCTGATTGGCTTTTTTGATCGGGACGCCAAAATAGAATTTTGGAAAAAAATTCGAAATTTTTTGTAAAACTATTTTTTTCTCTCCATGTAAACTTAAATGTCCCTCTGTAGGGGGCATTATCGCGCCCATTTCGATGTTTTCACAATTAATAGGTTCAAGCTTGAAAGTTGATTGAAAGTTGATTCAAAATTGGTCCAAATCGGACCAAATTTGCAGCTGCGCCAAACGTAGACCATAAAAGTTATCAAAACAATTTTGGATAACTTTAGATGCCACACTTGTCTAGAAGACATACACCGATTTTGAGGCCAGTGGGCAAAATGCCCTAGGAGCTGTTAGTTTAAGTCCGACGTGAGCGAAATTGCTGATTGCTGTTTTCATTTTCAAATCAAGATGGTGGCCAAAATAATATATATTTTGGCCAAAATAATATATATTTTTTGTCCTCACGAGAGCTGGATTCTTTAAATGGTATTGGCAAGGATGTTCAAGGGAAAACCGTTTGGTGCGGCAATTTTAATGCACACAGCACTTTGTGGGGAGATAAAAGTATGGATAAAAATGGGTTGGTGATGGAAGATGGTTTGTCTGAATGATACAATATTGTGAGCACTACGGAAAGTGCAATAGATCTTACGCTTGTGTCCAAGGAGATAGTGGGCATTAGTAGTTGGGAAGTTCATAGCAGTCTGTCATTTGGAAATGATCACTATCCCATACGCACTATAGTTAGCATTGAAAGCTGCGTGGGAAGAGGGACAAAGATCCAGAGGTGGAAATTGGCAAGTGCAGATTGGAAGGAAACTGCTGGGTTGCGTGAAGGAGAATTGACTCAGGTGGATTAATTGAATTAAATTAAATACTGCAATACTCTTACTAATCACACAGGCAGTGGAAGACACAATTCTGAAGAGTATAGGTGGTGGCCGTAAGGAACAGGTGCCATGGTGGAATGAAGCATGTGGTGAAGCTATTAGGGTAAGGAATAAGGAATTCAAGAAGGTAAAGGGTCTTCACAATATGGATGCCCTCATTGACTACAAGAAAGCTTGTGCAGTTGTGCGAAGAACTGTCAGGACGGCCAAAAGAACTTATTGGAGGCAGTACTGTTCCAGAATTGGAAGAGAAACGCGACTTGGTGATGTCTGGGGGATGATTAAGAATATGAGTGGAGTTAAGCGCAGTTATGAGATGTCAGTTCTAGTGAAGAACGATGTTGAAGCAGTCAGCAACGTTAATAAAGCTGAGCTGCTGGCTAGTACTTTTGTGTCTGTGCACAGCTCTGACAATCTCTTGCCTGCAGCAAAGCAATGCAAGAATAATACTCTGGCACAGAATGTTGACTTGATTAAACCCCAACCGTCAACTCAAGATTACCTTGACCTCCCGTTCAGTATATTTGAGCTACGAGGTGCGCTTTCTAAGGCAAAACAAACGACTCCAGGTAAAGATGAGGTGTGCTATGAAATGCTCTCTCATTTAGCTTATAACGCATTTGGTCTACTCTTAAGTCTATTCAATCTCATCTGGGATTCAGGATGTATTCCATTATCATGGAAACAATCTATTGTAGTAGCCAGGCAAACCCCCGTCTGGCCCATCGAGCTATAGGCCGGAAAACCATGGAGCGCATGGTTATCGAACGGTGGAATTACTTCTTGCAAAGTCAGAAAAAGTAAGTGCGATGTGAAAGGAAAGTTGTTTAACTGGGTAAAGAGTTTCTTGTCTGGCCAACAAATTCAAACTAGAGTAGGCACAGTTTACGCTGAGGTTTATGAGGTAGAAAATGGAATCCCACAAGGAAGTGTGTGCGGCCCTATTTTGTTCAATGTCATGATAAATGGCATATTTAAAGATGTAGATTACTCTGATGGAAGAAGCCTTTATGCTGACGATAGCGCATTGTGGGGAAGAGGCAGAAATTTCTGATTTATTGACAAGAAAATGCAAAGAGCAACACAGCAGGTTGAGCAGTGGACTCTGAATTGGGGATTTAAGTTGTCCGTACAGAAATCCCAAGTGATTTGTTTCTCTAATCGGCATGAGAATGTAAGGAAAAACTGAAAAGGCGCCACAGCTTATTGTTCAAGAGCTCATCGATAAGCATTCAGATGATGTGATTATTTATGCTTATGGATCTAAGAATCCCGAGAGTAGGCGAACAGGCGCTGCCTTTTTCATACCTGACCTTGAGGTAACGGTCAAGAGGTTAACAGATCATCTCTCTGTCTTCTCCACGGAACTCATAGCAATACGGTTAGCGATGGAATGGGGATGCGTCTACCTTACAGCGTCACAACGTTGCGATAGCTTCTGACAGCCTCTCTGCACTGCAAAGCTTTAAATTAGGAAAAATGACAAGGATGATATTCTATATAGCATCTTCTATCTGATAATCTCGCTGTCCAGGAAGGATGTGAGAGTCTCCTTCATTTGGGTTCCTGCACATGCTGGGGTGGATGGTAATGTAATGGCTGATTTGCTTGCTAAAAATTCCCTTAGGCGGCCGTCAATTGATGTGCTGGTTGAAATAAGCAAACCTGAAATTAAGCCCATTATTGAGAGTCATGTGTATAAACTCTGGCAGGACTATTTGAATCGGACGACATCTGTATCAGATCCATGCAGATTCATGGGCAGGAACGCGGGGGAAGAGAGAGCCTTTGCTCGCATGTGAATGGGACACACTGGACTCAATTGGTCGCTGAGTAGGATAGGCAAACATCCTAACGGTTTGTGTAATCACTGTCAAAAACCAGAGACTGTTGAGCATGTGCTGCTTCACTGTACAGCATATGAAAGAGAAATTGAATTGTCTTTACTCCAACAGGCACAGCTACAGTGGGTGGCAGTAATGTGGCACTATGGATGCCAGCCGCTGTGGAACGCCGAAGAAGAGGAAGGATGCGCCTCTGCGGTTGGTGGCCGGCCGCCGTTGGAAGCACCAACAACAACAACTAAAGTATGGGGTCTACTGGATAAAGTCTAAAGAATGGCGGTAATGTAACAGTATGGATACTAACCGCCATAAAACACCACCAAAGAAGAAGGAGTCTAAAGAAACACAGGATTAATTTGAATATTATAAAGTTAAGTGTGTTGTTGTAGTGTTACACGACAATCACTGATCTCCTCTCCACACTCAATCCAGTAGATGCTGCTATTGAAGGCAACGACAACAACAAAAGTAACTCCAAGACTCACAACTACAGTGGGTGGCGGTAATGTAACACTATGGATACCAAAAGACATAAAACACCAAAGAGAGAGATGAGGTCCAAAGAATAAAGTCTTAAGTCTAAGACGTACAACTACAGTAGGTGGCGGTAGATGCACCTTTGCAGTTGGCTGCCAACCACCATTAAAAGTAACACAACAACAACAACAACAACAACAACAACTCTCTCCTCTCTCTCTGCTTTCTCTTTCTCTCTCACTTTCTTTCTCTCTTTCTCGATCTCCTTCTTCCTCTATCCCTCTCCTTTTATTATTCTTTATTTTTATTTATTTTTTACGGTATAGCGTAAAACACATACTTTGAAGAAGTACAACAACAGTTGGTGGAGGTAAATGCACCTTTTCAGTTGGCTGCCAACCGCCATTAAAAGTAACACAACAACAACAGTAGCAGAGCAAGTTCAAAAGTTAGATTCAAAGTTATTGTGAACGCTAAAGCAGAGCTGCTGTTAGCTCGGAGCTAATGCTGAAAACGGGTTGTTAAAATTATTTTAATAAGTGACTGAAGGCCAAACACTGAGAGCTTTGGTAAATGTGCGCCTGACAGCGGCTACCGACGAGATATTTGCCCTGTTTGAAAGAACTGTAAGCCTTAAATCTTGATCTCACCAGTCTCTGAAGGCTTTTGGTATGGCAGGTTAGAGTTAAGATTTAGATCTGATGTGTTTTCTGCTGGCAGGATGGTGTTCATCAGCTTTAATTTAGTTTCATGTCTCTGATCTTGTGTGCTGATCAAATGCACTGTACTGAAACAACTCAAATGGAACCATATATAGCAGGATAAATTAATGGACTGTAACAGCAGCCTCGCAGGTGGTTGTTCACCGCTCCTGTTGTCCGCTTTCATGAATTTCCAAAATTAATTTGTATTCATGGCAGCGGTTATCTCGTGAAACATTAGCAATCACAACTAATTCAGGTTTACAGTGTGCCCAGATGTGGATTATTTGAAAATACCCAATTTGTTGCAGTCAGATTTTCATCCAATACAAATTGTTGCGCCTGTGTGTGCGCCTGTGTGTGCGCCTGTGTGTGTTCGCCTGTGCTCCTGTGTGTGCGCCTGTGTGTGTTCGCCTGTGCTCCTGTGTTGTGCGCCTGTGTGTGCTCCCTTGTGTGTGCGCCTGTGTGTGCGCCTGTGTGTGCGTGCCTGTGTGTGCGCCTGTGTGTGCTGTTCTGTGTGTGTGCGCCTTGTGTGCCTGTGTGTGCGCCTGTGTCCGTGCGCCTGTGTGTGCTCCTGTCTGTGCGCCTGTGATGTTCCGTTCTGTGCGCCTGTGTGTGCGTCTGTGTGTGCCCTGTGTGTGCTCCTGTGTGTGCTCCTGTGTGTGCGCCTGTGTGTGCTCCTGTGTGCTGCTCCTGTGCGTGCTCCTGTCTGTGCGCCTGTGTGTTGCGCCTGTGTGTGCGCCTATGTGTGCGTCTGTGTGTGCTCCTGTGTGTGCTCCTGTGTGTGCTCCTGTGTGTGCTCCTGTCTGTGCGCCTGTGTGTGCGCCTGTGTGTGCGCCTATGTGTTGCGTCTGTGTGTGCGTTCTCTGTGTGTGCTCCTGTGTGTGCTCCTGTGTGTGCTCCTGTCGTGTGCGCCTGTGTGTGCGCCTGTGTGGTACTCCTGTGTGTGCTCCTGTGCGTGCTCCTGTCTGTGCGCCTGTGCGCCTGTGTGTGCTCCTGTGTGTGCTTCTGTGTGTGCTCCTGTGCGTGCTCCTGTCTGTGCGCCTGTGTTTGCGTCTGTGCGCCTGTGTGTGCGCCTGTGTGTGCGCCTGTGTGTGCGCCTGTGTGTGCGCCTGTGTGTGCGCCTGTGTGTGCGCCTGTGCGTGCGCCTGTGCGTGCTCCTGCACGCAGAGCACAGCGCTGCTCTTGGTGTGTCACACTTGCAGATCACAGGCCCTAAATCTTCTGCGCTGCACTTTGACTCTCACTGTTCATAAGATACTGCTGTTGTCTTTAAAACTAAATTTTGCATATGCACTGATACTGATAAATACTTTCTGGTAAAGTAACCTGGTGGTTAAGTTTGATGTGTTGTGTTTTGTTCTTTTTTTTGCAGATGAAATGTGTGGTGGCCTTATTCCAAAGACCACCTGCTTCAGACTAGGAAGTACAGCAAAAACTTTTGCACAGAAGTCCAGTCTCCCGGGGGCATAGCTAGGAAACATTTGGTACTTTTTTCGACTTTAGTTTTTTGTGATTATTGAATTATCTTACACAAGTTTCCGGTAAAAAATAAATCCATAACTATTACTCACTCACACGCTGTTGTTTCTTAGCCTCAGTGTAAGTCCCTGCACTGATAAAAGAGAGAGAAATATATTTTACTTATGGATGTATTTAACCTTTTTGTTTTGTTGTTGATCCATACTTTGACATAAAACCTCATTAGTCCTCTTTCTTACGGTGCATCTATAGAGCAGTAACAATTGTGTTTCAAAATAGCATCCAAGTTGTGCATATCACAGCTTTGTCCATCTGTGTGGAGCCACCAAATTAAAATATAAAACCATTAACCCCTGCAACTGTCATCCATTATAGGCTATAACCAACATGTGAACATTTAATGAGCAAAGAATTATTTGCTTCATTGCAATGACACTTTGAATGTTGCGTGTTAAAATGGACAATGTCCGACCTGTGTTCCCATTTATCAAGTATTGGACAAGGACAACTACAGTGGTCACTTTGATCTGGCCCACGGCTCGAGCCTGGGTCAGAGGCAGGGTGAAGGCAATAAAGCAGACAGGACAAAACCCCAAAAACTGTACATTTGAGGTAAAGACAATGCCAAAGCACTGCCTACCAGAGAGCCAAGGGTTTCAAAGGGGATATGTCCAGGGAATTTGGGCTAATTAAGGAGTGAGACGGGTCAAAAGAGTGAGTAGATAACTGGTGGTAATTGCTTGAAACACAGAAAAGTGTTTTGGTTCAAAGGAGACAGCCTATAAATACACGCATGACGGTGACAACCATAAATATCTCATGACAGGTAATCAGCGCGGTTACTCCAAGGACAGCAGACAACCTGCCTGACAGATGAGCCTCCCCAGAGAGAACATTCCCAACCCGGGAGTGATGGGGTGACCTGTAACCCTTCACTATGGGTCGTGCCAGATCGAAGTCCAGAAATGATGGGTATTATCAATAAAAGGGGTAGCAGAAGTATTGACTGAAATATGGCGCAGGGCAGATGAAGCCTATCAGAGCTGAAGGATTGATGGAGCAATGTGTGCATCCCCTGAGCAAAGCCTAAACTAACATGGTTAACTATAGGCTTATATGGGCTATTTTAGTGTTGGTGCTGAAGACATATTTTTTGACACTTGAGATATGTGACCTTGAAGCAGCTGAGAAAGTTTTGATAGGCGAAAATAATTGATTTCAAAGGTGCCGTTTGTCCTTTTTTTTGGCTCCATCTGGTGGTTCCATGACAGATTGGAATGTTTAAAGTGAATTCGAAAGGCCCGACCAACCAAACAAAACCAATAAATTGCACTCAGATAAATTAATTATCATCTGAACAACAATCTCGATACTCAAATATATTTTTATGACGAAAGATTTTAATAAAACACAAAGTAACCGTATGAGCATACAAGTAACATGAGGAAAAAAACAATAGATTGTTAATGCCGTTTTAGCAAAGCCTTAATTAATGAGCAATAAACGAGATAAATGGTAGTTTAATGGTCTGTCTTCCGACCTGTCCTCAAATGGACAGGGTCACTCCGAGTCATAGATCACATAAAAATTAGTGCAACAGACCCATAACACTCCCTGACTGGACAGTGTGTGTGATAATAGAAATGATGGGAATGACCTGTGGACAGGACACAAACTAATGTCAAATATTAGAACTATATACAGTTGGCATATTGATGGTTTAGCGTTAAGATGCTTTATTTGTAAACTCACCAGCACCATCTGGTGGTCAGACATGATTATTGTTTAATGTAAAGAATGACAAACAGGCAGTGTGGTATAATATTTATTCTCATATTTTAATGGATTACAAAGCCCCCAGTTGTTCCCCCTTCCCTCCCCAAAGTGTGCAGACGGCAAAAAGAAGAGCAGACTTTTAAATGTATGAGTCAAATTTATATAAAAGCCTATCCCTAGTCATTAAGTTCAATAATGTGCTTCAGCCTATAAAGCTGAATTAATTGTGTAAATCAAACAATGTCAATATTTTATTTTAGCTAGTCTTTTCATGCGTTGACGTATCAACGCATCCTCTGTCACTTCTCTGAAAATCTCAAACTCTTTCAAAGCTGCCCAAAAGAAATGAAATTAATCTCCAAATCCCTTGGAGAGAACAAAAACAAAAAAGGTGTGGATTTAGGTAAATTGCGTTGAAACTAGTACAAAACTTATTTTTACTAGTAACCAATGTAGGTCCAATGATGCTGAAGATTTGTAAAGTGGATTAAATATGACTAATCAAAACGCATTGTACAACTCGAGCATCAATGCAAAAATCTGAACTATGAGATTAACTAACAGATGCAAACAAATCGGGCCAAAGGCCTGCAATAATCTCTTGCGAAACAAACACTTTAGAATAACCAATGAAAAGTGAAGTGAGTAAAAAATAATATTAGTAACAATACTACCATTCAGCCAGTCCATTTCAATGCAAAACTTTGCACCGGTGTCCAAAACGTAAAGAGAACTGTTACAGTCTGCTCATGAGATGGTCCAGAAATCTTTTTATGACAACTACACATCAAAACACGCCAGAAAACAGGTAAACCCAATACAATACACACGCAATCCACTGTCCAAATGTATTCTGAAAAAAGCCTTCAGGTACTCTGTATTCACTGGTAAAAATTCTCACGTCTCAATTCATGTGACAGGCAGTAGAAAAACTAACTTAAAATAAACAAAAATCTACAGGTTTTAATCGGCTTTACTGTTCGGCATTTGGCTGAACAGGTTGAAGTCCGTACTTTCAGATCACTCGGATGTCCTTATTGTGGCTCACATCTTCAGACCATAAAGGAGTTCTGGTTCTTAAGCTTCTCTAGCTCTTTGCTCTGCTGCCGCAGAAACAAAACTCTGCAAGAAAATATAAAAATATGAATTAACAGTAAATAATAAATACTTGAACTGAACTTCAGTTTAGGTATCAGACCTCTGTTCTCTAAGTGTGGCCTGGATTTCACACACACGAACAAGGGAGCGCAGGTTTTTCATCTCCGTGCACAGCTCAGACATGTACAGGCTGCCCATGTTGTACATGTCCTCCCGCAACCGCGATGCCTGACAAGACAAATACAACCTCTGCTTTACAGACCACACCAAAGGTGTGCATACAATAAAAATGAACTAAAAACCTGTGCTATTTTAATCCACCTATAATAAGATATATTAATTAACTGATTGATAGAAGGCTTGTATTGTCACAATAAAATTGGTAACAATAACAAATATGAAGACTTGTACAATAAAAAGTACTGCACCTGTTTCTCCGTGTTCTCTGAAGGCCATCCTTGGATATGTTTGATAAGGTTCTCATCAAAATGAGTTGCCAGTGTGGGGGTGTAGGTGGTGGGAGCATCACCCTGCGACTGGCCAGAGGGAATGTGAGATGATGCAGCAGTGGAAACATTTGATCCTGAGCACAGAACGTCTTGGCTGGAAAAGGACAGGAACAAAGTTAGTGTCGCTGATCACTGAAAAGTTTAAAAAAACACCACCACACCTTCTTTGTTGGAAAGTTCTGGGATCCTCAGGACGTTTGTCTCCTAATTGTGACATAACTGAACCTGGTTTTCCAGAAGACAAAGTGCCCTGAAAACAGAAGAGATTTTGTATATTCCTTTTAGGTTTAAATACATGTTAAAAAAACTTTCAGTTAATTTCTTACTCTGCTTTGTGTCGTTGTGAGCGTGCCAGCGGGTGGACCCATGGTAGATTTCTGGTTGCTCTGTGGAGTGCCATTACGTGGTGAGATGTATGTCTGTGGTGAAGATGCCTCGGATGTCAGAGAGACTGGAGACTGACCAGACTGCTGAACTGAAACTGGACCAGAGAGCAAAGTTCACATAAAATTATCCAGCCTCTTCTAATGTACCGGCCCCCTTCCACATGGGTTTATAAAGACTTGCCCTGAAAGATGTTGAAAAAAAAATTACAATAAAATTAAAAAACCATCAACATAAAGTAGTTTGAGTGGTTTTTTTTAAATACAATGACATGATGTCCGGCTGCTGCAGCTCTGGAGCCATGCCTACCAGCAGAGTTATAAACAGTAAACCCGCCAGACTTGAGGTTGATATATAATGTTTTCTTGATTGTGGTTGTGAGACAATCAGGGCTATCAGACTGTACAATCAACAATGGCCCTGAGATTGAACTATCAAAACAAACTAAGCACTTTCTAACTGTAACATACGAGTGAAAATCGGGCATAGTAAAAGTTTGACACTCACTGAAGAAGCCGCCGTTTCTCATCTAAGGCCTGATGCAACAGATGTGCTCCAGTTAAAACTAGTAGGTTACAGGAAAGTAACTGACTATTAGACCTGGCCTTGTCCTCATAGTTCCAGGATCCACATGTTTTAGCCCATTGTAGGGTTCCAATCACTATTTCTGTGAGCTGTAGATAGGCGTAATGCAAAGCTGGATTTCAACTCGAATTGTCTCGAATTCACGTCGGAGACAACATTAGTGTCCAATAATAATTATGTGGGAATTTGGACCGTTAGACCACTTTATTCTTGTCCATGTCTTCATATCTGTATTTGGTACAAATTATATCCTAAAGTCAGCATTTGTGTAAGTAGTGGTTGAATAGGAGGCATGATATTAGTGCTGCTAATGAAGGGTTTCTTTCCCACCCAGAGGAACCTGATGTTTGAGTACGTTCCCTAAAAAGAATTCTATCTATGCCAGGTTACTTAATATTGAATCAGAAGGCAACAAACTATTTTTACCATTGGTAAATTCACTGCATAACAACGTCAACACACACATTGTTTTTTTGTGTGTGAAAACAGCAGTTTGATCAAGAGGGAAGCATTTCCCCACTGCCTTTGAAAAACAATAAAACATTACAAAAGAAATATGAATTTGTTGTAATCTATGACACCCGAAGATAATATTATACATTGATCAAAAAAACCTAAAAAAAATGTATGTGTCACCGTAAACATCCTTTGTGCGAAAAAGGCCACATGACACTGTTCCAATGAATGAGATTATTCTTTCTTGATTGCAAGAGAATAAAAATTACTCAAACATGCATGAATCACTCTAAATACAACTTCAAGGGAAAACTCTTTCTCTCTCTATATATCTATATATCTATAACAATATATCCCCTTTAAACCCCTTAAACATCAAAAGCAGAATCTCATTAGATTGAAGGACAGCAGCATCTCCATGTGGGCTTTCAGACCATGTTCATTATTTGCAAATAAAGGACACATGGGTCACAGCAGACGGTGAGAGACGGTGAGGAGGCCGTACCTGGGTTGGAGTGCTGAGCAGCTGAGAGCAGAGCAGTGATGTTGAAAGCAGGTCCAGCAGCGAGGAGCTTATGAAGCACAGACCGCAAGGAAGCTTGGGTGACGGCAGCTGCCAAGACTGAAGGGGAGAGCGAGAGGGGAATGGATTTACATACAACATAGATGATCAGGCAAAGGCACACACCAGTGAGTGCACAAGCACATAGACATAAGTCAGAGCAGTGAATGGAAAGGATAACTGAGAAAGTCACATGCTGCTGGCTACAAGTACAACCCCTAATTTGACAACAGATGACTCACCACGCAAACCTTAAAAGCCAAATGTCCGCTGCACAATTTTGGTCATCTGCGATGACAGATTTCTGATAGTGTAGAAAATCTTGACTCATGGCTCAAAATCGTAGGTCGTAGGTTTCACAGTGAGACAGCGACAAAGATTTAACTTAGAATCATCGTGCAACAAAAGAAGAGCTGTGATTTATATTAAACTCGTCTAATAGTTGTGGAAACTTGGTCACAGAGTGAGACTTCCTCTGGCTGAGTCTACAATCAATCGCTGTAAAAAACGTAAACACAAGTGCATCTTAAAGTGCAGCAGAGGAGATTCGTCGTGAACAGAACCGAATCTCCTCATTTCACTTTAATGTAGTAACTTTCAAAAATGAACAATCACCGCTAGCATGTAGTGCTAGCCTCAACTAATGGCACACAGTGACTTTCTCACACGGAGCCTAGAGCCTGATACTCGCTCAGACAAACTTGAGTCGTTCACTTGATCGTGTGCACCATTACACCATGTGCGCGTGTTAGATGTTACGTTTAATTTAAATTCCCCTCGTCTTGTACTGTGACATCCATACATTATATAAGATGAAAAAAATGGCGCCGTGGATACCCAGCTTGCATGACTTAGATATTTACAGCTGGCCATACAGTGTTAGTAATAGTGACACTAAAACTGCAGTTGAGCACAAATTCATCTATATCGAAATAAATAACAAGCACGTTTTCCAACATTTGTGTACCAATATGGAGCAAAATATATTACAAAACCATCAATAATGTTATGGCGAATATATTTTCATATTATATATACCCGGTGCCGTTTGTGAGTATTGATAGTGTAGCTTCAAAACGGCATATTTGTGACATTAATTAAATAAACATCTAATTTGAACTGAAAACTGGCTGAAAAGTTACAGGTGTTAATTAAAATGAGCTTACTCTCATTGAGCTTTGCCCTGTCCATGCTTCCATTGTTCATCTGCAGGAGGAGCTGATGGAGGAGAGCTGGGTCCTGGAGCAGACCCTGGGACTGGGCCAGTTGCAACGCAGACAGAGACGAGGAAGAGGACGAGGACAGGGCAGCAGCAGGGACAGCATTCACACTCGGACCAGAAGAGGAATGTCCAGAGTTAGATGACGAGGACTGGTCGCCTGAAGGCTCTGTAGAAGGAGAGATTCATATGCAAGTGCGTTGAATAAAAAGGTATATATATTTATCATTCTATTCAAGGTAGAATAAAGGTAAAAAAAAAGTAAGAAATGGCAATTTAGCATCTGCTAAGCTTTCAAATAGAAACTTGGGTAGTTAAAGTAACTCTTCAGTTACAGTACCTACAGAACAAATTTAATACATCAGTGTCTGGCCTCATAATAATGTTCTCCTAGTCTACAGTTGTGGTTCCCAAAGTGTTCGCAAAGCATGTGCTGGGGGTCAAGAGATGATTTTACAACACTAATTGTGATCTATTAGTCTGTTTTTGTGAAATTGGGGCAGACAACACAATAAACTACTCAAGTAAATAGAATTAAACCTCATTTTAAATAGTTTGAAACTTGAAATTACAGACATCTAATTTTATTGTGGGGGTCCCGAGTTTCATGGTTATTTTGGGGGTCCTGGCCTGAAAGGTTTGGGAACCCCTGGTCTACAGTACTATCAGCTAAACTTATCTCTGATTAATCATTAATAGAATAAGCATTGATTCATAGTTGATCCATTTACTTTTGCAATACTTACTTGAAGTAGCTTTGTCCTGCAAAGCCTCTTGTCTGTAGTCCATGTCTCTGGGGAAACTGTTTGCCACAGTCTTGTCTTTTTGTCGTTGTTCCCTACAGTACAAAATATTTGTTATAAAACCATTATAAACAACTGCATTCTATAAAAAAGTGGTCAAGATTGAGACATTGTTTCACATGCTTGTAATACAATATTCTGATTGTCCTTGCCTCTCCAGCAGGTCTTTGGGCTTCTCCCACTGAGAGACCTCGGTCCTACAGTTGTAATAGTATTTCTTTCCAGAAGAGCTGATGTGTTCTGTCCAGTCATCTGCTGGGTCCTGATGGTGAATACAAATTATTATGTCTATAGAGCTTGGGTATTGAATGCCAAAAAGTAACTGTGATTGACAAGATCAACCATGTTTTTGGCAGCGGTTCAAAATGGCCCAAGAGATGCATTAGTCAAAACAATAATATTAAAAAGTAAACAAAGAGTTGTACAACAACTCCATAAGCTGCTGGATCACTTCTGACAAATACATTTATCACACTATAATGCGAAAAGTTTAGCATCTTAACATCTCCATTGGTTTAAGAATAGGCCAACACCATCCCGAGCTGAAATACCTCAAGGAAGCATATGAAAATCACAGATTAATTTTCTTCATTAAAATAATAGGGCAACCCAAATGAGGTTTTTTTTTTTTTAGCTATAAATAAGAAGTCTTGCCAGATAAGATAAAGAATTATTGTCTTACTTTTTCTGTGGGCTTGTTCTGAGTGACATGTGACTCAGAGCTGTGATGGAAACTGTTGTGAGAGTTCTCTTGAGGAGAGCCACTGGTCCCTGCCACAAAGACATGCATAATGGTTTAGTGCACATAATAAACTAAGGAGAATAACCAAAAAACAGTTTTCTCACCATTTTTTCCTCTAACTGGTTGGGAGATTTTAGCCTTGTTGTGGGTCGTGTTGTCTCCATGTCTGCTGACAGGACTCTCGTCTGACCTGCGCAGCACCTTGTATGGAGGTGTGGGGTCTGATGAGCCATCACGCGTCTTGTCATAGCGGTGAAGGCTGCTGGATTGACTCTTTGGCTGAGATTTGTGGGTCTAGAAAGATTTAAGAAAAGTTAGGGTTATTTAGGAATTTTACAGTAATGCATTTCTGGATAAGAAATCCTGCCACTGTAGCAGAAATAACAGAATAAGTAGCCCATAACATTACCTTGTTGTGAAGCTATGGCTAAACACATTGTGAAAACTCTCAATGAGAATGATCATGTCCTTTTAATAATTAAGATGTAACTTAGTTAAGTTTGTTAATGCTAAGACAGTTGCTTCTCACTGCCGTTTGAAGAGTTAGACTCTTACCTGGTAGGATTGTGAATCCCTTCTGTCATTGCACCTGGAAAGATATGACGACATTTAGATTAACACTTTGTAATGTTAGCCGAACAAATAAAATGCATTTAAAGCAACTAGCTTCCGGTGTCTACGATAGCTTTTCTGTCAACGAGTTGATTGTTTACTTTGCAGGTTATATTGGATCTTAAGAGCAAACTTCTGATATGTAAGAAAGAATTAGATTTCTGATCGTTGTTGTTTCAGTTCAAGCCGTTGTTTTGACTCGGCTGTGAGGTTTAAAAGACGAAGAAAAATGGCTAAAGTGAAGCCAACTGTTAGCCGCCAGTGTTCGAAGCTAATTGTTAGCATACGACAAAATCAAACTGGTCGTATCGCGTAAATCTTGCTCGGTAGCACCGTCTATAAACCTGTTGTCAGTGATATTTACCCATCGCCGACTCTTATCGCTTTCCTTGCATACATCACCATGAAGGCCGCGGTGATGTGAGTATGTGTTTGGAAACCGTGGCCTCCTGTCTGCAGTCGTCTGTAGCTTCCTCTTATTTTCACTATCTCTACCCTCACAAACCGACACCTACAAGCCTAGAATTAAACAGAAACAATGCATAGCGAGTGGTCTTTACAAAAACCACCCCCACAGCATCTTCTGACATATAGGTGTACTAGTCGCTGGACTTGGCCGATGTAGGTCAAGAAAACGCAGCAGACTCGGAGCAGAAGCGGAGACAGGAGGAAGTGGGACTGGCTCATGTTCAGAGAGGAAACGACACTTCCGGTTTACACTTCAAAGTAATATTCTTCATCACGTTCTTCTTTTGGCCTACATTACAAGTAATTATTGACCTCAAGATCCATTACTACAATACACTGCTACTAGATTTTTGTACTCTGTAATGTAAATATATAAAGATATATGGCTAGACCTGATAGATTTTAAGTAGACCAAGTTGACTGTTAAGTAGAGAATGCCTTAGTCTAGGTTATATTACTTAAATATATTTTGTTGAAGATGTAAGTCCATAAAATGAATTTAGACCATCCCAGCAAAAATAATATAGCATACTTCCGGTTTTAGTGCACGTCATCATTCAGATCATATAATTTTTTTATTATCATGTATAATTTTACTCTTCACGTTGTACTTAGCTAAACCTAAATCATCTGAAGTCATTCCGACTAAGGCAAGTTTGAGTTTAACATTGTTATTTTATTTACTTATTTTGAAAGAAACAGTGGTTTATGAAGGAGTTTTAGGACCATGTAAATAATAATAAAGCATTTACGTCAATACAATTTTAATTATGTTTCAAATATAAAATGAATGAGTGGATTGCAAGTATATTTATTAAATATGAATAGTTAATTAATGAGAAATATTTTTTTTTTAAATCAGAAACATATTAACAACTATTAATATAGTCTTTAAACTCCAATTCAATAGAGCAATTCATTATTCCTTAAGCTTTTCCTTTTAGCCTCTCACTTTACTTTGCTTGCAGTCCTTTTGCTCCTCCGAGTTGAAAACAAAACAATGCAAATGAGCTGATCGGGGTTGCTGTGGCAACGGTTGGACCATGCACCACCTACAGTAGTGGCCTGAAGTCGTTTGTGTTGTTGATATCGGAAAGGACTAACTTTAGCCGCAAACAAGACAGTAAGTCACATTTTAAATCATAATGCGATATGTATTAACCCCTGAGACATTATTAAGAGTTGAATTAATTAATATATTTTCAAATTGTGTTAAATGTCTAATCTAATTATAGTTTTAAAAATATTTTAACATTTTCTAATTACATTTTACATTTAATAAATATATTTGTAAACCGCTAATTAATTTAACATTTGAAACATAATTTTAATGTTCTTTTAGTAAATGCTTTTTTTATTATTTACAAGGTCCTAAAATCCTCCATAGATGGTTTGCTTCAAATGTCACAAGACAAATTATTCAGCTCTCATAATATTGGGTTTCTGTTCCATGGTTTGATTCTGTCAGGAGGAAATATTCCTGTATCCTGAAATAGCTATCGATCACACACTGGCTTAATGAGGTCAGAGCTGACACATATTGACGGAATTATAGACTGTTTCTATCTCTTTTACAGTTCCGCCTTCATCCACTCTACATAAGCGGATGGTCAAATGCTGTTCATTCATCATTTTCTGGTAAGAGGAATCTTTTTTTTCTTGTTTTTATGATTATACACATTACTTACAACTGTCACAGTTGATAATAATTCTGATGAAAAATCTCCAAACTTTCATTCTCTGTCTAAACAATGAGTAAACAATAAGGAAACAAAATAATGTATATCAAAAATAGGTTTAATGCACCCTAAAGTCAGCATTAGGGGGAAGTAATATATCAAAAGCTTTTAAAAATCTTTTTAGCATGTTCAAGAACTGCAACACACAAGCTGTTTTTAGACAATGGAATGACCGCATTAACTCTTTTAAATATCAGGTTTAATCATGCTGACATCAGGACTGGAGGCTCACCCGGACAGGGAAGAGGACTACAGGTTCCTCCACAGCATGCTGAGGGAGAAGAAGATTCACCTGCTCTTCAAGGTTACATATATTTCACTCCATAATATATCTTTTTTATTTTTTTATTTTGGAGAAATCACAAAATAGACACAGAGATGGAACAACTAAAGAAGTGTCGCTGGTATGAAGCATCTAGATAAGGTCTGACATATTTCGCTTGGCATATTTGTCCTACTTATACCAATGATCGACATGTCCACTATCAAATTTTATAAATGTCCATAGTTATTTGAGCCCAGTCCATGACTTATTTATGGTTCATTCTGTGTCATCCATTTTGTTGTGATAGCTTTTTTTCCTGCTGCCAAAACTACATTCCAAAGATATCCATCTGTTGCTTCCACTGAAGGAGTTGTATGTCCCAGATAAATGGCTTTAAAGTCAAATGGGATGTTAATGTTGAAAATAATAAGCATTACTTTATTAACCTCAGTCCAAAACACAAGCTAATGATGGGCCACCTGGCAGCCACAGTTTTCCCTTGTGAATAGTGTGGACATTGATATAGTGTCACTGTGACATTTTTTTCCAAACATGAGATTTTGTGCTCTTCATCTTCATCCTTGTTTTTCCCACTTATTTTTCATATCTTGTAGTGTGGCTGTTAAGATCAAAAATACATTTATTATGTAATATTTATCATTTAGATATTATCTGTCAAGAGAGTACTGATTTATTTGCTTTTATTTTAAAAGATGATGATAATAACCATAAATTTATAATGGTCAGTGTTGCTTTATCTAATTTCCTGGTTGTAGTAACACTGCGTTACAGTTATCCTGGGAGGTCGGATCTCGGCCATAACTAAAAGGACCAACAGTTGATGCCTATATTCTAACCTGACAGATCCATGAGAGATTGAAGCTTTTTGAGAAGAGAAGACCCATCCCTGTCCAGGAACATTCAGCAGTCCTGGCGTCTAATGTAAGAGTCTCACTCCAAGCATTTTTCTCAGACTGACAGCTCAATAGCACAGGGGGCAGCAGAACGCTGCCCCCTGTGCTCTGTTTCCTCAGATGTAGAGGCCTTTCTGTCACACACAAGGCAGAGAATGTTGCTATTTTCCCATTCGGTGACCCATTCGGCAGCTAGTTCTGTTTGCTAAAGTTTCAAGGTGAATGCATTTCTTTTGAAAATGTAATTAAGTTACTATTCACAATAGCATGAGGCTGTTCTAATTATTCCTGTCATCAAAGACACAGAGGTGTATTTAGAGATGTATTTTTATGGTACGATATGGATTTTTTTTGAGCCAATACTTGCTGTGGCCAATAAAAAATATTTGCCAATACCAATTTTAAGATTTTAAAATCCATAGCAAGTGCCACACTATGGTAAAGTTCACTAATTTACTTTTCACTTTTGTAAAATAATAAGAAAATTTAATTATCTGGATTAAAACGTTATTTGTTGAATGATTGTGTAAATATACAGGCATGTTTAGCCTACGTGCTCGTTCCATTTTAACTCAGTAGTCTCGGTTACAAGACACATCTGATGCATTGAGGATGAAGTAGGAATTGTACATGAGACAATTCCTCATGTACATGTATGTTTAGAATAAACTGCTCCAGTTATTCTAAACTGGAGCAGTTTAGAATAACTATTGGTGCCAAATATCAGATGATTATTATTCTTTTTATTTTTTTAGCCTTCATGCTTTATTTGGCAGGACAGGTGTAACATGGAATGGGGATGAGACTGTGGAATGACATGCAGCAAGCGCTGAATCTGAACTCACAATACCCCACACAGCAAGCATTCGACCACGAGCGGCACTAGCTCAGGTTTCAAATTCCCTATGTACTGATACTGGGAAAATCCTCCGATATTACCAATAAAAATATTGGAAACAATATTACGCCCAGCCCTAAAAGAATATTTTTTAAGCCCACAGAAAAGTGAAACATTTTGACAGTTTATTTTGGTTAAACTCTAAACGATTGCTTTTAAAAAGTTAGTTAAATTAGTTAATTCTAAAACAATTTACTTTGCTAATTAATCCTGCCTGTTTTTAGAATTGTTCTGTCAATCCCAAAACAAATCCAGATTAAATTGAGTAGATTGTGCCATGGACATCGGCCACACAATGAAAAACCTACGCAAATCATTGCAGGCTGTTTTGACCTCAAAAATCTCCTTCCTTCTGTATGTTCTTGGTACAGTGGTATTGTGTTTCCTGATATGTTTCCATACTGTCCCTATGCGCTCCTCAGCACTCCCCTCCTTCACTGACTCTGCTGTAGATTTGGTCAGACAGCCACTCTCCGTCTGGCTTAAATCATCAGGACCTACTGCATGGGCCAAGCCTCGGTCTGCTTCCCCTCAGCCAGGCTTCTGTTTGCTCACAGTGGAAACTAATGACCTTCATGCATTGTGTCTCTGGAGTGTGGCTCGACATCTTGAAGCAGTAGAAGTCATTACAATAATACGCTTGACAAGACGACAACTGCTGCTCTGTCTGACGATGGTCAAGGCTGCACCCATTTATCTGTCGCCACACTTGTCACATTGCCTTGAATATTACAGAGTTTTTATGAACAGTGGCTTAAGATCTCAATTCAAAACAGCAAAAGAAACACCACAATAATATCCATAAAGTTATATTAAATATATATTTTTCTGTTTCAGTTGATGGAGGAATTGATGCATCAGAGCTGCAGCGATGGAGTCACAGATCTGGTGGCAATTTTGTCCAAGCCCCACCTCAAGGTCTGTAACACTCAATATATATATATATTTTTTTTAAGATTCTTGGCCCGTAGGCTTTATTGGACAGGAAAGATAGCATGAAATGGGGAGAGAAAGGAGGACATGCAGTAAATTGTCAGAGTTGGGATTCAAACTCACAACACTGCGGCCGGCTGCACCAGGAGCCTGGCGTACATGTGCTGTGCCTTAACCACTCGACCACCGGGCAGCATATTTTTATTTTTCATTTATTTTTAAATTCTAATGTTCATTATTGACTAATGTAAGTGTTACTATTTTATTGATTGATTTCTCTTCCGACACTTTCTGCGCAGACCATTTGACTGTTCATCACATTATCACAACTGCGTATCCTCTTTTACTCCATCCGTTGGGCCTCATATTTTTTACCATATCAAGGTCCAGGTGTCGCAAATAAAAAATAGTAATAATAAATAATAATTCATTGTAATCCCTCATTCATCCAGGAGTGTTCCACTGTAAAAAAAAAAAAAAAAAAAAGAAAAGAAAAAAGATTCAGTTATAGTCATGTGGACACTGTTTTTGAAAAAGCAAGTCTTGTGCCGTGGCTGTTGTGTCTCACCTGAGTAAAACCTATGCACATTACATTGCTCCGTTTTTGAGTAGACAGATGGTCCTTTGTAAATAGGTGAAAACAGTACTAATAAATAGATAAACAGGACAGGCTATTAGCAGGAGGTTCCACCCGGTGGGCAGGGCTTACACAGTGCAGAGTAAATATCCGAATTCTAAAACTAGATCCACAGATTGAGAATGACTCTTGGATTAGAGTCGAAATGTCTTCTTTTTTTTTTTTTTTTTTAGACAGTTTCCAGATGACTACAACTGAATGTTTTTCTATTCAAATAACAATACTTTTTTCCGCCTGTGACTATGGAGCTTTACATGGTTGCATCCAAAGTTTTGGTCTTGTGAATGGACAGGTCCAAATTTCTTTGTCCAAATCACAGTGGGATCCATCTAATTTTATCACCAAGAGCGGCCCTCTCATGTAGTATTTATATTCTTGTAGTTATTTTGTCATTTTCTTTATGACAAAAAATAAACTTCTTCAGCTCTACTACCTCTGGCTCCGCCTCTTGAGCTTTTCTCATGTACTTAATACCCTAATGAACATATTGTGGAGTTGAAACCCACTGCAAAAGTGGTGAGTCTTGTTAATGAGGAGGGTGAGCCAGCAGACTTGTTTAAAGAGTTATAATGACCTGTTTGCTCTTGGCTCAAAGACAGTACCTCACACATACTTACCAGAGGCGCAGTGTGGAATAGTCTGTGTTTATTCTGTAAAATTATGTTCCTAATTTGGCCAGACACTTACTACTCTTAGCAGATCCTGGTGAAACACAGGGCTAACATTCCAACTACAGACAGAATGAGGTAAAATTAACTTAGCATTACTTTTATTTTCAAACATACAGATTTTCACTTGTAAAGATCACATTATGTTTGCAATATTTAGCAATAATGTGGTGTTTAGGGTTGATATTTATTTTTACCCTACAAAAACAAATATAAATATGTCTCATTAATATGTTGAACATAACCTTCACTTCCAGAGCCTCCTGTCTGTTCATGACGCTGTGGCTCAAAGAGACTATGAGCCCATGTTGCCTCCCATACCTGACGACTTTGTGGCAGATGAGGAAGATTCAGTCAAAATTGTCAGCTTGGTAATAACCAAAGAACCCTTAGTAAGTTTCATTTTAAATTTTATAGTGTGATTAGTGGAGACTCAAAATGTTGCTACAGAATCTAGACAGGAGGTAGAAGAAATAATTACTATTATTAATAACAATCTAGGTCTTGTCAAAGGTCAGAGTGCGCAGAGTCCAGCCTCCTTCCACCTTTTCCATCTGTAGTTATTAGAAGATAATTATGGTAATTCTTCTATCACCCACAACTAACTTTCAATATTATTATAGGTGTTCATATTTCCTGTTCGCATTCATTTCATCCTGAAATAATTGAAATAATTCTGCTCTTTATGTAAATTAACAGGTTGAGGATTCCATGCTTTATTTATAATCTTCAGTTCATCACATTAAATCCTGGATCAAATCTCCTAAAAAGTAATGAAATTACAAACGCATCAGCCCTCCGCCAAGGACACACAATCCTCTAAAACTGTTATTTTAAATATTAAAAACATTTTTACATCTGGATCTAGTTCTTTAATTAAATATGTTTCATGACAGTAGACTGTCATGCCAAAATCATTTCCAGTAAGTGCGTCCAGTAGTCTTTTCGTGTGCTTTAAAGTCCTACAGCATAAAACAAGCAATTTCATCTGTAATAAATGCCAATGGAAATGTCGTCCTTAATTAAGTGGTCAACTACTGACTAGATGTTAAATGACAAACATAGAAACACAAGTCTCTTCTCTGCATATATCATGCATTATTTCATATTCCTCCATAGGTCACACTCACAGGATACAATATGGTTATAATTACACTAATTAGGGTCACTGTGATACTGTTTGGTATTACAGCATCAGTAATGGGGAACATGTTTTATTATATTGATCCTAACACATCCCTTGGAGTTACTGACCTTTTTCTGACACCGTCTATGTCTTTGATGAAGCCAATGTGCTCCATTTTTCCACAGAACAACCAGACCACAGCCTGATTGTAAGAACACTACAATACACGCTCGTTTCAACGCAATTTGCTCCTCTGTGACATCTGGTCAAAATAATGCTGATTTGAGTGACCTTTGCCAGGACTAATGTGTCTTAAGAAAGCAATGTCTAGACAAAGGCATTTTCTGTGTTTATATCAGATTTATATTTTTTTAAGGGTGCAACTATTAAAAGGGATGAAACCACTGGAACCATTGTTGTTGCGAGGATATTGAAGGGAGGTGCCGCCGATAAAAGTGGTAAGTTGAGAGAGAAATATCACTTTAAGGCAAGGCAAGGCAAGTTTATTTGTAGAGCACAATTTATACACAAGGCAATTCAAAGTGCTTCACACAACAGGAAAAAATGCATTAAAATCACAAAGACATGGCAGAAATCACAAAATAATGAGAATGAGAAAAATGAACACAGTAAAAGTATTATACTGCTATTACGCTCCTACCACTCTGCTACTGTTTCAATACTAAAAATGGTCTTTATTGATTTTAAAAATAATTTCTTACCCAATTTAATCCCAGTTTGTAGACTGGGTGTCTAAATGTGTGTGTGTGTGTGTGTGTGTGTGTGTAAAGGCCTGATCCATGAAGGAGATGAGCTGAAGGAGGTGAACGGTGTCCCGATAGAGCACAGGAAACCAAAGGAAATCCTTCCTCTCCTGGTGAGTCTGCGCTGGCTCCTGATTGGTTGTTCTCTGCTCCATGTGACATTCTCCTTTCGCAGGCCCGTTCAAAAGGTGAGGTGACGTTTAAGATCATCCCTTCTTTCTACAGAGAAGAGATGTCATCTCCGAGAAAGAAGGTACTGCAGTAACGAGTGTAGGAAGTACTTGGACTTCTAATATTCTCACAGTCACATAGTAATAAAGTAGTTGTATTTAGGGCTGGGTATAAGTATTCTGACTATATAGAGGGATACATGTATTTACCAGTAGTGAGCCAGCAGTTTATGAGGTTGTTCCATTGCTTTTGTGTCTACTTTTTACAATGTTGTGGCTAATATATCTCTATGGACGTTAAGTGCACAAACAGCAAACATGGTAGATTTCCATGGTAACGGTTGTTTTTGGAGTTCCATACCTCAATTGGATATTTACAACATAAACTTTTTCGTTTCTATTTTTAATCAACTCTCTTTGTAGCATTGTTTTTACTTTGCATGTCTTCAAAACAACATTCATAATATTGTCATTTGGACATATTGCCCACCATAGTACCGCTTCTACTAATGGTGTTATAGTGCAACTTTTTGTCAGTTATCGCTGCTAACTAGTCTTCAAGAGTAAGGCTCCGCAATAAATCAGATTTTATATGTGTTGAGTATACATTTTGATGAAAAAGTATTCATATATACATCTGCTCCACTGTAAGGTAGCACATGTTTTTAGTCAGACAAAATGAAGTCACAGATCTTGTATTTTTGCCACAGAATTGTCAAATTTAAAGTCCGACAGAGAAGGAAAGCAATCAAACTTTATCAGACCTGGACGGTGTGTATCATCTGGTTGTCTTATTTATCATTTCATGCAAGTCACTTCATCTGAGCCATAACTGTACTTGATGGCATAATGACATTTAGACAAAGTGGAAAATTTGACTCTGTGTCAAATATTTTGCTTGAGTAAAGTCTATATAAAAATGAAGTCAGCCTCGAAGCTGGAAACTGTTAGTGAGACGACCATTTGCAAGAGATTAATGCAAATTATTGTTAGAGATTTTTGTTATTTCTCAAATATTAGAAAGGTTCTAATGTCACTGCCAGGAATTACAAATAGTTCACCAGCTTTAAAACTGACAGATGCATTTTTCTTTGTCACAATTTGAATGCTGAAATCCTAACATAAATTTCCTCTCCAGCTCTTTGTGCGAGCATTATTTGACTATAACCCTGATGAGGACCCCACTGTCCCGTGTAAGGAGGCCGCTCTGGGTTTCAAAAGAGGGGATGTATTACAGATCTTCAGTTTGGAGGATGAGACTTGGTGGCAGGCCTGTCACCATGGAGATGCACAGTCCCGCGCCAGACTTATTCCATCACAACAACTGCATGAGAGGTACATTCACTCAGGCACTGCCAGCTTGTTGTAGTTCAAAAGAGGTCAAATCCTCCAGCTACGGTAATCCTGACCAAGCCTAGCACTACGATCTGGTGCTGGGTCCCCGGGCACTGCACTGACCACTGTTCCTGATGGGTTGCCCCAGAGGCTTTCAAGCATGGGTTAAATGCAGCGGACAAATATCCTTAACCTTAAATCTGTTGACTACAGAAAAGTATATTGTCAATTATCACCATTGTATTTTACTTTAATGATGATGAGGTCCTAAATCCTCCAATCCAATCCAATATTTTCAAGTTACATTGAAAACATTACATTGAAGTTACATTTCTTACAAATAACATTTTCTTTTTCCAATAATATTCAATTTCCCTCTATTTTAAAATCTTAAAACCATTCTAAGTAACTCCTCGTAAGTGCTTGGCACCCCTGGTTGGGAATCACTAGAGCACTGCTTTTTCAGTGATATCTAAAGATTAGAAGTAATTCTGATTCGATTCTGTGTGTTGAGCTCAAACTGAACTAACATCCAAAATCAGCAGATACATACATGAATTCTGACTCTTAGTTTGTGACATTGTTGTACTTTGCGTCTGTTATTGTACAGTTTCCTTTTGCGTTATACACATATTATAACGGCCTCTAACAGCCACATTACTTTGACACTGGGGGTTACGTCTGTTTCAGCTGTATGAACCTCGGGCACTACAGTTCTAGTAATATAGAATATTTGAAATAAAAAACACTTACGGGAACAATATCTAATTTAATTTATTTTCCTAGTATTTTAAGTTGGTTCCAAATATACACTTATATATACTTCCGTACGCTTTTATTAGCTTTGTTCATTCTCTCACGCTCACCTTTTTTCTCTCTGTTTCCGTCAGGAGAGTGGCCCTGCAGCGACCCAGAGCCCTGTTCAAGCCTCGCACACCCAAAGCTCCAGGTGACCTTCAACATGTGTCTATAAACGCCCCCAAACATACCTCCCCTCTAAGACTTTCCATCATACGTGTTTGAGCTACGGTTAGAGACCCCCGAAAACCCAGAGGTGAAAGGTCGTGCAGGAGGTCACGGTCAAGATCAAGATGCTGTGTCTGACTCTTTTGTTTGCTCCACATGCTCCACAGATGAAGCTCAAGGTACTGACTTCAAAACATTGTCTTAAAGTCAATACCATCTATTTAGTTTTGGTTTGTGGCTTTGTAAATAATAATAGACACAGTGATGTCAGTGACAGACTAAACCGTATAAAAACTGCTGTGATAAAGTGGTTTCCAGGGCTCACTTTAAAAGGCTGGCCATTGCAGGTGGGTCAGAAATAGAAGTTAAAAGTAATCTGATACATTTACAAAATATATTCTGTCTGAGTACGTTTCACAACAAAAGTAAATTGAAATGGGAGAGAAATATTAGTTGTAGTATAAGTAGCACTAGTACTGTCATAGGTGGAGAAGCTATGGCATAGTATCAAAAGCATTCATTTTGGAACTTTAGTATTAAAACAAATATGATAACTACTCTCTAAATAAGATAATTTTATAATAATTTTAATGACCAATGGTACTTTAAAATATGATACATTTACTTTCATCACAACTACTTTGGTGAAAAAAGTCTTTCCTTTCTTCTTTTCCAGTCTTGGAGGATGTCGACTACCGAGCTATTACAGGCTTTCACATTGGTAAGACCCCTGGAAAAATATGATACAATACAACTGTTTTATTTTATCATGACGTCTCAAATGAACAGACGTCATTTTAGTAAAAGAACAAAGAAAAACGCCTTTGGTTGAGTTAAAATCTGTACATGAGCTGATGTTGCTTTGTGGTTTGGAGATTTTAGGCAAAGGACTAAAACAGGATCATGGCTTTGGGCTTTCAGTTTATCCCATTTGTCTTTATCTGGTGAATTGGAAACGATGTTCTTATGCCTTACAGCTGATCATAAAAAGGCCCTTATGTCTGGCCAAAACAACTTATTGATTAGATATGTTGTTGAGTCATGTGTGTTTGATACAGCGAATGTTTGTCTAATCTTTAGCCAGATACCTGAGGACAATGTTTGAAGTCTGGGTTTCTTCAAAGTGTAGCATGCAAGCGTGCGATTCAATTGCAAAAGGAGATGGTTACCTCGTCACATGTGAACAGATTTAATCACTATACAAAGAAAATACGTTTAAGTCACTGGGCCGGAAAATATTGGGCATTTAACTTATTATGTGCACTGACAGGTGACACAACTCAAACTCTCTTTATGCGTGTTAATGGGTGCAGCATGGTTTGATACAAGTGAACTTTTCAATGTGTGGAAAAAATGTGGAACAGAGCATATCAGCAGGGTCCAAGTGTATGTGTTCAACGAAAATATACATGTACAAAATATCAATTCAGGAAGTAGATCACCAACATTACCAGCATTTGAACGTGTTCTCGGACCTCAGTATGTTTTTTGGATTGACTTCTCCTACTTCTCTTAAAAGTCTTAAAGTCGCCGATGATGGTATTTTCTGATTTTGACCTCTGAACACGGATGTATTACTCTTTTATGTGTCACTATAAAACATTGACAGTTTAAACATGTACGACTTTACTTCATATTTTTAAATGTTTTATATACTAGATGATTTACAGCATATTATTATTATTATTATTATTATTATTATTATTATTATTACTACTACTACACTACTACTATACTACTACTATTATTATTATTATTATTATTATTATTATTATTATTATTATTATTATTATTATTAATAACATTTTCTTTTTACTCTAATGGAGAACATGCAACTTCTACTCATTTACTGTCTTGAATACAAGGCTAAAAGTCATTACTAGCCAGGCTCCTTAACTCAAAGTACTAGTACGTTATTGTGGGCTACAGCGCAATTTCTGAGTGCAATATGCAATTATGACATTTCTTTTTCTATGTGTGAATGCACTTGTTGGTTTATATGTGAAACTGTGTAAGTGCTTTTTATTTTTAATACAGTTTTGTTTGTTTGAGGTGACGGATTCTTTTCATCCGATCACATTTTATTGTACTCCAAATTATTATAACTCCAAATCGAATCCTATGTTAAAAAGTAGTATTACCACCAGCAAGAACCCTACAAATATTACCAACATATATAAGTGAGGCTGTAATATTAACAATGCAAAGTACATCCTTTACAAATCTCTTCAGCCAAACAACTTTACTTTCACTCAGGTGTTATTTTAATATATCTTTAACTCTATTTAATACCTTTACTAAAAAACATAGTTTGATCTTTTGCTGTTGTATAAAGATAAACTTTTTCAGTAGAAAGTGTTCTCATTTCTCTGTATTATGTCAAGTTTTGGCAGCACAACATTGAGTTCATATCGTCCCACTCATCTTAATGGGGACACCACAGACTGGGCTCACAACATGTGTTCCACTGCATCAGTCCTCTCTGTCCGAATCTTATCTCCACTTTTACTAAAGACTTTCAAGGAAAGTGGAAAAAACTTGTGCCAAAAATATTCCCAACTTTTACGACTGAGTGCATCAAGCTGAAAATTACAGCATGTTTCCCTCAAGACCTAACCTGATTGTAGCAAATGCGATTCTCTCATTCATTTATGTATATATTTGTTTTTGCACATGCATAACTCCCTTTTACACATTACTGCACATTTCTGAGTGAAGTCATCAGTTTGAACAGAAGCGTGCCAGTTTCCTTGTGTCTACACAGAGGAAATGGACTGATTTGCTTACATGCCGAAATGATAGCTGACGTCAAAAAGCCCTGGCACCATCACTTAGCAGCAGTTAACATCATGAAAGAGCGAGGGTTAGCCCAGCGAGCTTGGCCAAACCACAGGCGGATGGCAGACAGTGGCTCTCAGACGGACGACAAACCATGCGTGACTGTGCTATTCACAGATACTCATGTCTTTAATGTAACTCAGGGCATAAATCTGTTTTGTCAGTGGAGCTGTTGACATCCCGCTGGGTGGTGGCTGTGATGACCACCAGGGCTGTTGGTTTTAAATGTATTTACTTTTGGACCTTGGTCTGCTTCAACAATTAGGCCTAACCAATTTGTGTGGTGGTTACAGGAAAAATGGGTACGCATTTTCAGATGCTGGAGACAAGCAGATTGGGGACCCCAGACAAAAAAGTAACATAGTGAACCTTTAATGCCAAAGGAAAGGTGACAACATCTTTAGTGCATCTGTTTAAAAAAAATATAGCATATATAAAACCATGACCACCAATCAGAAAATGTTATTGATTCCTGAGAACATTTGATTTGCAGTATCTCTCAGAGCAGTTCTCTCTCTCTCTCTCTCACACACACACACACACAAGCAAGCACACACACACACACACACGCACACACACGCACGCATACACACTACCATCAGACTTTAGCAATTAAATAGTAGAGGGCACAAAGGAATTGTAAAACTCTTTTGTTTATCGTATCAGTGCATAAAAACGGCACCCTGGAGGCATCATGACAAACTCAGGAGTGTGAGGGAAGGGGGGCTGACCACGGAAGCCAGTCATAGACAGGAGGGCCTGATTGGTGTGATTCTTTCTATTTTCCTGCACAACATTTTAAAGCACATCTCCCTTTCTGTCCCAGCTGGTTTGAGGAGAAGTTTTCGACTTGGGAGGAAAGGCAGTGTGGCTCGAGAAGCGGCCCGGTCTCGGAGGTGGAGTGCTGGGGTACATGGCTGCATTAGGCCCCCCACCTACATCGAGGTCATTCCCTACCACAGAGCACCCACAGACAGCCACAGGCTGGTGGTCCTGGTTGGTACGTGAATGTAAAGGTTATTTGATACATGTACATTAAATGTGAATGTTATTTGTTGTTTCTTAATTAATATGTCAGCCATCGTCCAAGACTTGCTGGTGTAGAGCTTGATATAAAACCTCTTACATGCCTCAACTAATTATAATATATCATAATAATTGAAGTATGATTAGTCCAGTGTGTAGGAGTCAGTCCTGTTTTCCCCTACAAAACATAGAATACCATATGAACTTTTGGGAAACCTCAACTGAGCTTTGCCACCATATTTATTTTTCTATATGATCCACCAAAAATATGTCCAGGAAACTATTACATTATATTTCAACAAGTCATTTTTCTGTCATTCTTGCATCATGGAACCCGCACAATCATGCTGCAAAGAGATCTGGTTTATTCCAAAATTACCAAAATCACTGCAAAGCAAAAGAAAATGTCATATACTGATGAAAATGTATGTTCATTCTTGTAAATTCAGGTATAATCTTTTCCAAACACATGTAAACAGAGTCAGAATAAATGGTGCTCTTCTGACTCACCTCAGAGCACAGCGTGGCAGGCCTGCTCTGTGTACGCAGAGCCGTATTGTACTGTGGGGAATTGTAGTCTGCACTGCGCCAAAAACCTTTTTAATGTCATCTCACAACAGGAGTGTAGGCCCAAATGAAGAATATAATACAACAAATCAAAGGAGGAAAGTGTTCATAGATCATTTTGATATTACTTAAACTGGCCCTATGTAACTTTTCTGGTAAGCGGTCCTCCACCTGTTTGATGTTATTGCTTCGGAATCAGAATCAGAATCAGAATCAGAAAGAGTTTATTGCCAGTGTCAATGAACAAAATTCACAAACATATGAACTTGTCTCGGCATGAAGGTGCAACATAGAACACTGAGCAATAATAAAATAACATATATTCAATCAAAAAGGGCATGCATTAGTTACACAATGTTACACAACAAATTCAATTACAGTTGTTTTTATTGTTAAAAAATATATTTTTTACTGTGACAGAAGTCGTCTTTCCACTAATCTGACCTGTAACTTGTTCAGGCAATGTCACATGCTTTGTCGCTATAGAGGACAAGTTTAAAGCTATACTGTGGAACAATCTAGGTTAAGCCTGTTCATCATCATGGAGTTAACGTGCCTCCGACTTCTCATTGAACTAAAATGCAGTTAAGATAAATATATTTTGAATTTAGCAAAAAATTATAAAAATGTTATCACAGAATAGCTAATTTTTTAGGTTTATAATTTCACTTCCTGTTTGTAATTGATGACGTCACACTAGGAAATTACGCAAACACTGGGCAAAAATTCATCTGATGTCACATTTTCTTTTATTTGACAAATAAAAATAAATGAGAGCATGTTTATTTTGTTGAATTGATGTCTAAGAGTCAAAAAATGTGTTTCTTTGACTAAATTATGCATCAACTTTGACTGGAATGAGTATCCCTAGTGTGATGTCACTGCCTGTCATTTTCTACAGATTTTTCAATGTTTCCCCACAAAAATCTACTCGATGGGTGTAAAATTAAGCACAAATGCACCAAATAAAGTTCAAATTAGAAAATCGTAAAAACCTGTCATACGCACTTTAAGCAGGTTCATGGCCCTTGTTATGGCAGGAAAATACCAGACTCGTCTCCATGTAAATTACCCTAATACTCTCACACAATTGCTAATTATGCACCGGAACCCTGAGGTGGCGCTGTTCAAAGATTGGCTCCTCTCAGGTGTGATCGAACTCGGGCCTCTTTGCAAACACCTAGCCTGCTGCCGGGGTATTGTTTATTTCAGCAGCCAGACGGCCGAAATTTGAACGTAATCAACAAACACCCCCCACCCTTATTCCTGTACCCAGCATTTGGCTCATCGGGCCAATAATGTTCAAGTATGTAATGTCATTTGACCTGTTCGACCTGTATTCTATAAAAGAACGTGAATCCTTTTGTGGAGAGGGCCTTGAGACGAGGAAGGAACAGAGAGGAATTCTGATTGTACAACAGAATTAAACCCTTCACTTTTGAGAAAAGACAAACTCTGTTCCATTGTTTTTACTTTATTTCTTGATAACTATTAGTTACGTTTTCTACAACAAGTCCTCCACCAGAAAAATTAAAGATGTAATCATATTTAAAAAAGGTTCTCTTCAATAAAATAAAATTTAAAAAAATTTAAAAAAATTAAAAATCATTGAAAAGGTATTTCTGGACCATACTCACCTTGCAATTACAAATGTATAGTTAATTTACAGTTGTAGTGCTTAGTAGTTATGGTATTGGATCGTAATATTTAAGTAGTGTGTATTATCATTACTGAAGAAACTCAAATTGACATTCAAACGTTTACTCAAGTAATACATCTGATTTGAGTCATTTTGTGTCTTTTAGTCGTAATATCACTTTTTAGTATGTTCTCCATTTTTAATGAAAGACAATAGTTTTTGGAGTGTCTCTCCTGCTCCTTCACTCTCTTGGAACAGCTACAACAGCTTGAATTTGAATTTATTTAATCGCACCTCCTGTGATTCAACTCTGGATTTGATTTTTACTGTCCGCTCTTTTCTGACCAGCGCTCATCATTAAGAATAGGGTTTTATTGGCATTGCGGTTTGTAGACAGGAAAACCATAACCTGGATGGCTAAAACAGCAGCAGACAGATCACCATGGCCTCTGAGTTATCTGTATTACTGTTTGTGTTTTAGGGCTTAATAGAAAGAGCATTTACTCACTGATTTTGAAGGATTTCTAGTTTGGGATTAAATTTTAACCTTTCTTTTCAACCTTTCCAAAACTGTTGCACAATATAGTATGCTTTCAATGAAACAATAGTCATTCTTCCTCCAGAAAGCTGGATTGTTGCAGGAAGAAACCCCGCACGCATGTTTTTCTTATTTGTTCCATCACTGGGGCCTCTGTAAAGGGTATCAGTTGTGCGTACATAAACCTAATATTTTGTAACATATCAATCTCGTGCAACACTGTGATGGAAATGGCAGCTATGTAAGGAATCCCTTTTTCATTGCTCCATTTGCGTCTGATGCAATCTGGACAATCCTACGCTGGAAGCAAATCCCAGATGCGACAGTTTAATGTACGTGCCCTCCATCCTGTGCTTCCTACACTATAACGATACCGATACTGCTATGTCTTTTCCAGAGGGCATATGAGCGTTAAACATTTCATACACAGGCAGAATAAAAAAGGACTTTTGGAAAATCACTTTGAGATGAAAAAAACGGCATGAAATCAAAGCCGGTTCTGTCTGACTACTTGTAGGTTTTGTAATGATAAAGGCAGATGTGTCACCAGATCGCTACACTCATTTGATGTTGGATGTGTTCCCCAGGGCCGAGCGGCGTTGGCGTCAGTGAGCTGAAGAAGAGGCTGCTGATCTCCGACCCGGACCGCTATGCTGTCAGCGTGCCCTGTGAGGTTTAATGAGCGTCCTCTGTCGCTCTATTCAAAATGTTAGGACTAAGAGCTATTGTTTTTGTTACAGACACAACACGAGAGAGGAGGCAGCAAGAAACAGATGCAGTGGACTATCACTTTGTGCCACTTCACAAGTTTGAGGAGGACATTCTACATCATAGGTGGAGAATATAGACTACTTTAAAGACTCTTTGTGTAGTTTTACCTTTAGACAGACATCTTACACCAGTTATTTATCTTTTCTTTATTTAGGTTTATTGAATACGGACGTTACAAGGGCCATTACTATGGGTCAAGTCTAGACTCACTCGACAAAGTCTTGGCAGACGGCAAAGTGTGTCTTTTGGACCTGCATCCAAGTGTAAGTGTTCAGTGATAATAATTATTTGTGGTTGGTCACTTAAAGCAATGCTGTAATGTTCTAGGTTTTGTAAAGTAGGACTTGTTCTGTTTAGGATTGGTACTGTTACATGATTGCTCTCTACACAGAATATAAAGCGCGTGTACACAGCAGAGTACAGACCCTTTGTGGTGTTTGTGAAGCCCCCGAGGATTGAGGAGCTGCGCCTGACCCGCCGAAGAGCCAAGTTCATCTGTGAGGAGGAGGACAAGAACCCAGTCCGCACCTTTACTGTAAGGGACACCATCACACATTATACTTGTAGATTTACCAACTGCATATCACAGACAGCACAGGTGTCTGTTCATGCACATGTACACATGAGGGGTCAGGTCAAACTGCTCACACCCTGCTCTACATTCAGAGGTCAACTTTTGTCTGAGTTTAGGAGACATTTAAGAGAAGAGCGGGTCATATGGCCTGGTGGGTGGTTTTAACGATATACATAAGGTTTACAGATCAGGTAATTTTTCAAAGTTATTTTTGTAATAAAAGAAAATAATCCATATTAGAAAAAAAAAATCTGAAATAATATGTATTGGTCAGCTTTATTAAACATCAGTAGCTGACTTTGCTATAATACTGGAATGAGTGTAAAACATGAGCAGAAATTCATTTAGGACCCAAATGTGCTGCATCACTAACCCTCCAGCTGTGCTTTACATGCCTGCGCTCTGCTCTTATAAAAGAAAAAGCTGAGGTCACACACCTGCACATAGGTCGCCCCTGTCCCAAACACTGCTGCCCCAACATCAGTTTATAGGGCTGTGTGAAAAGCCCTCTTATACTTTCCTCTCTCAGCATGTAATGACCGGTTGTGCTTTAGTCAATCATTTTATAGTTTTCACATGTTTGTTTCACTGCTTTCACAAAGTCATAACAATATTATTTGGAAACAGGAGGAAGATTTTGAGGAGATGATTGACACGTCTGAGTCCATGGAGCGGGAGTATGGGCACCGGTTTGACATGGTGTTGGTGAATGGGGACATCGCGGTGGCGTTTCGAGAGCTGAAGGCTGCGGTGCTGATGATCACTGAGGCAGAGGTTCAGTGGATCCCGCCAGAGTGGGTTTGTCCATCTCCAACAACTGCACGGAGGAGCTGCAGTCACTTAACGGGCTGGATCTGAACCCAGAACATTCGTTCCCTTCAAGTTCAGGCTTCACTGTTCAGATCAGATCAGCTGACATGGTTTTAGTTTTTAGAACAGTCTGTCACCATTCTATGAGGCCAAAGGAGATTAGGCATTTTTAATTTACCGGTAATATTTCCCATTAGTTTTGTTTTGTTGTTGTTTAGTTTACACTGAAAGTTTAAACTTGTGGAAACAAAACCCTTTATTGTTTTTATGTACAAGACAACCCGACCATTGTTGACCATTGACCATTTATTTTCTACCTTTAAGGCACTGTCTCTTAGTGTTTTGTTAATAAGTGAAAAAGAAACCATCCCTCCCCTTTTCGCTGTCTCAATTCCAGTTTCTTTGTTGGCGCTTGGCTGAGAAAAAACATCTCAAACATCTCACAGACTGAATACAAAAGTCTTTTAAAAAAAATCCAAATAAATAAATAAAAAAGCGGAAACTCTCCAGCGCTTGTGGTCAAACGTAATCCTTCCCTGCCAAGTCACAAACATCGGCATGTAATTATTCTGACAGCTGCTGCACTTCAATTAAGTGTAATGCACACCAGAGCAGTAATATTAGCAGCAGTCGCTAATGTTTCACAAAATGGGGACACAAGTACGATAACCGTCTGTTAAAAGCCCTGGGTGAACTATATTGAAAATGGCAGGATATTCACAAAAGTTATTGAAGACCACTGACATTCTAGATCATAAACTAGACCTATATATCCCCTATATTACGACAGATAGTCTACTGTTACGCCACAATAAGAGGCATTTATTTTAGTGGCTGCATTCTTTTACATACTTGGGGTTTCCTTCGTCTCGAGTTGCCGAGCTCAATTGGGTGTAAAGGAGTGTTAATGTGTCAATCATGTGAAGTTTAGAGGAAGCTGGAGCAGTGCGATGTGCTTGTTCAAGGATAATAATGACTTTCAAGGGACCTAGGTCTTCACAGAGGAACACAGGCCGAGTTATGACCGCACATAAAAGTTACAGCAAAAGCGCACTAAATTAGCCCAGTTATGTGGGCCTGTAAGCAGTAACTAAATCTGTTACCTCTGAAAATTGTTAGTTAATTTGTGTGTATCCGTGTTTTTTAAGGTAAGTTATATCTAATTGTGCCCAAAACGGATTAGCCTCTTGTGAATGTTTATATGTGGATAGAAGAAAAGCAGAGCACCAAATGGAAACACCCAGACACAGAAAAAGATGCCAACTAATATAAAATCCCACTCTTCAATGTTACATATTTTGACTACTTCAAGCTCTTCTTACTGTAAAGACAATAAAGTAGTTGGAGATGTTTTGGTGAAAGCTGAAAAGTATTTTGTCAGGTGCCAATCCAAAAGTACTAGTGTTTACCCTGGTGCCAGACCGGATCCCGGCCCGGTCCATGCGCTGCAGTATAACTTCATGTTGCCTCTGAGGATCTGCAGGCTCTCTGAGATCATAATGATGCCTTTAAAGACACCACTGCCGTCCAGTAAAAACAAGAACTCTGCTGCTCCCACTTCAAACATCACTCTGAAAAATGACGTCTGTTGGTAACGGATAATTTGGCTCAATCATGTACCTGTTTATATAGTACATTAAAACAAATATGCCCACCTATTTTAATAGATTTCCATATACTGAAGTATACAGGGGCCTTTTTTAAGTCATTTTTTTGCATATGACTTCAACGCATTTAGTTTAAATCAGAATGGTGGCGTCAACTAATTTCTTATCTTGTTGAATTTGTAACACAAACGTTAGATGGATTTTGGTGGTTCTTGTTGCTGTATTTTTTTTTCTATACATATTATTTATTATTAGCTTTTCTGTACCAGTTTTGTTAAAATATACTGATTAGTATATTACTCAAATACAACAATATATCTCACAATGACAAACTCATTCTGTAAGTACTATTTAGTGTCATGAATACTTCCTTCTTTCAAGAGGCATTAACAAAAATTAGGAGGAAAGTTAGCTTTGGTTTGGCTCCAACACTAACATTTGTGGTTTTATGTCCTGAGTGGGGACTTCCAGGTAGTATTTTTCATGCCCAGAAAATACACTTATCCCACTATACCTACTTTTTCCCACTAAAATACAAAATTGCATTTTGCTACAATTTAATGTTCCTACATACTAATAATTTTGTGATTTGACAATGCCTCACATACTTTGCCATTTCCCTCTCTTGACAAATCACCAGTTTCCACCAGTCATTTGCATATTCATTTATCAAAGGTTTTGTTGTTACATGGTCTTCTTTTATATTGTATTGCCTGTTATCTGGATGAAAGGGGGAATTTTATAAGATGATAGCTCTGAGTTTAAATCATTATTGAAGCCTAAGCATCCTCTGATCCATGTTTGGGACTGGTACAAAGCGCAAATAAACCAAGATAACATGATAATCAAGCAAAGGATACTGTTTGAACATACTTATGATGTGCCATACACTTTATCCCGGGACAGTATTAAGTGCTAAACTACCCAAACAAGTAGAAATATACAGTCTGTTTTGTAGTTTTTAGCCTGTCCCCTGGCTGTTGGGCTGGTGGGCGTGTCCCTGTATAGTGTCAACAGTGCAGACGGTGAACAGCACACTGGGACAGGGTTAAATGGTGTGTGTTAGCATGTAGCATTCTCCAGCCTCTGCTTCAGGAATGTGCGCCAGGAATTTATGGCACCTGAAGGGGACGCATGTGTTTTTCAGCTCTCAAACTCAACTCCCTCACTGATATCTGTGAATTATGTACAGGGGTGAGACTTATGGGCTCTTTAATACGTTTAACAGTTAAACACGGCCTGCAATCGCCGTCTAAATGAGAGCTAAAGGGGCATTTTATCAAACTGAGGGAGTCCCTGAAGATGATGAAGGGATTGGCGATGGAAAAGTGATTACAATATGTACAGATTTACATAAGGAAATATGAATAGGCAAGGGAGAAAAAACATTCTAACCTGACTCTATCTCGCGTTGGTGAAAAGCCAATGCGCAGACCAGTGATCAAACTAGTTCAGGGATAAATGCTTTGTTGATGGATTATTGCATTAATATTATGGGTTAGGGTTATGTATGTATAGCTCTACTGATTGGCATTGATATTGATGGTCAGATATTTATACACTAGATCTTTTTAGTGTTTTGACATTTCTGTAAGTGTTCTTAAAACAGGAGCAAACCAAAATAGATGTTTATTTAAACGGACAATGTCACACCAACAGCAGATAGTTTCAGTGTAAAATGTATGGAACATGGTGCTGGTCTGTAAGACAGCATGTTTGACAAGCCAGGAAAACTGTTATTATAAGTAACAACTTATAAGCAACTTATTTTTTTATCTTTCTGATTACCGGTATTTGAGTGGGAATAGAAAAGCAGATCGCAACAAAGACACTGCAGTTTTAGCCAAATCTTGCCTCTAACATAATCATTTGTTCCTCTCCTCAAAATGTTTTCTCTTATTTTACAAACCAAGCAATTTGGACATATCTCACTATTGCATCTAACTGAATTTAATTCAAAAAGACTGGTTCAAGTGGGACAGTTTGTACATGAGTCATACAAGCAACTTTTTTGTGTTATGTTCCTTCGCTGTCTTGTTTTTTGTTGGTATTTTATTTATATATATATATATATATATATATATATATGTATATTAGAGAGAGGAAATGAAAAATAGATTATGATTGTAGTTACATCTACATCCACTTCTCTCCGGAATTTTGTGTCAGTCTAAAAAAAAAAAAGAAGTTATAATATTTTCCAGATTTAAAAGACATTCAAACATCTGTGAATTTATTCCATCTTTTAACTGTTTCTGTTATCCACCAATTTGTTTGGAGATCAGTCCGAGCCCAGGAGGGTTCTCTTCTGTCTAGTGCTGAGCATCATTCTGTGGTTGTCCCGGTTATTAGGCGCTCTGTAATTACACCATCCATTTCCAAAGTCCCCACTAAAACATGTATTATTATTTGCTGACACGATTCTTAGTTCAAACCTCAACATCCACAAAATCTGCCGACCTCATGTTGAAAAAATGTGAATGTGGTGAATTGCTTAGCGTTGGCAGCAGTCGCACCAGGCCAAATGTTACTTGTAAATCCACTGACCGCATTTGCTGATATACAATGGTTACAATTTTCATATTGCGGGGTGCTACTGCTGCTCCAAAAGCTAGCACGTGATTGGAAGGTGGGAGGGCCAATAGGCAGCAGTGCAGAAGTTTAGGTGGGCTCTCCTCACTCTGGACTCACAACATCTTTGGACTTTTTCAAACACCACTAACTGAAGCTGGGAGTATCATCTCTTTTTTTAACCAAGATTTTTTTTTTTAATTCTCTCTTTTTTGCCAAGTATGGAAACATATTTTCTACTGATTTGAGGACATTTTGGGATGCACCTGTTGACGTTGGAAAGCATGGACAAACTTGATTTGAAATCCACTGGGCTTGAATTTGGAGACAGAAGAGAAGAGCCGAGTAGACTGAACAGTGAAGATTTATCTCCAAGTAGTTTAAGCGAGAGATGCCATGAGACCACTCAAAATGGATCAGCGAAATACAGAAAATATGGGTATGTACGGGTTTGGACATTTAAAAAAAAAAAGGTATAAGTGTCAGCCTGTAGTTTATAATTACATTTTGTGATTCTGTCTTGCCCAGGTCTCGTCTAAGTGGGGTCAAAGTTCGCCATAAGAGGCAGGTGTTGCAGGACATGGCACGGCCCCTGAAACACTGGCTCTACAAACATCGGGACAACCCTTATCCCACCAAAACTGAAAAGGTTCTGCTGGCTCTGGGCTCACACATGACACTGGTGCAGGTGAGAGAAACATTGAAACAAAAGCACTGTTTAGGTGAGAACATTTTTTTTTGAGTACTTTTGAATGCATCATGAGTTGACTGAGAGCCTTGTTATGTCTGAGATTTGGGCTTTGAAAAAATAAGTATAAACAAATATATATATGAACAGTTCAGTAGCATTGAAGTAAATTCATGTTAGAAATGCATAATCAGTTTATGTCAGAGTAGAACAACTGTAATGATTATGTTCCCTTGGACTGTCTCAGAGGTGAGCAGGTTTCTTACAAAAACAACAGATTTGAGGCACTCTAAATTTTAATTTGATTATTTTGATTTATGCCTCTCAATTTGTGAAGGTTTCAAACTGGTTTGCTAATGCAAGGCGGAGGCTGAAGAACACAGTGAGGCAGCCCGACCTGAGCTGGGCCCTGAGGATCAAACTGTACAACCAGTACATCCAGGGCAACGCCGAGAGACTGAGTGTGTGCAGCGGTGAGACCGACACAGACACAGGTGAGCACTGAAAAAACACCAGGCTCTTATTCTACTGTGGGCTTCGCTCCGTCTCACTCATCTCATTTCCACAGATGAATGCCCACTACAAGGCCAGATTCGACCCTCAGACTTTGGCAGATCATCGTCCCTCCAGAGCCCTCTGCAGTCCCAGACCAGAGTCATCTCCAGCGGTGATGACGGGGTGTCGGGCCCCTCCAAATACAAGAGCAGTTTACTGAACCGCTACCTGAACGACACGCTTCGACACATGATGGAGGCAGAGCGAGTGGTGAGTGCAGGCAGGAAGAGGAGGAGCCACTCCGAGTCCTTCAGCTCCAACGACTGTGAGCGGGACGTCGTGTCTCCAGCATCGTCGTACGGGACAGAGGCCAACTATGTCTACCACATGGGTGAGAGAGCACTGCATTTAAAACAGCTTACAAGAACAGAAAATACACAACAGTAATAGTGTGTTGTTCTCTTTTGCTCCAGACTTGTCAAACAATCTAGCGCATGTGTTGGTTGAACCTGCTTTTGTTGACTAAAATATCTGTTAGTGTCAGTCCCGTCCTGAGTAAAGCACACCTAAAGCCAATAGTTGCTGGCTTGGCTATGAGGAACCAGTGAACAAATAATGAACTAAATATGAAAGTAACTTCATTCAGTTAGTCTGTCTTCAGTTTATATAGCTGTCATATGTCATACATTGATGCAATGAGTGAATCTGAGCCAGAACTACTCACTTACTTATGCATCAATTCTGGATTTATGCTGAATATGTGTTATAATGACAGTTTAACTACGCTCTTTTCCTTACTTTAATATTTACTACACTATTGCGTACTGTAAATCAAGAACAGTGTGAACTAAAACTTCCATGCGAGTCTTCAGACATCAATAAATCCCTGGCAATCCCAGAATCAATTATAAAGTTACTGCAAAATGTGTTGACATGTGGGTGCCCTCTCAGACCTTCAGAGACCTGCGTACTTCGACAAGCTCAAGATCCCAGAACCAAATCTTTTACAAACATCTCTGAGAAGGACTCGAAATCCCTGGTTTTATAAATTGGAAGGCTTAGGTTACTGCACACCACAAATATAATTTCCATATATTTGAATGTCCCGTTTGTTCCGCTGCAGCCACTTTGCCATGGAGGTGGAAATGTCCAGTCCAGTCTCGAGGACAATTACAGCATGTCTGAGACTTTATACATCCCAGGGTGACAAGTGAACACCCTGGCCAAGACATAGTTAAGTGGATGGTCGGTTTGAAGAGAAAAAGCTTGTTAAGAGCGACTGCTCATGACATGTAAGTTTAAATAGATTTATTGCTTTCAAAATCAAATGTACTTCCAAAATGATAGGATATTCACATTATTATTGTCTTTCTGTTATTTAGAGCAGTCAAATAATATTGAAGGTCATTTTTACAGGAATGCAAGTTTTCTGTTTCTTTTTCTAGCTTAACAGCAATTTGCGATTTGGTTTGCAATGTTTATCTATAACAGGTGTACCATATTCTTCTGCTGTGTTTTACAACTATCAGTTATTTTTTTCTCAACTTTTGCATACGTTCCCCACCAAATATTTATATCAAATTCAATCTAGATTTACATGACTTCACAGCAGTAAGTGTGAAAAGATTTGTGATAGAACATATTCTCTTTATTTTCACTTTTACAAGGACTTGGCCCTTTCCCACTTGCGCTGCCAAACATTAGACATTAAATGCCCTTAGGCCGTGGACATTTCATACACTTTGTAATATTACTATGGATATCATTTATAATGTACCGTGGAAAGAAAGTCCTCAATATTTTAAAGAACAGTATTCCGTCAAAGCAGGGACTTTGAAACCAAGTCAAGTTGATAAAAAGTTAGATAGATCTACAAATTCAAATCACTTAAGAAGAATAAACTTTACTGAATATTTTTCTTATGTTTAGCATCTTCGAATTGAAAATCCCTTTGTCTCTGCCTTGGAACTCTCAATAAACACAAATTTACTTTTAATTACTTGAATAAAACATATTTCACAGATTGTTACTCGCATATTTGTTTTTTTAATACTAGTTTAGGCAAACAGTGTAGCCCTGTTGAATGCTGTCCAAACACCTAACATGCCGCTGCAGGTTGTATTTGTGGAGGTAAAACGGAAAGTCTCAGTGCCAGATCCATGATGTTCACTCAGCTCATTAACACCTCTCTCTACTCCTCCCCAGAGACACCTAAAAGCACCTCTAAACCTGCAATGATGGACTCGTAACCCACAACACACTGTCCTGCATTCACCAAATATGTCCGTTTATGTCCCAATAAAACGCTCTCTTATTTGCTGACTGTTAGCGTGGCTTTCACTGTTAGTTTTGGTTCTTTACCCAGGTGTAGCGTTTCCCAGAGAAAGTTTAGAGAGCTATAAAAGTGATATTTAAACTTCAAAACATAACCACTCCAAACATACTTGGACCTGTTTTCCTCCAGTTTTATAACGAATGAAAACAAGCGTACTGACTGCTCATGATGAGGATATAAAATGTATGTTCAGTGCACATAGTTGTTTTGCAGAGAACATTACAATGGCAATTCTGTTAGAGTTAGAGTGAGCTGAGCATAGCATTGTGGGGGAAAGCAAACACCCAGGGTATAAATCCACTTGTAATGTTGGCTCTGTGAATTTAGTGAAATAACATAATAAATGCACAATGAGTCAAGACTGCTCAAGAGACTCTTCAGTGAGTCATTTGCATGGTTAGGTTTATATAGGATGCCCTTCCTTAAACAACTATCCTTTCATTTATTCTGGCCTGTGGCAAGTGACTGGAGACCATCCGTTCATCCCATCTGTAAATCTTGGGCCCTCAGAGTAACACACCCGTTTCAATAGAATAAAATGCAGAGAACAATTTTTTGGCGAACAATGTGAAGCTGAAGTGGATACTCAGTAGCAAAGAGCAGAAATATCGGAATGATTTACTATCAGTGAGTAGTTGCTTTTGGCTGGAGCATTTCTTAGGGAACCAGAGACGGGGATGTTTCGGGCTGTTAGCACCAAAGGACTGTGTTTCACGGCGGGCCTCTAATTTGCCCGTCTATTGCTCTGAGCTTTGGCCAAAACCTCTGATATCGCCGAAACAACAATATACCCAAACTGAAAGGGAAACGCATTGTACGCATAATTCTACTTTAGCAGACCGCGGTAGTATGGCATTACTGCCTTATTTTGGGAAGAATGACTGGACAAAAGGAGAAAGAAAAATGTAGTACACAAGAGTTTATCGAAGACCCAGTCAGTGTTTTGTGTGACAAAACCAGTGTCTTGCAGTGTCTCCCTTTCTGTACAAACCGTTATTTCTCTCACCATTTTGCAATGTTTCTTCTGCAGACCCAGTCGACTACACCTGTACTAAATCTAGCAGGTAAGTTAGAACACACAAAATATCAGACAAAACTGTAAACACAGTTATAATAGTGAATATTGTCTCCTCAGTGAGCCGCAGCGTGGCGGCGACCCCGGCTGGAAAGAGCTCCACGCTGCGGTGGCCCTCACCAGCCTGGCCCAGGGGCAGAGCAGTGGAGTGTCCAGAGAGCCCCTCACTGTCTACAGGACCCCTCCTTTGGACCGAACATGTGCCAAAGCCCACCCCTCTCGCTCCACCCTCACCAGCCGCATCATCCAGAAGTCCTCTCACATCGCAGAGGTCCAGACTGTCAAAGTGGCTCTGCCAAACTGCGTGTAGCATTAGCACATTATTCCATATGGGAATACCAGATGCTAAAGTAACCAGTGCCCTGTTATGTCTGTTAAACCTCATGTTATGTTTCACTCATGATTAACTCTGACATCTGAAAAAGCCCCAAACACCAATGTATATTGTGTAACTTTTCATTTTGATGTCATTGTCTTCCCATTGCCTTCTGTTCTTCTAAGTTATATTAACTTCCATGAGACTGGATTGTCGTCCAACGAGTCTGACAGCAGCTGTTTGAATAAACCAATGTGAAGTATTTTGGCCTGTACCTTTCCTTAAATCACCGCTTAGGACGGCATGAGCTACAGTATGTATTTGACTGTTATTTAGTGATTGGTTATAAATTATCATCCAATCTTTTCAAATGTCTTATTCAATATTTGTGTGAGAGTGGCATTAGCACGGCTATTTGTCCACATGCACAGTAAAGAGTCAGTCGTCCTCGAGATTTCTGAAACTGACTGACCTATTTTCAGTCGACGTGTCAAAAGTGGGTAAAATTGAGAGCATTATAAGTGTTAGGAGTATGTTGACTGCAGTTCCACTCACTGGAGATTTGCGGGAGCGTCTTGTTCCATGTGGGGACACCCTGACACCAAACATAAGCTTGTAATCACAGCCTTGCTTCAGGCGCTATTCTGCAAAACATGATTAACTAGATCTTTCCACTCGCCTTTTGGTCGGCTTTCTGACATTTTCTTCGAACTATATTTCAGTTTTGCGTGTGCAGCCGAGTTGACATTAGTTACATTTCATGGAAAGAGCACCTCACCCTTGGTTTCCATTGTAAACCTGTTTTTGATTAGGGCTGCGAGACAACACGGAAAGCTAATGGCACATTTCAAATAGCAATTAAACAACAGTTGGTGACAGATTGAGGTTGTCCTTTATTTCTGATTGCAACAAAACAGGAATTGAAGTCAGTTTACATTAAGGCAGATTTCCTTTTCAACTATTGCTTAAAATGACGCAGACAGATGCACATCAAATAACAAGGATAAAGTGGCCAAGGACAGTGTTAAGGGCATTAGAAAAACAAGAGAGCAACAAATAAAAGTATTGCATATTAAGGATATAGAAATGCTAAGGAATGTCCTCAGACCATTATGTTTGAGAATTGTCTTCATTGACCATAACAGTTGGTAACTAAGAGCAAATGGGTTACCTACCTCAAAATCTACATACTGTAAACACCGCCACCAATGTAACTTCTCAAGATATGGTCCAACCTAGAAAAACGTAATAAAGACAAATATTTGTGTACTTTTGGGGGATTCTTCATATTCGATTATTTTATAAATTAAATTAAATAATAATGTATTTGAACCAATTCATTTCTTTGGGAATTCTCACAGCGATCCTATACATGAAGTCAGCGTGGTCTGTTTTACCACCAGCCCTATTACAAGTGTTGTTTTATGCACTAAATAAACAAAGCATACTGGTTATACTTAGTTACATAGAGTGACCAATTTTCTAACAAAGCAAAACCAGAACATTCGCCTGGAAGCACTGGATTTAAGAGACATCTGTTCTGATTATGACTAATCAATGACAATACAATGTGACAAGCTACGCATGTGCTGTAACCAACAAACTGGTTCAAGTTATAGGCACTACTCCATTAACCTGATTTGATCATGTACAGCTGGATCACTCTACAAAAAGATTAATTCAATCCAGATGTACATTCGGGGTCCGTTAGGTCAAATACTATATCTCCTTTCTCACAAAAAGGGGTCTACTTTTCATGACGCTTTCATTCATGTTTTTAAGGAAAGTAGTGAAATGATGGTGGCTTAAGAGAAGTGTGCAAACTGCAAAGTCCGCTGGGCCAACAGAAGTTTAACCTAAACAGTATTGTCTGTCTGTGGTCTGTAGCCATTGGGTCAGATTGATGCACTGAGGTGTCCTGTTCAGGGTATGGAGCAGTAGCCTCCACACGCCCCACCCTGGCTCTGCTCCTGCGCCCCCAGAGTCACCTTCTGACCCTGGTGCTCACTCTCCCAAAGGCCCGGAGTCTGGAGGATCTTCTCCACCAGCTCCTCGAAGGCACACTGGACTCCGTCTTTGGTTTTTGCACTGGCCTCTGAACAAAGGGAAGAGGGACACCAAGATTTATGACATCAGTGAAAACACAGACTTGTCCAAAATGTTACAAAACTGAAAAACGTTGAGACACGCAGGGTTACAAATTTAAAACAGAGCCTTTCTCTAGTGTAATGAAGGTTGTTTTAAAATAACTTTGTGTGGACAAATGTGACATATGTATGGAGTGCAAGATAACTTCATTACTTTAAGACAGGCGGATGAAGACATCCTTGTAATGGATTGACTTCATGACATCTTCCCAGCCCTTTTAAAAAAATGCCTTAAATTTGCCATTTAAAATGGAAACTTTACAAAATACTAACCTAATTTCAAGAAAAAAGCAAGTGATGAGAATCAGAAACATGTGCAGACGTAGGCTCAATAAATGAAATCCCAGATTTTATTCATAATGTACTTCCCCTGGAGAGGCAGCATCTTTCAGCTCAGAGGTTTAGCATGCTCAAGTGGCACACTGCTACAGAGTTTAAGGACATGTAGTCGTTTGTGACACGATGTCTTAACCAACGCAGTTATGAAATTAGTATTTTGATGTTCAAGTCCACCATGTTGAGTTTAGAGAGCCACAACTTCCATTTCACATCAAAAGTGAAGTGATACTAACCAATAAACAGCATGGAGTGTTTTCTTGCAAATTTCAGCCCTTCATTTCTGTCAACTTCATGATCCTCCTGCAAAAGATGTTAAATTAACCCATGGTCAATTATCACCGAGATTATGTTGCTTTGGTAACATTTTCTATTTTTGAATACACAAAGCACCTAATTTTTTTTTTTTTATTAATAGGGACAATGTACAATAATGAACTGTACTGAATGGGATGTAAATATGCCGGATTAAAGCTACAGAGCTAATTTACATCTGCTTATACGTCCATATAGCATTAAAAATTCTACAAACTCACTCTGTCAATTTTGTTCCCAACAAGCATTTTCACAATGTCATTCCGTGTTGTGTAGGTCTCCAGTTCATTCAACCAGTTGTCAAGTTTAGTAAAAGTGTCACGCTTGGTGACATCATACACTGTATAAAACAAAAACAAAAAAACAAAACAAAAAATTCAGGGTGTATACAAAGAAATCATGAAGTAGACATTTTAGAAAATACATCAATTGACAATTTAAAATGAGTAGCACCTTATACCTAAAATGACGCCCTGTGCTCCTCGATAGTAGCTCGGTGTCAGGGTCCGAAATCTCTCCTGTCCCGCTGTGTCCTGGTCAAGAAAAGACACTTAACCTTTGTCATCAAAGCAAAATAAAATTCTAATGTAACGAGTGTGAGGTGTTTTTTTTCATAACATCCTACACATGAGGAACGTTTAACATCAGAGATCAGTGGAGTTTTAATGAACGTTGTCGCCCCCGTCTGGACGAACAATGTTCTACATTATATTTTTAACAAAAACTATCAAGTACACAATGATCTATTGTTTCCTTACCCATATAGCTAGTTTTGCTCGGTTTCCATCTACGGCAATAGTCTTTACTTTGAAGTCCACACCTGTGAGTGACAGGAGAAGGGTGAGGATCAGGCCTGTTTGCGCTATCGTGTAGTTATTGTGTTGTTGTGTAAAGTGGACACTACAAACCTATTGTGGCAGACTGCTCAGGGTCAAAAGTATCATCTGTGAACCTAAGAAGAAGGCTGCAAAATACACAAACATACAGAGAGTGGGTTTAAATAGCAGCGATGTGGGAAAATTAAAACACTCCCATCTGATGGAATAAACAAAATCACAAAAGACTTGTCAAAAACAATAGAATATTAATTTTGTATTTACACTTTTTAATATCTCTAATAAAATGTATATTTGTTGGAGAGAAGAACGAAATGGACTTTCAAGCCTCAGCACCTAAGCAGAAATTAACTTACATAACAAAACAGAATGTCAACATTAACAACAAGCTAGCTACAGGCTCCGCTACTAAGATCCACAAACCTGGACTTTCCAACTCCACTTTCACCGATTATCAATAATTTCAAAGTTGTCAGCACGTCTTCGTCCATATCCCTGTGATAATTTGACAGATCGTTACTTACGGATGCCTGTGTAAATGTTTTTACTTGTTTTTAGAGCAGTAATAGATAGCATTAGCGAAGATCGGCTGACAGATCTCCTCTGCGCGCGCAACTTCCGCACCACAAATGACGTCACCATTGAGCAATCCAATTTGAGTTTTGTGCGGTTTTTGAGTGATTTTATGCCGTAGTTTAATGACTTTTCCTGAAAAAAAGAAAAAAAACGGGACGGGAAGAGTGCATTGACTGTATACGAATAGTAGAGTAGCCACAATTTGCACTCAAGTAAAAGTAACGTTAATTAAAAACAATATTACTCAAGTACAAAACTACAATTTGGACAAATAGTTTTGACATAAAATGTAATAAAAATGTGATTTGGGAGTTTTGAGTCAAAGGTGCACTTTCTGCCTATAACAATAACATCTACTTGTTTCCATAGAGATGTTACTGCTTTGCCTGGAGTGGGATGTACCACACTATGGCATTTAACGTTTTGGAGACAAGCTACAGGTCAACCCCGCTCCCAGTAAGAATGCATGTTTTGCAAGTTATTTTTGAGCTATAAAACTGTGTGGTTTAACTGCAACACTTGCCATACTATGGAACATTCTGAAAAGCTGTAACATCTTCATGGAGACAAGCTGGTAGTGTTACCACTAAGTTACCTATTGCATTTTGATGAAACCAACAAAACAGAAAATAATGCACAGGTTCTGGTATTTGGTAAGAATAGATACAAAAATGACAAAATCAAATCAGTAATCAAAACTTTTACTCAAGTAACAATAGGCTACTTCAAAACAATTTTACTGCTTGAAAAGTACAATTTCTTTATAAAGTTACTCAAGTAAATGTATCTGAGTACTACCCACTCTCTGCCAAAACATTATCTTTTAAAACCATAATAATTTACCAAGGTTAGTGTTGTAAGGAATGATTGTATGGGATGCAGTATAATCCATTCCATTATTTAGTTATTAGGCTATATGTTTTTCAATTCAATTCAATTCAATTTATTTTTGTAACACCAAAAATCACAACAGCGCTTGCCTCGAGGGGCGACACTGAAAAACAGAAAACAGTTTTTACTTTTACAATTTCTCTATCATGAATCACTATGGTGTGCTCATACTATAAAGCCAGTATATAGAACAATTGCAGCAGCCATCTGTGTTTATTTCACCTATAAAAAGCACTTGGGGCTAAGTAATGAAGCAGGCACTGTTGGATTCAGGTGGAACTAGTGGTCCATAACCCACCATCTAGACTAAATTAACCTTAATTGTTAACTGTTCATTCAAAGTCTGTAAATACGCAAATTTGATCTCAGGAGAGAACCCATATAAACGCAGGTAACTAGATGTGACCAGCTACAGTTTCAGGCTGCTTCTTGATTCTGCAACAATGGGCAGCTTCCACACTGACTGCATTCAGAGACACTTCAGAGCAGTTTTGAAATCTTTGGGTTACTTTGTTGGCAGTCATCCCTGGTGGTTCCTATTCACTCCACTTCTTTTCTCCACTGGTCTTGGAAGCGGGTTTTACCTTCTCAAGGCCCAGACATCCAACAACATTGAAGAACAGTTTACGTCTTTAAATGGACCTGCCAAGATGGAAAGGAAAAACATCCAAGACACTTTTACAAGAAATGGCACTGGGTTTTCAAGTTTAAGAATGACCACAGATGGAACCTATGCTATTCTTATTGGTGCAACTCATACTAATATGTTGTTTGTAGAATCACTGCAGAAAGTAATAGCTTTGGACTTTCAAATTAAAAGCATAAAGGCAAGATTGGTCAGTAACACTTATATGTATGTGCGTTTGTGAATGGACGACGCAGCGCTCACAATATCCAAGAGCTAATCAACTACAATGCATACAACAATTAATTAGACTTTTCCATGGCACAACTCTGACTATGGAAGTCTACCTTTGTTTACAAACCTGGGAAATGTAGAATTAAAAGTCAATAGCTCGATAGTTCAAAGTGCTGAAGCAGTTCAACTGTTTTACTACTGATAAAAAAAAACTGATGTTTTGAAGCTTTGTAACTTTGCTCTCAAATCAGTCAAACTGAACTCATACCTCTCTTCAAGTAAGGTTTTTTTTTTTTTTTGCCAAACATTTTTCTATTTTGTTTTGCATTAATAATCTGATTATGTTTAAGGTATCTTACTCCACTTCCATATCAATGCAGCCTCCACCATGGAATTTGAGAAATCCCCAGAGTCAGTTCTCACACCATCTTTTCAATTGCATCTTGTTGGAGGTATGTATTAACAATTTGTATAATCTGTATAATCCTACAAGTATTTCATTGTATTTTATTGTATGTTGGACAATTTCAGGACAAAGGTGTGGACAGCTCTGTGGGGTGCTCACCACACGACTGGCCATCCTGAGCTGGTTTGGGGCGCTGCAGTTGCTGGAACAGCCTTTTGCGATGGCGGCTGCATCGTGTCCTTTCATGTTAGGTATGGTTGACATTTGATGGTTGGACATGTGGTTTTGTTTTGTGTTTTATATTACTTTTATGTATATACTGTAGTTTTAGGCCCACTTAAAGATACACTATGACTTTTCTGGTAGAGGGTCTGCCACCTGCTTGCCTCTGACTAAATGCAGTGCTTTGCCTTGATTTTTTACACAGCACAGTATTTAACTTGTAAAAACTAAGAATAACCTACTCCAAATCTTCTCAAGTAAAAGTTTTGAAGTACCTGTACATGTGTCTGTGCAACTAGTTATGTGTTAAATGTAGTCATTTTGACAAGAAATTGTGCTGACCTTAATTCCAATCAATTTCTTAATTTTTTTGTGTGAATTTAATTTTTATATTTTTGTTTGTTGATTAGCATAAAATGCTAGCCTGTTTAACATTGTCACAAAAATAAAACTGTAACTAATTGTGGGATGTTTATTGATTATTACTTACACAAAAATACACATTTGTTTCCACCTTTAAAGTCCTAACAATCCTAAATTCTTGCTCCTTTTTCCTCTGGCAGGTATTGGCCATGACCATGTTCATCATGATCTCGTGCTGGCAGAGGACCTGTGTTTTAGACAGTGTAACTACCGTGCTTTTACTTGAACTAAAAGGACATCACGCTTTGTACTGATGATTGCACTCTTTTCAGCCAGGACACCGTTACATCTTTTTACACCGTGAAAACTAAAGATAAAGAAATGCTTCAGCTCTAATACATTACAAAACAGTACAAAGGAGAACATACACATCAAGAATATTTACCGTGTTCGCCAAAGTATAACCTGTAAGTGTCAAAACCCGTCCACTAGATGGGGCTAGCGCTTAACTAACCTCTTGAACGGAAAAGCGTAACGCTCCCAACGCTTACCCATGGATCTATTAGCGCTTACCAGAGAAACTCAGGCATGCTGCACCGGCTGCACCGCGCTGGATTTCTTAGGAAGAAACTTAAAAAACTCCACCTGTAGCACTTGCAAGCGGAGTGAGGTACATGTGTTTTAATTTATGTCTGGACACTTTAGTTTGTGATATTTGTGCAGATTAGTTTACTTTGTACAAGTTTAGAGTCAAGTACAATTTAGCATATATACTGTTAACAGTCTCAATTTGCTAGGCAAATGTATGTTTCTTTTATTCTTTCCTGTGTAGTTTTCACGGTGCACTGATGGTGCGTTAACTACCAATGATGCCGTTTGGTGCAATAAAGAAAATGTTTGAAATACACACGGCTTCAATCATAAATTTGCACCCATCAAAACACTGTCTGCCACATCAACAAACCTGAGGGCCCGCAATAGTGAAAACTCGACCGGACTGGTGGACCTGTGCACCAACGTAGAAGCTCTTAGCTCTTCGCCAGTCAAGCTGAAGCCTGCTCACCGCCATTCATCACCAATAGCCATTTTTGACCACGGCTTCAAACAGAGCCAGATGCCTTCGGTTCCAGGACCATCAGAGCCAACGATGGACCAGAGACATCCAGTCTATAGGACCGTACAAAGGTATGCGGCGAAGCCCAACTGGCACATATGTTCTGTACAGAGATACAGGGCCCAGGAAGGAGCTACACCTCTGGTGGAGTGTGCCCTTAATCCCCACGGGGCTGCCATGCCCTTGCAGGCATAAAACAAGGATATGGCCTCAACAATCCAGTGAGAAAGTCTCTGACTGGACACCGGCTTGCCCATATGGGGAGAAGCCCAGGACACGAACAACTGGTCAGCCTTTCTAAGGCTAGCTGTCCTGTTAACGTATACTTGTAATGCCCGAACAGGACATAAGGAGTGAAGCCTTTGTTCATCAGAGGAGGCGAAAGGAGGGGGATGAAAAGCTGCAAGTTCTAAGGCGGTGCAGCTATAGGCCAAATCCACCTTTGGCATAAGGGCTGGATTTGGGCACAAACGCACCTTAGACCCAGGAGCAAATTGCATACATGCCGGGCTCACAGATAAGCCCTGTAATTCACTCACACGTTTTGCTGATGCCAAAGCAAGGAGCAAAACTGTTTTCAAGAAGCATATTTCAAGGTAACAGCCTCCAAAGGCTCAATGATGATGGCAAAGAGCATCCAGCACAATCAACAAATCCCACAGGGGGACTAAGGGTTTGACCACTGGAAGTTTACGACGTTCACCCTTCATGAAACGACAGATCAGAGGGTGCTGACCCACTCTTTTGTCTCCAAAACCCATATGGCAGGCCGAAATGGCCGAAATGTTGCAAAAAGCACTAAATGTCAGACACAGAACATTGAAAAGAAATAATCTGTTTGGCCTCACACCACTCCTCAAATACGCGCCACTTACAATTGTATAAAGAGCGACTGGAAGTAGCCCTAGCACATTGAATGTTATCAATAACGTGTGCAAGGATCCATTCGGTCCGGGTGGGGGTGGTAAGTCTCTCCACCTGCACTATGCAAGGGGAGAGAGAACTAGAGAAAACACTTGTCAAACTAACCAGGGCCTCTGAACTGGGTCCATGGCTCAACTCCATGGCACCAGTAGGTCCAGTGGGAGCGCCTCTGTGGGCTTGAACTAGACGAGAAGGCTGTTCACGAGGTAGGCATAAATTGAAGACTTTACCCTCTTGTTTACGAAGAGTGCTAGTTTCCTTAATTTTTTCTAAAGCTGGCCCAAACAGACCTTTGATGGGGTCATAAACCGCATCCTTGACCTCTACCTTCATCCCACATGACCTGGTTGTGTGTACCCGTGTCCAGTTTCGGACACGGGTACACTGTGTCCGTAGCTTTCGTCAAGTAGCTCCCCCCTGGTAAGCGGACAGCAAAGTCACAGTATTCAGCACACATGCAGACTGTGCCGCATATTTGTAAGTGCGTTGAAAAATGGATGCGACGCTCTCCATTTTACTGGGAAGGGGAACATTACTTGAGGCTGAGACGGTTAGGGTGGAGGTGATATGCCACAGACAATCAGAATCAGAAAGGTTGTCAATTAACAGAATTCACAAACATAGGAACTTGTTTTGGCATTAAGGTGCAACATACAACGATGAACAATAATAAAAACAACATATATGAAACAATTTAAAATGACTATAGTGTAAAATAAAAATATGTTTACTATGTACACAAGAATTTACAGTTGAGTTGTGAGTGCAGAAAGTGACAGTGCAGTGAGAGTGATGGATTGGATTGTAGTTAAAGTGACAGGTGTTTAGGAAGTGTTCATGAGTCCAACGGCAGAGAGAAAGAAACTATTCTTGCGGCGGGAGGTTCTGGTCCGGATGGACCGTAGCCTCCTGCCTGAGGGGAGTGGTTCAAATAGACCATGTCCAATGTGAGAAGGGTCAGCTGTGATCCGACCTGCTCGTCCCAGAGCCCTGGAGACGTACAGGTCCTGCAGCGTACAGGTCCTGCAGAGATGGAAGTCTGCAGCCGATCACCTTCTCAGCAGAGCGCACAATGCGCTGTAGTCTCTGTTTGTCCCTGGCTGTGGCTCCAGCGTACCACACGGTGATGGAGCAGGTGAGGATGGACTCAATGATGGCCGTGTAGAACTGCACCATCATCTGCACTGGCAGCTTGGCTTTCCTCAGCTGCTGCGCCGCTGGGAGTTCAGCCAACCCCAACTCTTCATCCCATGTACTTCCAGTTTAGAGGATCCTTGAGCTGGGAGTTTGCTCTTGAGCGGGTTAGCCCAGAACCGCCTTATCTCCTTCATGCACTCAGGAATAGCAGGAAGGAACTGCTTGGAAGGTGGTTGAGCAGATGGGAGCCGTTTGGTATCATATATGTCCCTCTCCCCCCCGTCTGTCTCTGCAGCTGCAGGACACCCTTCATATAGGTTACTGTCCAAAGGGGATGTAGCCTCGGACGCACTGGGGGGTCTGGACTGGGACGATGGGAATGTGGAGTCTTCCTCCACATCCTCCATATCCACAGTCTCGAGGAAATTGGAACCGGCGTCCACGCCCACACCTGGCGCCATGTCGAGGAGGTCCTTGAAGAGTGGAGGCATTTTAGTAGACTCATGATCCATGATGTCTGCCCAACTCATGTTAGGCTGCGCCTGGTGTGCGCTGGCTGTGGATTTAACGGTGGCCTCCGTAAGACTTGGGTCCCGGGAGCCCGCCATCATATGAGGGACTTTGCCCGAAATTGCGGCTCCGCACGACGTGGGACAAGCCCGGGAAGAGCCCTCTTTGGACTTCAGATCCGACCATTTAGTGGGAGCGGGAGCTGACATTATGCCTGAGAGGAGAGAAGGACCAGTGTAAGTACAGTACTAGTCGTTAGACTGTATGAACCAACGCTCGGAGTTTAAGCCGAACTGGTCGGTTCTGGTGGAGGCTGCTCGTCGTAACACGTTTGTAGAACCACACACTGCGTCCGACCCGTCAACAATTTAATGCTAACCGATCCGAAAATGGTCCGTCTATACATGATAACCCCAAAACACTGATTAACAACTTAACGCTAAAAACAAAAGCTAGTTTGAGTAGCTTATCAAGTGCTACTTGCCAGGAAAACAACACTAAAGTCGACTGACCCGGTGAAAAAACCACTGCGCAAAGAACAACTCGCCTTGATGCGATAGTTGTCCTTAATAACGTTCGTGAGAACTTACCCAGGTTTGTCTATGAACAGTTTAACAGAAGCTAGCTGTCTGGCCCAAAACGCTGAAGGAGTTTTAACGTTGTGGTCTTCACGGGGAAGAAAGCGAGAATGATGGGGTATTAAGGGGACGACTGTATGATAGGGGGCGGAGCCCGAGATAGAGTCATCCTGTCTGTTAGGAACAGATGTGGTTGGTCACGCCCAAGGCGATTCCCATAGTGAAACACCGAACGACGTTAGAAAAAGAACTGCCAAAATGTTAAACACTGAGGAGAGTAACATCTCAGATAGAGTAAGATCCAGTAGCCGGAGCGTAACCCAACTGAAAAGGATAAAGAAATGCAAGAACAGGAGGCAAGGAAACATGAAAGGACATTAAGCATATCTTATGAAACATGGAAAGCATTAGCCAAAGACATCAGAACACAGCTAAAAGGTTTCTGCTCTTCTGAGGAACTTAACGATGCCAGCCATAGCATAAGAGTCCTGCGAAATCAAGTCAAACAAAACTATGAGCCGCAATCACTCTATGATTCCTTGACATTGTTAAGAAGATAGATGTGTGCACTGTGATCACAACTGATCACAACTGCTAATTCAAAAACGAATTGACACTATAGAAGAAAACTTTAATGATCGTCTTGAGAAAGAGTCAGGATAATATTAAACAAAGGGAAATATGGCTCAGTATTTGGAGACACAAAAAACGAAAGATCTGCAAGCGCTATTTCAGTTGTTAAGTCCAAAATATCTGGTAGCTCAGGTGGTTATGCAGAGGCCGAAGCTGAACTTTCCGCCAAGGCAGGAGCTGCTGGTCCATAAAGGGCGATGGGGCGACGCCCCTCCTGGCAATCAGCCAATTATGCCAAATGGTATTCAATAATTATTTATTCTAAAAACAATATAATTTTTTCAGAATTATGTTATATTATTATTAGTTTAAATATGTAGAAGAATATAAAAGATATATATATATATATATGGGTCACTCAAGTGTACAATTGCCATTGTCTTTAATTAGGGCATCATTAAAAAATTCCAAAAGCAAAGATCTTGGTTATTTTTTAAACCTTGTATATTATACAGTACATATACATAAGATAAAATGAGAACAGCAGATTAAACAAACTCCAAAAAGGATGTTCACCCCGGATAGGACTTGAATTTTGGTCGAGTTTTGTTACATGATGATACTCTCAACTTCAACGACTTTTATTTTTTTATTTGACGAAAATTTTATCCAAACGAAGAACCTACTTGCGATGAAAAGAAGGGGAAATACTTCTAGATTCATGCCCCAAATGTTTTTCAAAATGGTTCCACTCGTATTTTTTAAATTGCCCTCAGAAGAAGTGTTTCTGATGTAACCAGTTGGTGTCCAATATCAGTTACATCCATGCAGTACCAGTTTAAGTTTGAAAGCGTAATTCTAAATTGCCACGCTACTTCATCAAAATGTGACGTTTTATTACTGTACTCGACTGTGGAACTGTTTTGGTTGTGTCTGCTCAAGGGAGCCTGTAGCGTTCCATCAAAATGTTATCTCTTTTCGGGTCCTTTCATGAGTTGTTACATCCAAACAATATTATTTACTGCCTGGGGAAAACCAACATCTTACTTCCGTGTTTTGGAGCACTGCCCGACCCAAATCTGCAACTCGCACATGCACGGAGCGCTCAGCAGTCTGACAGACGGTCAGCGAGGAAGAAATCTGTTTTGAAAGTTTTGTGTCCCCCGAAGTTTACGTATGTTACGTCCAAGATACGTTTGCTGTGTGTGTCAATGGTAAAAATTTATAATTTATCCATTATCTACTTAATGGTATATTTATGATCCTTAGAGGTACTTTCTGATGTGAGTTGAAATTTTAAAAATTCCTTATTTTAAATTTGGACCTTTATGTAACACTTTTGTACCCTTTAGTGTGGAGTGACCCATATACAGGATACTTTGTCTGCGGTCTGTTGCGTGACGCAGCCTGTGTCTCTTTGCAGCGTACGTCGTGGGGCTGTTTGAAAATCGCCCGAGCCTTGTAGAAAAGCAATGGGAATCTTTAGCCAATCAAATTCCGAGAAAAATGACGAGTCAGTATGGGAAAAGCCATAGTAAAACTGTCTGAAATGGACAACCTGCTTCATCGGCCATTTAAGCGTAGTGTTTACGCCACGGAGCTACGCTTTTTACGATGGAGACACGGCGTAGCAGGTGCGCGCGTTGTGATCAGGGTGGAGTTGAGGCTGATGTTTCTCCATCAGCTCCGTACGCGGAAGTGCCGCACGCCTTGTTTTCCGTGTTTACCTTTTAAAATTGCATCTACAGACGTCCGTGTTCAACAGTACGTTCAAAACGAGTCAGAATGAGGCTGTGAATAAAAACTGTATTCGTGATGAAGTGAAAGCGACTGATTTCTTATCAGTCCGGGCCGATGAGACATCTGATGTGCTCCGTTACCTTGACTGCACACACACTAAACTGGTGCGCTTTTTTGAGTTTATTCCACTGGATAATGCCAACGTTGAACTTCACACACTAAACTGGTGCGCTTTTTTGAGTTTATTCCACTGGATAATGCCAACGTTGAACGCATCGCTGAACTTCTATTCATAAATAGATGCTTTGCTTATTAGAAAACCCATGAACGAATGCTATAAATGACTTCTTTAAGAACAGCTTTTTCCACAGCAATGTTGTCTGTGACAATTAAATATAAAAAAATTAAATGTTATACACATGTAGTTCACGTTAACTAATGCCACTTAGAAGCTGATCTTTTTGTTTTGTTTTCTACACTGTTTTATGAAACACAAATGGTATCTGCCTCTAAGTCATCGTATTACCATTACCAAAAGTGGAAATAAACTTAGTTTACTTCTTTAATTCAGTTGCAAATGTGTATTTAAAATGTGTGTTTATACTGTCAATGTAAAATATTCACTTTTGGACATTAAAAATAAACAAAAACACGGTAATGTCAAATAGCCCCCCCTATATTTTGCATCACCAGCCACCACTGCACCAAGATAGAGCTAAAGTGACAAAGTAAATACTTGAACAAGAAGCAAAACTAACTAAATTAGAGAGTGATTGGAAACTGATAGAATAGCAGGCACATGCTGCACTGAAAAGGCAAGAAGTTGAAAGGAAAGTAAAGATAGAACAGGAAAAAACTAAACTACAACAGCTTAAGGCACACAGTGAAGTGAAAGTGACAGCAGCAAAAGTAAATGCTTTCAACCCCCTCGATGGGTCTGAGAATAATGAAGTGTCAAGCCACCATTCCGATGACCCTGTTAAAGGTAACAATGTCTACCAGCCATCCCTAAATCCCAAGGCACCAGCTTTTCAGCCTTTCAACACTTGGGTCAACAAGAGCTCAGTTTAGGCCAAACCTTTGCAAGCTCCCCAACTCTAAACCCCCTTCCTATACCTGAGCCTGCTGTTTTTAGTGGTAACCTGCTAAAATTGGAAACTGGAAAATATCCTTCATGGCACTAATCGGCAGTAAACCTTCACCTGTTTGTGAGAAAATGCTGTATCTTCAAATTGTATTTTGCAGGTGAAGCCAAAAATGCTGTAGAAGAATCATTCTTTTGAAGCTTTGAGCAAGCATATCAGGGTATTTGGGCTGTACTACAGGAAAGGTATGGAAGTCCATTCATAGTTCAAAAAGTGTTCAGAACTAAGCTTGAGAAATGGCCCAAAATAAATAAGAATGAACCACTAGCATTTCAAGAGTTTGCAGATTTTCTACAATGTTGTGCCGAGGCTATTCCTCAAGTCAAAGGTTCTTAACGATTGCGAGGAAAACCTAAACTTTTAAAGAAACTACCTGATTGGATTGTAAACTGATGGAGTCAGATTATAGTGGGTGAGTTGGATAAAAGTCAAGACTATCCCAGCTTTTCTCAGTTTACAGACTTGTTACAAAAGGTAGCTAAATTGCTTGTAATCCCATTGCCTCACCATTTCTAATCAATGAAAAGGCTCGGATGAGAGATTCGTTAAACGACCTAAAGCACTCAACACTACTGTTCAAACAAAGTCAAATGTGCCGCCAGCAGCAACTCCTAAACCCAAGCCACCTTGTTTGTTTCGAAGTGACAGCTCACACAGCATAGTTAAGTGTTCCATCTTTGCTGCAAAGACCAGTGACAAGGACAACGTTCATTCGTGAAAATCACCTCTGCTTTGGACGTCTCAGAAAAGGCCATGTAACCAAAGACTGCATAGCACGCCACTCCTGTGGTGTGTGTGGCCGCCACCATAAAGTCATGGCCCATGTATTGACAAGGAAAACACCCGCCACTTCCAGCATAGTCTTTGTATCAGCTGCTTCTCAACCTCAAAAAGAAATACATACTGATGCCTTGCTTGACACCCAAAGTGACTCAGCCTTTATTTTAGGAGATACAGCCACTGAACTAAAAGTAAACTCAAAGCCAGTGCAGTTAAAGCTAAGTACAATTACTTCTGTTGACACTGTTGTAGCGAGTAAACTTGCTTCCAACTTAAAGATGCGTGGCTTTGACTCAGACACCCACGTGCAAATAAACCAAGCTTACTCAAGAGACCAATACCAGTCGACAAGTCCCATATTCCCACCAGAGAAACTGCACTTCAGTGGCTACACCTAAAAGGCTTGGTTAATGAGATGCGCTCGAGGCAATACAGTGAAAGCTAGCTTTCATTCAGATTTACTTTACTTTCACCGGGTATGCGACGACACCAACACCGTTATGCTTGATGTGTGGTGAGAAGCTATCTAACAGCGCCATGGTGCCAAGCTTAAACGTCATCTTCAAACTAAACATCCGTCCCTTCAAAACGACCGAATAGACTATCTTGTACGCTTACAGAAAAACAAGCAACTTTATTGAGAAAAAACATATGATGAAATGAGAGAGCCCTCAAAGCAAGCTACCTTGCTGCTGAACTCGTAGCTAAATCAAAAAAGCCCCACACTGTGGCAGAAACATTAATACTACCTGCCTGTAAAGCCTTTGTAGATGAGATGCTCGGCCCTGATTTGGTCAAAGACATCGCTAAAGTCCCTCTCTTAGATAACACAATTGCCAGACGTATTGATGACATGTCTGCAGACATCGAAACTGTTGTTTTGGAAAAGATAAACATCAGTAAGAAATTTGCATTGCAACTTGATGTGTCGACAGATATAAGTGGACAGTCTCTCTTGGCCAATGTGTGTTTGGTAGATGGATATGTCATTAGAGAACTGCACTGATGGAACAACTGCCATGGTCGGGCGCGTCAAAGGCTTCGTAAGCAGAGTAAAAGAAAGAAAGCCAGATGTTATTGGTACGCAGGGCCGGCCCAGCCTATAAGCAAACTAAGCAGCCGCTTAGGGCCCCGAGGCGTTAAAAGGGCCCCCAATCTGGCAACCTGACTTATGCGAAGTGCAAGCGCAGCGTGCATAACTAGCGTAGTAGCGCGTAGCAGTGCGGCTTGCGCGGCAACGCACACAGTGGTAACATATAACGCACAAACAGCATTTATTTGTAATGACAAACTGGCAACCAAGGCACCAGACCTGCGCTGATTGGTTAACTTCATTGTGCGCGAGCAGAATAAAAGCAAGACATAAACAACAGAATGTGGTTGTCATGTCTAAAAGAATACATCCCTCCAGAGCCGAAAAACGAAAGAAGAAAATACTTGACAATGGAAAGAAACTGCAATCTCGACACTCTCCAGGTACTGAACGCATTTCACAAAGGGACTGTTAATGCTGCTGTTTGAAAGAACATGAGTCTGCCATGTTAGTGAGCCGATAGGCTGGCAGCAAGACGAGAGCTCCGGGCCGGGGCCCTGCCATGGGGTCCCTGCATATACCTGTGTTAGCGAGCACCGCACTACTAATAATATGTTTGAATGAAGGCTTTTAAGCATGACATTTACACTGGCCTGGTAGCGTTAGCAGCAGGTGAGGTAGCGTCTATGTCTCAGGTCACTAATAGGCTGACTCCGGTCCGGATCCGGGCCCAATCGCCGTCTCGTCCGGACCAGAACCCTTGACATGAAACTTTGGAGTGAACAGTGTACACCGCTCATTCACGCCTCAGTGTGTTAGAGATGAGCAGGTTTTAAGAAATTGTTTCAAATGAACCGGGAGTTTGCGTCTTTCCTTCGCGTCCCCTCTCTCCCTCTCTCTCCCTCTCTCTCCCTCTCTCTCTCCCTCTTTCTCCCTCTTTCCCACTCTCTCCCTCTCCCCTTCTCTCCATCTCGCTCCCGCTCTCTCCCTCTCTCGCTCCCTCTCTCGCTCCAAACTCACAGGAGCCCGACACCCGCGTGCCCGTGCATCACCGTGCGTCAGATCACAGCGCTGCGTGAGAAAGACTTAACAGCAGATCAGTCGAGACTTGTGATGTTTTACTTTGACTACATAATAAATAAGCGCAGCGCTGACTGACGAGAGGAACATAAAGGTTTCTGCGTGTAACGCCCATCAGCCAATCACATCGCAGCATTGTTTCACACAGAGGAAAGTCAGAGTCCAGTGTGTGATGTTCTGACCAGAACAAACATCTCATGTCAGCTTTATATTCTAATCAGCTTTTAAAAGAGCAATACAAATAAAATAAAAATAAATACATATTTTAATTTTAATTTAAAAAGCACCATCAGACTATCTGTTATAAATTATAATAAATGTGAAAATTGTGAAAAATAACTAAGCCTATTATAATTACGTATGTTATAAAATAATAATATATATTATAATATAAAAGTGACAAAGTGCCAGAAAGGCAGTCTTTCCATGACAGGTGTGGATCTTCACTTCTCGTTCTGTTTATTCTCTGTGGGAATTAACATTTTTACACTGTAGTTTTATCAGCCTTAATTGTTAATCAATCAATGCTTTTGCCATTTGTTTAATTTAATGTAACTTGTCACTGTGGCAAGAGGGAACAGTCGTGAGTAGTAAAAGATAAATTAGTAGGGATAACTATTACATTACATTTTCAGTTAAAGAGAGAATGTACATTTTAACTTGTTTGTTTACAATTATATCACTTCGTAGTTCTGCTGATGTTTGGTATCATGGTATTATGGTATTTAACTTGGTATTCAACAAATAGCCCGATGTTTTATGTACATTTATTTTGATATGAACACAATTTGACTATTTTTCATAGCCAATATTAATAGTGAGTAATTAAGTATACTAATGTATTAATAACTGGCACTGTCACTTTCTCTTGGCACAGTTTAATCTCATCATCATTTTATGCATTTCAAATTCACCAGAATACCCCAGACCCCCTGTTTAATGTGGCTGTAGATCCTTTACACCCCTACAAATACATTTGTAACAGCATCTCTGAGAGGCGTGTTATTTATACAGGGAGAAGAGATGATGTCAGCGGAATACCAAGTTGCATTGTGAAGCAAGTTCCTAGTTTGTGAATTGCTCACTGACAATGGCAATAAAACTGATTCTGCTGATGTGGTGAGGGCCCCCCCAAGGACAATTTCCCTTAGGGCCCCCTGAAGGCTTGGGCCGGCCCTGTTGGTACACACTGTTTTTTGCACCGTGAGGCCCCTTTTAGCATAGACCTTACCAGCAGATCTAGTTCCTGTGTTGGACGATGTTATGCGCATTGTGAACTTTGTGAAGACACCTTTGAAAAGTCGCATATTTGCATCTTTGTGTGAGATGGAGCGGAGCATAAAGCTTTATTGCTCCATACAGAGGTCCGATGGTTGTCGCGCGGCAAAGTGTTATCCCGTGGGTATGAGCTGCGAGAGGAACTTAAAAGTATTTCTGACAAATGAGAGGGCCGACTACTCAATTCGGCTTGCAACTGATGAGAGCTGTGCAAAGCTGGCATACCTGGCTGATATCTTTCATCATTTCAATGAACAGAGCACACGGATTCAAGGCCTAAATGAAAACCTGCTTACAAGCACTGATAAAATAAATGATTTCGTTTAAAGGTGCAGCTCTGTCAACATGTGCAGGATGGCAACCTTGAGATGTTCCCACCCACCGAGAAACGGCATGATGTCAACAGTGCTTCACTGAGCGAGGTGATAGGCACACATTTGAAAACTCTTGAGAAGTTGTCATTTTATTTCTCTTCAGACTTCACAGAATGCCTTGACAGGGTTAGGGACCCATACAGCTCAGCATCAGTTGTTGGAAAGGACATGACTTTACAGGACCAAGAGGAACTAATTGAACTGAAACAAGATCGTGGTTTAAAGCTAAACTTTGCTGATCTTCCTTTGGACAGTTTTTGGTTGACTTCTGCCGAGGAGTTCCCCATTCTGGCCAACAAAGAACATTTCAATATTGCTCCCATTTTCCACGACATATGTGAGTGAACTGAGCTTTTCAAGCCTGACTGTGATCAAAACTAAAAACAGAGAGAGACTGAGAGCTAAATTGTACTAGTTTTGAGGAGCCAAATTGACAAAACTGATACGCTTTGAGTCTGAGCAACATTTTCAATCACCTGTACACACATCAAATACACTATTGACATTAGAGTGCTTAAGTGCATAGCCTCAAGCATTTCCCACACGTGATGAAGACAGCATTCCATCTTTTTTGACAATTTAAGATAAAATACAAGTCACAGCAACTTTTACAGAAACATTTGAAGTTGGAACAGTGAGAATGTAGGATACAATTTGTATTAAATGCAATTTGACAATTACCAATTTGTTTATTAGCGCTTCAATAACCGGTCACAGCTGAATTTCAATGCTGTGGAGGATATGTACTGTACATTCACTATTTCCCAACACTCACTAAGTGATCTGAGAAAAACAGAAAAATATTCTTTCATTTTCAATGAAAAGATTATATTGTTTGAGCGCTAACATGAGATGGTTTATGTGGTGTTGCCATGACCGGAGCTGTCCCATCAGTGCTCTCTGGTCTTATCTGTTCTCCAGAGCCTTGCCCTCCAGAACTATCTTAATTTCTTTGGCGTCCAGTGTCTCGTACATGAGCAGGGCATCTGCCAGGCTTTTGTGCTCTTTAGCGTGAGACTTTAGAAGAGCTTTGGCACGGTCATAAGATTCCTGAAGATGGCAAAAACATAATTATAAAATAATAATAAATCAAGGTGCTCGGTTTTCTCTCATCTGTATCCAGGGTACAGACCTTCAGAAGCAGCCTGATTTCATTTTCCACAGCGGCCTGTGTCTCTGGGCTCTGCGCCGTAATGTCACTATAGGTCATCACACCTAACTGAAAAAGAGACAGAAAATCTGTATGACTTTAATGTCAGACCAACGTATGCACTTCACATCTTTTTTTCGATTTTCTAACCTTGTCACACATTCCATATCTGGTTACCATCATCTTTGCAATCCTGGTGGCAGCATCAAAGTCACTAGACGCTCCTGAAATTAGGACACATTTTTACAAGACCAGCTAAGACACCTGTTGTATTGCCCATGATAGTCTTTCATACCTGTTGTAATGTTTTCTGGTCCAAATTTAATCTCCTCTGCAACACGCCCACCCATGCTCACATCCATCTGGGCCAACAGCTGCGAGCGGGTCTCACTCCAGCGGTCATTCTCAGGGAGCATGGACACCTAAATTAAACCACATGAACCACATGAAATTTCTGTGAAAACGGTACGATTGTCAGATTTCTTACATGTCCCAGGCTGGGTCCTCTTGGCATGATGGTAGCCTTATTGATTGGCATAGCATCTTTGGTGTAATACGCTACTATTGCATGACCCGACTCGTGATATGCGGTGATCTCCTTGTTCTTCTCGTCGATTTGTGCGCTCCTTCTCTCAGGACCTACAAACATATAAGTATATATCACTGTTGTTGTAAATCTGTAACGTAAACATAGCAGATTCAGGACAATGGTCACTTTGTGGTTTCCCCACTTAATAGCTCACCCATGAGAATTTTGTCTTTAGCAAACTCTAGCTCTTTCATTGTAACCATATCTTTCTCATCAACTGCTGCCTTCAGGGCTGCCTGGTTCACCAGGTTTTCCAGGTCAGCTCCAGAGAAGCCCACTGTGCCCCGGGCAATAACATTGGCCTCAATGGCTGTGAAAACAATATACAATAAAGCCTGTCTCCTGTAACATTGAGATTAAACAAACGCAAACTATACATATGCATTTGGGTCGTTCCTTACCTGGGTCTACTTTAATCTTTTTGAGATACCAATTGAGGATTTCTGTGCGACCTTTGATATCTGGTTTGGGGACAGTCACTTGCATGTCAAAGCGTCCTGGTCGGATCAAGGCACTAAAATATAATACAAATGTTGGTAATTTAACAATTTTGAAAGAATGATGAAACAACCAATTTTATAAGGCTGAACTTACTTATCCAAAGCCTCAGGAAAATTTGTAGCCCCGATTATAATCACACCTTCATTTGTTTTGAACCTTCATAACACAAACAATATTTTGCATTAGCAATAGATAATCACATTGCACTTATGACATGTTTTCTAAATTATCTCCTTTAGGGGATTACCCATCCATTTCAGCAAGTAGTTGGTTAATTGTCTGCCTGGAATATGGGTGCATAGGAGACTCAATCCTTTTTCCTCCAACACTGTCCAGCTCATCAATAAATATCACACAGGGTGCATTGGTTTTGGCCTCCTCTAGACATTGAACATGTGTTTAAACAAAGTATTTCTTAGTGTAACTACTATATTATTAGAGAAGTAAAAACACACTGAAAAGATTCCTGATGCGACTGGCTCCCACTCCAACAAACATTTCATCAAACTCTGATCCAGAGGCGTAATAGAACGGTACTTCCGCCTCTCCTGCCACTGCTCTGGCCAAGAGAGTCTTTCCTGTCCCCGGGGGTCCTACAAGCAGAACGCCTTGAAAGCAAGAGTATATGTAAGGTTACAATACAATTGTTTTCATATCACTATTAATCGTTAATCATTATTGAGTCACCTTTAGGCAGCTTTCCTCCCAGAGCTGTAAACTTCTGTGGGTTTTTCAGGAACTCCACCACTTCCTGAAGTTCATTTTTAGCTTCCTCTATTCCTTTGACATGCTCAAAGGTCACATTTTTCATTTGCACTGGGTCCACAGCAGAGTCCAGGCCTGATGTGGTTCGGAACCGTACTGTTAAGAATGGTTAGATTACAGTTCGAAATAACACCGCATCATGTCATCGCGTATAATACTACTGACGTCTTTTAATTTCTATAAACAGACAGCAGATAGAAATTTGCCTTTATAGCCATAATCTGGTACGAGCATAATGTCTTGGGCATCATGTTACTGCCCGCTGTCCTGTTAAATACATATAAATATATATTTATTTTTTAAGACATAAAAATATCAAACAAAAGGAGCCTTTACCCGATAAAAAAGGTGTCTTTGAGATGCCATAAATCCCAACGAGAAGCAGCACCAGTAAAATGAGACGAGTCCTCCTCAACGAATCTATACATTTGCAGAAAAATCATTCTAAATCAATTTAATAAAATCAGTTAATACATTTGAAGATAAATCATCTAAATGAAATATCCCAATTCATATTCAGAATTAATAATAAATATAATATAAACCGTATGATAGTAAAAATATTGTAGCCTGCCTTGTGTTCGTTGTGTCAGGGCTTGTGCTTTGAGGAAACCTTCAGCAAACCCATTTTTGAACGAATCCTGCTGACCATCCGGGATGTTCTTGTTCCTTAGTATACTGTCCAGACTCTCCACATCTGCAGGTTTTTCTCGGGTTAAGAAGCCCTGCAGGACAAAATAATAGTCATAATAATATACCAGAAAAGAGTATAAGTATCTTAATAATAAGAAATACTTTCTGCACTGACCTTTATAAAAGAAGGGGTAAATCCCTCTTGCTCAATTGGCCGATCCAAACCTGACTGCAGTCGTCTGGTTTTGTTCCTTAAAGTCTTAAAGCCTCTGCTCTGGACCCATACTTAAGTGAAACAAGAATTCAAAACAAACATGACTCAGAGTGCATGTGATATGGTAAACCAATGTTGTTGATACTTAGATTTTTTTTTTTTTTTTTACCAGGCCAAATCTGTAGCTCGGACTGAAAAGTAAAGGAATGCTTTGCAAAAAATGGCATTGATCCAGGAATATGTGGAAAACCTATTTAGACAGAAGACACAAACATAGAGGCAAAAATAAAATATGAGGATAGACTTTTTGATCTAGCAGAGCTTACCATGCTTATTGTGGTAAAAGGAGGGTGTGGAGAGATGAGATGTCCTCCACACACTTTTACCCATCTGACCTAAAGACAGAGACACTTCCTGGGGACTGAGGTTTGGAAAAACACCATTCACCAATTCATCCAACTGCTGCTTCCCAAGATCTGACAAGCCCAAGTCACGCAGGTTCCACAGTGGCTGTACATCCAAAGTGTTCATCTTAAATTTCTAACAAAAATATTACATGATTATACACTATATAGGCAACTACCTCTGTATGGAGCTGTTCTGCATCTGTGTTTTTGGTTGATTTACTAGTAGCAAATGTGCGGGTACCCACTGAGCCCTTCAACGATTGGAGAACATTTATTAAGTGGCTGAGGGGTACAGTCACCTGAAAAAACACAAAAGTGGATATATAAAATGCACTATTGACACAAAAAAGACAATATTGTCACAGCACTGTTCATTAATAAGCTACAGGGAATTTAAAATGACCAATTATGACATACAACAACACAATATAGATGAAACAATGTCAATTTAAATGACCAATCAGCTTCGTATTAAATGTCATTAGTCACAATAAATGTGAGTGACGCAGTAAACGCCAAACGTTATCCAAATAGATCTGAGCCTTGTCCCCATCAACCTCATAAACTAAAGGGTATAATGGTTTACTGTTTGGCTATATGTCTAATGGTTGAACTTGGAATCGCAGCATAAACAGCATTAGTGAGGCCTTCTTCTTATGTTTATTTTCTTACCTGTGGTTGAACGGACATTGACAAGGAAAACATGTCGCTGAGCCAATACGATGTTGTCTCTTGTTGTTAAAAGTTTTTGATTTGGTTTATTTCATCCTTGTATCACTGATATAACAGGCTATGTGAACTTGCGTTGAAAACCCTGTAACATCTGACACAACCCGGAAATAACACTGACGTACGTACTGGTGTCGCTGTGAAATGTGTCCCCGGTGACTGTAGATAACGTCTTTTAGTTCCGCTTTACGCTCCATCTTTTGTTGACTTCATTCACAAATATTCAACTCACTCATATCATATTATTTTATATAATATATATTATGTATTTCAAATCAGTTATATTTCAAAAACACACAATTGCACTGATGTCTTGTTACACAGTAGGCTATAGTTCTCAAAATGTGTTACTTTATTGCATCATAATTAGAAATGTACCATTAAATAAATAAAATAAATAGATATGTAAATAGTAAATACACAATCGTATGTAAGCTTAGTAGAAGACAAAGTCTAGTTTTTCAACCAAAGCTACATCTTAAATGTAAATAGGCTATGCCTGAAGTCATTTAGACCATTTATATGGATTCTTATTGTTTTAAAATTATCTTAAGCATATTTTATGTCCTGAGCTTTTAACACATTTGATAAAAGGTGCAGATAGTTCCAACAACTGGATTTGTCTTATTTTCAACATACAACATTTTATGCAAACCATATTCCATTTAAACTTTGGGGCTTTCTTGGGTTCATAGATTCACGGTTTATAACCCCTTCTAAATTGTTTGTTGTAAAATGTTTCCTCATGGTACAAGGAGGCCACCTTACGTATTTCTCCTGAAGAGACAAATATTCACAGATAAGAGGAAAACCATCTTGAAATAATCAGATTGGTGCTGACCTCACCTTCTTCTCCGTAAATACAAATGGACAAGCCAATGTGCAAACAAAGGCCAGATTACAGTGAAAAACAGAGTTACTGAAGAGGAGTGTGAAGGCCACCATGACGGTTTGATGAACTGTAAAGAAGTAAAATTTGTACTAAAGAAAATGTCCTTGCATTATGCAAAACCAGAATACTTTTATATAGATTAAATACCTGAAGGGCAGCAGCCAGACGGTGTTGGTCATGTGAAAGTGGTGGTGGCTAAAATGACAAATATACAAATACCCCCATTGATAAAAATGATTGCAACATGATTGATCATTAGTTTTATTTTACCCGTGATGTTTGGAGAAGCTCTAAAGTCTGCAGCTTGTGCAGCACATTGTCCATGTCGTGCTGGAGCCTCAGCAGAGCTGTATCTATTTGTGCGTTGATGTTTTCCCCTGAACTACATAGAGACTGTGAGCTCTGTGATTCACAACAACATGTCACATTGACATGTAGGCCTGACTGAGACCCACATGTTGGTCCAAAAGTCTCTATAAAATGTTCAGTTGATTAAAATAATGAACCAATTCTATTTGACTTTAAGAATGCTTCTTCTCACCTGTTTCTTTTCTTGACATGGCACTTTGGAAGTCAGCCGTTCTTATCCCATCTACCAGACCAGATTGTTTTGCACTGTTTTGAGCTGAGATGCCCTTGAACCATGGGTCACGTTGCCTTGTAGAGTCATGTAACTGCCCTTTTGACGCAGACCATCCCTTTGAAAATGAAAATACACAAAGTCATATAAATCATATAATGTGTGTACATTATAAGATGCCAATAGTTTTGCAATAATAGTATAATAATCATATACCTCATCCATTGCAAGATGCTCCATTGAATCACAGAATTCATCATTGTCTGAATCTGTAGCTCTAACGTTGATCCCAGCAGGCACACAGTGATCTAGATAAAGCTTGGACTATTAGCAAACTACTGCAAATGTTTACACGTAATTATAATGACTATCTTACCACTCAGGTATCCACTGAGTTGCATACAGGGATTGTATTGCTCTAATGAACATACAAGCTCTTCTTCGTCTGCCTCACTGTTGAGTGAACTGTGCGTGCCATTGGTGAAAGAGGACACACTTGGCTCCATGCTGCTGCACTTAGACCCCCGATTGTCTGAGCTCCACTTCTTGTTCTCAACCATCAGCCGCATTGGGTCTGGATTCCATCCCAAAACACATCAATTGTATGTACATATGTACATGAGATAAGATATTTGTGAAGGCACGACAAATTACACAGGCAAATGCAATCCACATTCAGAACACTAGGCAGTAACACTAGCTAACTTATACCTTTTTCCTCCAACTCCTCTCCCTCCTTGTATTCATCACCAGAAAGGTCCTCTGCACCATTTGTGTCATCCGCACTGTGTTTGCATTCAAAATTGAATTCCTCATTATCCATTCTTAGGTCAACAACATTGTCCTCTTTTTCACTTTCAGGAAAATTTTGTATATCATCCCAAAGATCTCCATAGCCTGAACAATGAGGGAAATTAAAATTAAAAACAGTCATACAATATAGTTACTCTACACACTTCTCTAAAACACCCAGGCCAAGAATGGAAAATATGACATTGTTCTTAATGTTTAGCAGGTGAAATAAAAGTAAAACAAATAAATAGTTGTACATATACTTTTGTCATTAGTGCAAAAACAATAAAGCTGAATAAAATAATACTTGCCTTGAATGGTGGGTTTCATGGCCTGCTCATCTAGTAACAAGAACAGTAATAATGAGTTGTCTGTGCCTTGTGTATTGATGTGTCATTGCTGTTCGAGTCTATTGTACCTGTATATTTTGCAAATGGTCGCGTAAAAGGTCTCTTATCTACTGCATTGTCTTCAGCATCTTCATCATTGCTTTCCACCTCTGTAAAGAAGTTGCCAAGCTTTTGTACTAAGTCAGTCACTTCACTAGAAATGGGGATGGTCTCCAAGATCTAAAAGTAAACAACACAAAATCAAAGGTTCATTCAGTAACAGGCACTGTATATATGAATGTATTTATGAGTAGAAAAATACCTGGCCACATTTTTAAGACACATAAATATAACGCAGGCACTGAGCTTTCAATTTTGTGAATGGCCTACCAGCTGGATGTCTTCAACATAATTTTTCATCGCTTCTTCCCTTGTCATATTTCCCAAAGCACTCCATGCATCCCTGGAAACACAAGTGGCTCAGCATAGGGAGTTTACATAAGAACATAATAATGAACCAAAATGCTATTAAGCATACATTCATTATAAAACCAAACTAGGGGGGGGGGAATTACCATTTAGCTTTACCCCTTGTGTCCCAGAAGCCAGTTGGTCGAGGGACATTGCAGGGCCCTAATGTAGCCTGTTTGTAGTAACTGTAGAACATCAACATCATGTCGTCTGATGGCTGGAAAGGGCCTGAAAAACCAAAAAGAGACAGAGGATATGGTGTATGGAGGGCTAGAATCTGAACATTCTTAACAGTGCCAATTAAAGTGATTTACAATTCCCTGAGCCATTCATATTCAGAGAGTACACCACATTCACACTCAGTACACCAGCATCGTGCCTTTATCCTTAGAGCGGCTTCATCACTGCAGGTTTAGCGGCAGATCATAAAAGCTAAATGTAGGTCAATCACAGTCTTTATACTCCCAACAAACAAGACCTGACCAGGTAGACCATAGAATCAGTCTATTAGACTGACTGACTTACCATCCTCTGGCAAAGTCCAGATCACTTTTACTGCAGCATCAAATTTTTCCTCCAGGCTGTAGTCGTCCTCCTCTTCTGGTGCCATGCTAATTATCAGCAAGGATGACAATAGGCAAGAATTTAAAGTAGGCATTAATGCTGATGAAAAATAATTTCCTTCACTGAAGGACAATCTTTCTGATCAAGCAGATTTGCAAGTAAATTGTATCCTATCCTTTTCTATGAAAAGAGCAACAGGTTCCATGGAAATTCTTCATTAGTTTATTTTTCAGTCCTCATAGAAATAATTTTAAGCTAATTGAGTCTCTCTGCACTGTACTTAAAGCCAATCTGGTCTCTGGTCAAGGATGAGCGGGGATGAGCCCAGGCGGCGAGCGGCGGCTTCTTTTGGTTTGGGAAATGTAGTTTTGTTCGGCTCAAACCGCAACAAAACCGAGTAAACGCCCAGATCTGCGAGCGGGAGTTCTCCTTCAAATCCCACAAACGCTTTGGAGAAGGGAATTTAAACCGAAGTGGCTTATGGGAAGTGTAGTCTTGTACTGCTCAGTCATTTTATCCCCACCCATACAATTTATTTATACGGCACATATTTATAAACAGTTTTAAATGCAGTTTCCAAAAACAATAAACAAAAAAACAAAAGTTATAAGTGCGTGAACCAATAAAACCAACCAAAACCAATCAAAGCAAATTATTTTAGAGTGAATGCAAAGCTTCTACACATAATTAGAAAATACAAATATTGATAAACAATAGATACTTATTGCATTAAGAAATTACAATCGTCTGTCGGTAAATTGTGATAATCTATGGGTTTCAGAGTGATGACAGTTGCCATAGCAATTAACAATTAAAAACAAATATTCAAACTTTTGATTGGATGAAAAGTCCTCAAAATGTTGCCAATAAATAGGAAGCTGGACCCACGAATCCTGCAAACATATGCGCATATTCTCCTCATATCAGTTTATTTTACTGTAATATAATGAAGTCGTGACATGATTGGTTGACCAGTCCTGGGGGCCAATCAGCGTTCAGTGTTTCTGGCGTAGATTTGTCACGGGCTGTTGTGAACCGGAGGCCCCACAAAGCCAGGCGGGGGAGCCCCTTTCACAGCACCACAGCAGCATCACCGCCTCGCTGCGCTGAAAAGGACAGAGAGGAGAGACATGCAAAGGGATGTAAGATGGCAGAGCTACAAATGCTATTAGAGGAGGAAATCCCCGCCGGTAAACGAGCGCTGGTGGAGAGCTACCAGAACCTCTCCCGTGTCGCGGAATACTGCGAAAACAATTATGTTCAGGTAAGAAACGTGATATAAACGCGCTTTGGTCCGGAGCTTTTCGCCGCTATCTCCCGTCGTGTGTCTGCGGAGCGAAACCACAGGAAACGCTGGTTTTACCGAAACAGACCCGTGACCCGCTATTTCCTCCCAGATAAACCGCCCGTCCGCAGAAGGAACCGCGGCGGCTCGTTTGGAGCGGGTTAGATCGCGTTTACACGGCCGGGCCGGTGAAGCAGAGCCGCGGTAGCAGAAGCTACACTCGCCCCGCTGAAAAGCCTCTGGGAGTGTTTAGAGGGTGTGTCGTGCTACGGCCAACTGGTTTTGTCAATGATTGAATCCGTTTTGTGAGAACGCTCTGGCAGTGCAAAATGCTTGTCCGTTTGTACCATTAAAACACTTCAATAGGAGCCAAATGAGAGAATTGAAATTCAAAGCTTGCAGCACAACCGAGCTATGACTTAGGGACTGTTCATTGTGAATGTATGTCATGTTTTCATCATATTAGCATTAGTTAATGGTCATGAGATGATACAATAACAGCTTCACGTTGTTTGCCTCAACTGTCTGATCCACGCAGTGCCTGTAAATGATGCCCCAAGAAAATAAAGAAATAACACTACTACACGTACAAGTCCAGTTCACTACATCATATGCAATGTAGCTGAAGCTCCCTGTGATTAACTTGTTGTTTACTTACATAGTCTGTGCAGGTTAATTGACATGCACCATGTTATAGCCTATTACCATAATGATAATACATGTTATTTTTGCATTTCCCAAAATGTGAAGGCCGTACAGTAACACTGAAGTGTGGTCTAAATGACTTTCTGCAGTAAAGTACTTTTTTTTTAATGACCTGTTACAACAAAAAAGCATTCTGACACATTATGAACAGAAAGCTGACCTCACATGTGCTTTTGGGGGTCACTTGATACTTTCTGAATCATAGCTCCTCCTCACAAAATGACTCACAGGGTTCAGTCTGTGCCAAGACCAGAAGTCACCACGATTTCACTTAAATTATACCCAGAAGTTTAAAAGGTCTTACTACAGTGTGTCAGACAACTGTTACTGTTTAATATGTTGATCATTGAAAGTAAAAGCCACAATTATATATCGCTGTCGCGATATCATAATACAAGCTTCTTTGCTTAACTGCATTGTTTTGTTAATGCAACAACAAAAAACAGAGGGAATAACATAAATCATTCGTACCAAAGGCTTATCAAGGCATTCTAACACAAGAATATAATATAGAAGTGGGATATATAGAAAAAGATATAGCAAATGTTGTTAATGAGCTATGTATTTGAATATATAATTTATAATTAAACTATAACAACTGAGCTCAAAAAGAGACTCAAGCATCTATTTCAGACCTTTTGTGCTTAATTTGACCATTGTGTTTTGTGCTGGACATGAACCTCAGACAAGACATTTACAGACACATTCCTAATGCTTAATATTGTCTGAATACCATTATCGAGATGATGAAAACAGCATATCGAGATATCTTTTTTGTCAGTATTGCCAGAGCTCTTTATGGTGCATAAATGACAGATGAGCTCCTTTTGGTTTTGGTGCAACTGTCACAGCAATAATAATCAAGACTGTTTAACATTATTTTAACACCTTTCTTAATTAAGTACAAAAAGTGAGTAACTGCTTGAGTTTAAAACTATGTGTAATAGACATGACTGTGCACTGTTAAGGTGAATTATGGAAAAAGAAAATTATTAAGTCATTTAAACTGATAATCAATAAAAGTGCACAATTATATACAAGTATTTTTTTCAGTCCTGTGCTTACAGCTCCTTAAGCCCCTAAATGCATACAATAGTCACTGTAATTTGAGTAATAATTATCATTTCAATGTAATTATTCTTATTACATTTAAATGCAGCAACATAAGGCAGTTTCAGGTCTCCAGTGTAAAAGTCTTCTGTTTGTTTCATGAATAATTCAGGTGAATGGACATAGTTTGAGGATATTAACAGTTTTTGGCACAGTAGCAGTCATTTAATTTCCTTGATTTATGACAACTATTATTATTTGACTAGTAAAGTGAATAACTACAGTAATCTGCCCACCCACAAATTTGATTATAGTTGATGAGAACAAGTAAATAGTCTCCGTCCCAATGATGTTAGACTTCTTATCCAGGTTTTGTTGTTAAACTATAAATACCTATCCGTAGCAGTCACTATTTAAAGGCTTCCAGAAACAGATGGTTTGCCAGCCGGTGGAGAGTTGGGATCATACGAAGTGTCTTGGCATTCCTGCTCACTGGTCGCCTCTCCCACACACACCTGTCCCTCTGCCATGTCCATCCAACAGTTACTGTTGTCCTCTGTCCTCCTTTACTCAAAATATTGGTTTGATTAAACTGGAGAATGTCACGGTTACATAACTTCTTGTCAATGAGCAGTGAAATTGCAATGTTTCCTCTTTAGTTTTTCTACTTTATGTCCCTCTGCCTACTTCTGTGTTTCCTCCTTCACATCCTGTGCTGATTTGACTAACCCTGCCTCTGCCTCTCTGCCAGGCTCAAGATAAGAAAAAGGCCCTGGAGGAGACCAAGGCCTACACCACTCAGTCTCTGGCCAGCGTAGCCTATCAGATCAATGCCTTAGCCAACAATGTGCTGCAGCTACTGGACATCCAGGCCTCGCAACTGCGCCGCATGGAGTCTTCGATCAACCACATCTCTCAGGTATGACTACAATTCTGTTACGGGAAACCATTTATGCTTTTTAATCAAATCAATATTGTCCAAAAGTAATCCATGGTCGACAAGGTTTCAAAGTCATCTAGACACTGTTTTAGAAAAGAATCATTTTCAATTTGATGGAAATGGTTTGAGCAGCAGCATTTATACTCTCATTAACTCATAATGGTCCTGCCCTATGGGAGGAGTAATAACTGAAACTTGCCCCGCCCTTGTTTCACTATTACATCTTGGGTATTAAATCAAATGTATGTGTTGTGGGGCAATGGTACGAGTTGCAGTAGATCTATTATTCAACATGCCAGCCTTTTCTAAACCATTACTTATTTTTCTGTCCCGTCATTACACTAAAACACTCCCACTATTCAGGTATCATGCCTGTAGTTCCTAAGCACGAGGCCAGGATCCCAAAATATATTTATTCAACAGGACAGTGCAGCGTGACATGGGGATGAGACTGGGGAATGACATGCAGCAAATTGTCGGGGGCCGGACCAAGACCAGCTCAGAACATTTTAAATCAAAATATAGATAAGTAGGGATTAGACAAGAGGCATGGTCTTTTAAAAGTCCACGAGAATGAGACAAGATAAGATTTTGACATAATTTATTATTGATTATGATACCATTTTTGGCCTTTTGTATTTACAGATTTGTAGCTTTTTGAAACTGTGGCTCCTCAAGAGGTTTTAAAGTCATTAACCTTTTTGCCTAAGGCAAATGGAACAAAATCTCATTATTTTCCACATTTGTGCCCGGTTTTATCTCGAGATCTTGTCCCATCCCTAGAAATTATCTTTGGGCATTACCTGCAGTTTCAGAAATGATATTCCAGAAAACCTCAAAAGTGACCAAGTCTACATCTGGACTAAATGTCCAGTAAATGTTCAGTATGTTCCCAGCTCACCAGTGTCCCCCAGTTTAAAATCAGACACGTGACATTTGGCTCCGGACCTGCCTGCCCTCCAGTGCGCCGATGACGCCTCATGCTTCATCAGCAGTCCTCGCTCTGTCCCGTGTTGTTCTGTTCTCACCCGGGCCACCCTGTCTGTCAGCCTCTGAATGTCCCGGCCCTCTCCCTGTGCGCTTCATTAAACCTGTCAGGCCGAACACTCTCGACTCTTTGGCTCTTTATGGCTCAGGCTTCTGACAAAAGGCAGCTGGAATAACCAATGTTAATGTTTGATACAAATAAAGTATTTTTAGATATTGACCATGTTGAGATGGTTCTTTTTATCAGTCAAATCATGCTTCAGAAACAAGATAATCGGTGTAAACGGGAATGTAGACGAATACAGTACGTCATTTTGGATTATTATCAAACATTAATCTGGATGGTCATTTTCTATATACAAACAGGGGAGATCTTTGTGCCAGATTAAAGGAAAAAAATTGGGCACTGGGCAAAATCTGTTTATTATGCTTTTCTACTGGCAAAGCTATTGCATTAAGTTGTAAACCTGGCACCTCCCCGAGAATCCTTGAATCCATCAAATTAAACTTCAGATCAGGAGTTGGGTGGGTGATGAGGGTAGCTATAAAAATCTGCATAAATTACCATTCCATTGGCCATGCTTTTTCAACGAAGAACTGTGCCAAACTATTCCCCATCTGTCTGTTTGTTTGCTTTAATTATATGTCCAAATACAACAGTAGTAATTGTAATTCTGTTGGGCTGCAGAAAATTAAGGGCTTTGGAAACCTTTTATCTATTTCTTAAACAATACCATCTAAGGCCAAGGCTCTTATCCTTTATTTTGATTTAATTTATGCTTAACCAAGTATGACAGTTAAATGGCACATGTTTGACTGATATTTCGGTGTGTGTTGCATTGGGCTGCACTGCTGTGAGTCGTCATGGCTGCACAGTGATTAGGTTGAGTGTACATCCGACAGCGTACACTACAGCCGTGCCATCTGTGAGAACGGGGCGACACAGAGGCGCACGTCCAGATGTTTATTAAGGATTACAAACTAAATGAGATTAGACGTGTGCACAGCAAGGCCATGCGGAGGTCTGCTTTCTGTGATTAGGGAACAGGTGAAACAAAATGCCAAATTATTTTACCATTACTTCATATGTAACATCTACCCGTGCTGTAAATGCTGTGCTCAAACAAATGACTCAATGTGTCCCATGCAGATGGCTCACAGGTTTGACTTTTGGATCCAAAATTATCACAAACAATCAATGCCATCAAACTGATTTCTTTTGCTGCTTATTTATATTTTGGGGTTTTACTACAGCAACTGTGGGATTTAGATGTGGATCGTTCTTAACTAACGGATACTAATGACCAATTATTACCTACTGCACTCACTATTTCAGAGTTCACCTTCACTTATACCTCAATATTTTTGTCTGAAAAATGACTCACTAAAGTGCAGAAACATCCCCTTGTACCTTTTTATAACATTTTTTTTATTTTTAATCAGCTCTTTATGTAGCATTTTTTATCATAAACAATATACTTGATATTAAACTTTTGCATATCTTCAAAACATAATTTGCAATATTCTCAACATTTTGATATATTGCCCACTATAAAAAATTTGCTCATTGTGCTTATCTACATTTGAAAGTTAATTTGTTTATTCAATGTATTATTTACCCATTGAGATTGAAAAGCCTAACCTTTTCTCCAGGGCAACACAAACAATAATAAGAAGTACTTTCAGTTTGGATATGAAGGAATTTGAACGCATTAAGTTATTTTCTCTTGCTGTGTATTAATGTCTCTCTGTCGTTGGTTGCTTGTCAGTGTAACAGGAAAAAGGCGGATATTGGTTACTTCCAGTTGAAACGGGGTGTGACCCTTCAGCTTCCTCTCCTATACTGTACATATCTCACATTCAGCTAACAGACATGTAGAAATGAACCGTTAAACATGACGAGGCGCTGCTGTTAGCGCTACAGCGCCCGTCAGACTTTCAGTTTGTCAGTATGATTTGTATCTTTAGACTGAGGGAGACAGATGCAGCAGTGAGCTGTCAGGTCGACTGGATTAGATGTCTGGCTGCTGAACTTTTATATCAGGGCTTCCTAAATACTGCAGTATACATTTGTTAGAGCTGAAAGCAAAAAATATAATTTGAGTGGTTCATTTTGATTTGCAATTGATTTTGATTTGCGGAAGAGGAAAAATATATTCTGAATACCTTGAAACATGTCTACAAATCTGTTTTAATGTTATTTTCTAACTCTCTGTGTCGTGTTTCTGTGTTTCATGTTTTTGTGTTTGAATGAAAATTATTCCAATGTCCACAAATCATAAACATGACCAAATAAATAAACTTAACTAGGGCTGCTGTAACTAACTATTGTTTTACAAGTTATCTAGTCAAACAATTGTTTCCATATTTATGGGGCGAAACAGAGCGGTTAGCACTCTTGCTTCACAGCAAGAAGGTCCTGCGATCGATTCCCAGCTGGCGCATGGCCTTTCTGTGTGGAGTTTGCATGTTCTCCCCGTGTCTGCGTAGGTTTCCTCCGGGTACTCCGGTTTCCCCTACCAATAAAAACATGTTTATGAATGAGAGTGAATGCGGGACAACGGATGAAAATTAGCCCACGGCTAATCCGGCATGTTTACATCGTGCGTTTCATGTATGTTCATTAACAGGCACTATCCCGACCAAAATATTTGTGAAAATGGGTGGCCAATAAGTATTTGGCTGCCAGCAAAAGTTACTTCTAATACTTTGTAATGTAGCCTTGGTTGGCAATGACAGAGGTCAAACGGTTCCGGTAGTTCTTGACCAGGTCTACACACACTTTAGTTGGTATTTTGACCCACTCCTCTGCACAGATCTTCTCTAGAGCTGTGATGTTTGAGGGCTGTCGCTTGGCAACACGGAGTTTCAACTCCTCCTCAAGGTTTTTGATTGGGTTGAGATCTGGAGACTGCTAGGCCACTCCAGAACCATGATGTTTTTACAGAGCCACTTCTTGGTTTTCCTGGGCTGTGTGGCTTTGGATCGTTATCATGCTGAAGACCCAGTCACGTTTCATCTTCAATTCTCTGACCGAGGGAAGGAGGTTTTTACCCAAAATGTCGAATACATGGCCATTCATCTTGCCATTGATACGGACCAGTCTTCTGTCCGTTTTGCAGAAAAGCATCCCAAAGCATGATGTTTCCAGCCCCATGCTTCACAGTAGGTATGGTGTTCTTGGGATGCAACTCAGCGTTCTTCTTTCCTCCAAACACGGCGAGTGGTGTTTAAACCAAACAGTTCCATTTTGGTCTCATCTGACCACATCACATTCTCCCAATCCTCCTCTGGATCGTCCAGATGGTCTTTAGCATATTTCAGACTGGCCTTTACATGACTGGCCTTTACATGATTTTTGTGTAGTAGGGGAACCTTTCGGGCAATGCAGGATTTCACCTCATGACGACGTAATGTGTTACTTATCGTCATCTTTGTGACGGTGGTCCCGGCTGTCTTCAAATCATTGACCAGTTCATTGACCAGCAGTTTGAACTCCACGAGGTGAGATCTTGCATGGAGCCCCCCTCCGAGGGAGCTTGTCAGTGATGTTATACTTCTTGCATTTTCTAATAATGTTTCCAACTGTTGTTCTTTTCTCACAAAGTTGTTTACCAATTGCAAGTTTGACTCATCCCAGCTTTGTGCAGTTGTACAGTTTTATCTCTGGTGTCTTGGTGTCTTTGGGAAGCTCTCTGGTCTTGGTCATGGTGAAGACTGGAGTCTGACAGTTTGAAGGCGTGTGCAGGTGTCTCTTATGCATCTAATCAGTTCAAACAGGTGCCATTCATACTGTACGAGTGGAGGCCGGAATAACTTCTTAAAGAGCAAGTGACTGGTCTGTGAGGGACAGAAGAGTTGTTTGTTTTCTAGCTGCCCAATACTTAATGGCCCCACTGTATATATGTGTATATATCTATCTATCTATCTATCTAGATATATATATATATCAATCAATCAACTATTTCTGAATCCAAGTACTTTGATGTAATTAAATGTTTGCAAAGTATTGATACTGATGCATACATTAAACTAAATAAACAAGCCTATTACAAATACATCAGTAATACCTTTTTGCAAAACTACTCATTTTATTACAGTTCACTTCAAATTCCTTTTACATTTAACCTACATGTGACCCATATTAACGCCCCAAACCAGCTGAAAATCTTTTTTACATGTAGAAGCACCACATATTATTCTCTATCACTCTTTACTGTGTTTTACATTGCCCTTTCTTCACATTGACTTTTGCGTTTCATTCATCATTCATAAACTGTAGTGGGGGTTCACCTGCTGTGTGGGTGCTGAGAGCAACACGTTTTTAATTAAAAAGGAGGAAGAGGTCATCATTACATGATGATTCGGGGTTAAAGTGATGTTCATCAAATATGTGTGAGGGCGGAGGCCGGTTGAGCAGAATAATGTGTTGAAAGATGTCCTCTGACGGAGCGTGGATGAAGACGACAGTGAAAAGACTTTTATAGATAAGGCTTTTATTATGTTCCAATTCCTACTCTGGTCTTCCTGCTGGTTTTTCACCAACTTTTAGCTGCTTGATTATAAAATGAAAACGAATTGGACAATTAGCTTTGGGGTTGCAGTGATACAGGTATTGCATATAAATGTGCCTGTTTTCTGTCATTTTGATGTAATTGCTGCTCTGTCTGATAAAACTGCTTCTCTCTACGTATGACGTGTTTTGGCCTCTATGTATAGACCATATAATTTAATTTCTATATTTGTTGATGACTATTTTAATAAATGATTCATAGAAAATTTGCAATAATTACAATTAGTAGTTTTAGCCTATACACATTTTCTGAATTACATTTTTTATGCTATATTTTATTTATGCTATATCTTATGTTAGAGAAGGCCCATATGATGTCTTTGAAAATGCTTCTAATTCTATTAAGATCTACTGGATTTAACACAAAAGTGTTTAAATATGATCAGTGGAAAACGGCACTTTCTTGGAGAAGGACGAATGATAAAAGTAAAATCAATTATTAAGATATAAAGTGGACTTTATTCATTTATTGATTGGAATTTCTTGCAGTGAAATCGATATTATATGCTGCCGGTTTATCTCACTCTTTATTCCTTTATTTTATTGGTTTTGCAGACTGTGGACATTCACAAGGAGAAAGTGGCTCGTCGAGAGATTGGAATCCTGACCACAAACAAGAACACGTCCCGAACCCACAAAATCATCGCCCCGGGCAACATGGAGCGGCCTGTACGCTATATCCGTAAGCCCATTGACTACACTCTGCTGGACGACGTGGGACATGGAGTCAAAGTAAGAAACACGTTCAAAGAGCAGAATCCTTTGACCACATTGTAAAGCCCCAAAATCAAACCACCTCATGTCATTGTCTTGGTATATAATCCTGATTTGCACGCTCAATTAACTTTGCTGGGCAGGAAAAGTGATTTTAGTGGAGTTCACGCCTCTCCCATTTAACTGCCAGCTCTAATATCACTTACAGTGATGCACACTCACACTTCACTAGATCAATACAAGTAATCACTGCTCCGACACATGCATGGAAATGTTACATTGACTTGTACACAAAGGATTCTTCCCGGATTAAGGCAAAACTCTTCCACGCAAAACCATATCGTTAGTAAGTGATGGCTGTTACAAGACTGCCTCAGCTGAACAGATACAGTATATTATGCCCTTTCCATTTAATTCTTGTGTTGTCTCGTCTCTGCATGATCCATCTGCTTTCCCACAGCCTTTGATTCACTAAACTACTGTGCATTTGGATGCGTGTGAATGAATTGTATTATGTATTTCTGCACCAGTCTCTTCTTTCCTCTCTTTTTGTTGAGACAGTGGCTGTCTGTCGATTTCAGACATGAACTGATTCAAATTCAAAAGCTTGTGTTTCCTCCTCAGAGAAGCATCTCGCATGGATTTGGCACAGGCTCTATGCAAATGCAGCTACAGATGCAGAGATGAATGATGACTGCTCAGAAACACATAATAGATGGACCCTGGACTTGGCTGCACAACTGAGGCTGCATTCAGATCAGCCAAAATCACATAGTTTGCTCACATTTGACCCAAATCCAAAAAGAGGAATCATTTAGACACTACAATCTACAATGCAGGAATTCAGAACAGTGTTTTTGTTATTTAATATTAACAAACAAAATCGAGAATATTATTAAAACTGAATAAGACTGTAGTGCTGAATAGTATCCATACAGGTGTACAGTTTATTGGTTTCAAGCATGTCTGAGTTGTACTTCACAAACAGCAGCTTCCACAGGCAGTAGCCGAGTTAACAGTCACACAACAGCTCATTGCTGTTATAACTGTTCGTTACGACCTGTTTATTTTTTAAAGCTGCAACCGCTTGCAGCTCTGTCATTGCTCATTGTATGTGTGCCACAGGATGTGATTGTGACATTGAATGTCAGGTCCACTCTAGAACACAGAATAGGTCTTCACAAACACTCATTCATTCAAATAGAGCTGCTTTAGATGTTTTCTCTATAAATAGCGCTCACTTGCTATATTTAAAATGGCACTTTCTTGATTCTTTTATGATGCATCATTTTCTAAAATAGCCTTCACACAAACTGGTTATAGGCACATATTTTCAAGTTAGACTCTGTTGTACAACAGCTTTACTAAAATGTCACTAACTGTCACTGTCATCACCTTAACCTGTGATATTCTCTGTCCTATTTTTTGCTGCTTTCACTCAGTGGCTTAAGGCCAAGGTAAGACACTTGTCTTATTGTAATGTTTTCTATGTTTTTTGTTTTTTTTTAATGCAAGTGCATGCAATAAACATTTGAAAGACAATTTAAGAGAAGGCTCGATTTGATGATAATGTTATGCTATACAACACTTCTTATATGTAAATCCGTGGAAATGTTAAACTGAAAGTAGTGACTCCTAAAGTCTAATGATCTTTGCTCAAGGAACACCTTTGTCAGGAAATTTAGTGCGGTCAAAGCAGTGTTTTAATTTATCTGGGCTTCTCCAGCAACATGGAAACAATGCAGCGGGGCGAGGAGGAGGAGGAGGAGGAGGGGGAGCAGGAGGAGGAGGCACATTGTCCCGGACCAATCCACCTACACAGAAACCTCCGAGCCCCCCCATGGCCGGCCGCGGGACCCTGGGGTAAGGCCAGATAGAAAATCATTTACTACCAAACATTTGTTTAGAACATGTTGTCAAATGTCACCAAAACCAACTATAACTATCTATAAACAGGCGTAATACTCCATACAAGACACTGGAGCCAGTGAAGCCTCCTGTGGTGCCTAACGACTACATGACGAGCCCCGCCCGACTGGGCAACCAGCACAGTCCTGCACGCACCGCCTCCCTCAACCAGAGACCAAGGACTCACAGGTACGACCTTATCACAACTACATGTTGTGGAATTCAGATCTGGCTACCCCATCTAAAATAAGCATATGCATTATATTAGATAGCAATTTCAAATGACTGCTGGACAAAGGAGGCTCTGTTACTTCTCCCAAACCTGTGTGTGAGGCAAAGGCAGAAAGTTCTTTGGCTATTTCTTTTATACATCAGAAACCTTTGACACTTTATGGTTATTGCTGCTACAGTTGCCAGTGTCACACAAATAAAAGTCTGTCTGAGAGGCACGGAGCGATGACAGGGTGGAGGTAATAATGGGTTGTCAAACACAGTCGTCTAATTACACTGTGTGGCTCATCCTGTGACCATCACCCTCTCACACTTCTGTTTGTCTTTTGTTTTCTCTTCAGTGGGAGCAGTGGTGGAAGTGGAGGCAGAGAAAACAGTGGCAGCAGTGGAGTAGGGTTGCCTCTGGCAGTTCCTACCCCATCTCCCCCCAGCATGGGCCAAGGTGAGTAGCTTTAAACTAGGTGCATTCTGATCTAAGTTGAAAATATCAAAAGGCTGTGAGAGCGAAAGGTTCCCCCTCTCTGCACCAACTTTAATAAGAATAACTAGATAAAATCCCTAGTTTCTTTACACAATCACACTTATCACTATAATATTTTTTACATAATGTTTCAGTTGCCACAGCTGCTGCCTCAGTGCCACAAGGCCCAGGTTTGGGTCCGATCCCCATGTCCCAGTTTGGCACTATTTCACGGCAGATTTCTCGCCACAACTCATCGACCACATCATCCGCCTCGATGGTGTCGGCCACCGGCACGTACCGCCGCGCGCCTTCTGTGTCCTCCCAACAGCCACACATCAACGGAGGACCGGGTTACCAACAGAACTCAGGTAACTGTTGTGGTACTCGGTGCAAATATTATTATTCTTGTAAATGGTCACTGCTTAAAGCCCCACCGCCTAACTGAGTGGGCTTGCACCTCCTCCTGCGTGTCTCAATGGAAATGTTCCTTTGGCTATAATATTCCATAGAATCCATCTCCATGGAGAATGTTCCATAGTGTGATTTTAATTTTTTATTTCCATCAAATCAGGCAGGTGAACTTGGTGCCACCTCCAGAAAGTTATTGCGGTGTTGCTTTAATTTGTGAGACATTTTTTATTTTTTTGTATGTAATTCTTACGATTTGCTTATTTCAATGTCTGCCAAGGCTATACTGATTCTACTTGTATGTTACAGCTATATTTGTTTTATTAAACACTGGAATGTAGTGCTCCTTATAGAGTAACCACGTGCACATTTTGTGCATCTTTTTGTGCACCAGCTATAATAATTACTAAGTTGTTACTATAATTTTTATTTGTCTAAGAAAATGTTGTTGGCCAGAATTGGCTCAAAGACAAAGGCTTTGTAAGGGCAGTGAGAGGAAGTATGTTTTTGACAAGGGGAACCCAGGTTATTTGGATATGTGCTGTTCAAGACTAGAATTTATTTTGGCACACAGCAGTGCTGCGAGCTCCTTCGCTCTAATGGCCCCCCTCTCAGGACAGCCGTCTTCAGACAGAGGAGGTTTATTGTCTGCGAGGGAAAGACAATAAAGCCAGCTGCACAACACCAGCATCAGCGAGGGGTTTAAACTGTAAACATATGAGCTGTGATGGAGGAATTTTAAAATGAGTTATACACAAAAATTATTAAAGAACAAGTATAAGTTAGAGCTAAATATAACAAATACTTTTACGTTTTATGTTGGGTCTTGATAAGTACTTTCCTTTTGGACACTTGCTCTGTTTGAATTAATATTTTCTACAGCGCTGCCTCTGTTGTCCAGGGACATGTCATTTCTGAGTCATAGCTGGCTTACGTTTGAGGTGGAAGAATTATGTCACTCTGGGTGTAGCGTGTGTAAAACCTGCAGGTGACGTGTCAAATGAGACCCTGTGAACATTTTCTGTTTTCACTTTTTTGTCCTCTATAGATTAGACTTTAAAATATACTAAACAGTGCACTTTGCCGTTACGGCATGTCAATGCTTCATGTTGCCCGAAGCAGCTCTTTTATACAGTACTTTTTGTCTCACGCTCTGCTTGTCTTTGCTGCTGCTGCTGCTGCTGCTGCTGCTTCAGTGTCTGTGGCTCCTCCGCCTCCTCCCATGGTGCAGCTGACCCCACAGATCCCTCTCACCGGCTTTGTGGCCAGAATGCAGGAGAGTAGTAAGTACAATACGTGACTGGGACACATGTGTAGTCGACGGTAAAATGATGATTAATGATAATCTTACATCCAAAACATAATCTCTATTCATAAAGACATATATAGTATTTTACCTAGGTTTACAGAATAGTAAGACAACCAAAAATAAAACCAGCACACTACCAATGAGCCTATTCATAGTGTTCAGTGTCATAGTTGTTCATAGTTAATGATTTTTATAGATATTTTTAACTCAAATCTATGGTTATACCGAACAGTTAATACATTGATTTTATTAAACCAAAATGCGTTTTCATGGGTTTCAGCTTTTGTATCAGTCAAATAATGGAATATTTTGGCTTTGAATCGTCAATTGTTTTTATATTGACTAAACAGACTCTAATACACATGTCAAAATACCTTTTATAACAAAAACAACTGCATTATTAAATCAAAATGTAAAAAAATATATATATTTCTGATTTTCATCAATAATTCACTATTCTTAAATATGATTTATCCAGAAGCCGTCAGGTATCAGATATTTTAACCTTTATTTGGTTAAAAAGATATGTTAAAAATATCAATGTACAATAGAAATTATTGTTTAACTAATTGATTAGTCGACTTCTAGTGATGGTTATTTGATAATGGTTAGTCGCAACCCCAATTGCTATGGCAACAGTGCTAATGTTTGAGCAATATGAAACCCATGGACAAGCTTAAAAATCATGTACAATCAGCCGTGCCTCCTCACTGTAAAATGCCCCTCTGCTCCGCCGTGACTCACTACACTCTGCACACTTTCAGGCGATGGGCACGCCTTTTGAATGTCTGTCTGTTGCCATGGTGACAGATCACAGAAAGCTGAAGTCGAACTCTGGTTCTGACGAAGAGAAAGAAATGTGAGCTGATTGTGCACTTGGCCTGTCTAGAAACTCTACAGGAAACAAAAGGCTATATTTAACCCATAATTTCAGCAAACCCTGTTTGAGTCATGTACAATTTCAGTTTAGAAGAGCCAGCAGTTACATGCACAACTCTCCAGCATTAGCACCATTGTCAACATGTCTACTGGTCTTTATTGGTATTTTTATTCATTGCCAAATTTCTGTTTTGTGAGGGGAAAAAATATAGCTATGGTGCCAACATTCTGCTCATTTCCCACAAAGAAGAATGACACAATGCCCTCTTGTGGGCAGATTTCATGTATTGTAATGTGGTAGATGGACTCTAATATGCAAACTAATTTTAAAAAATGTGGTTTGATTTAAAAGGAAGACATCTAACCGATCGACCCTGCGACGAGCTGGCCCCTGTCCAGGGTGTACCCCGCATAAGGCCCAAAGTCACTGGGATAGGCTCCCGTCACCCGCGACCCATAACAAATGAATGAACGAACACCCAAAATACTCAAAATTGGACAGAAAACATCAGACTGTGGCTAAAGAATGAAATACATTAAGACTGTGAACTGAGACGACTGGGGCGTCCAACCTCTCAGGAGCTAAGATGATAGATGAGAGTAAAAAAATGTGTATCTCTATATTTTTGGTGCATACCGATAAAAATACGATATTATGTCAATCCAACAGTGTGAAAATATGTTTTAAATGTGTCTAAACAAGGTTTTATTATCTGACATACGTGAAATTTCTGTAAAATGAATCACAAATGTGCAGAAAATATCACTTTATACTCTTATTTGAAAGATTACAGCATAACTTTTTATTTTTTATTTTTAAGTTATTTTTGTTGCTTTTTTTTTTTTTACTATAAACAATATTTATTTTTTATTTTTAAGTTATTTTTGTTGCTTTTTTTTTTTTTACTATAAACAATATACTCAATATTCAAGTTTTGCATATCCTCAAAACAACATTCACGATGTTATCTACATTTCGATATACTGCCTACAGATACAAACTTTGAACAAATTCAGCAATTAAAAACCAACAATAAACAACACACTGAATCCAACACACTGAAAAACTGAACACGTTTGTGATTACACTGCAGCAGATCACAGTAAACGTCAAAGTGCTTAGGGATAGTGCTCATTGGTTGTGTGTGTTTTCAGTCACAGACAGCCCTGCCCCACCCCCTCCTCCCCCTCCAGAGGACCTGTCAGTGTTTGAGGAGCCCTCCCCACCTCCGCCCCCTCCCCCGGTGGACTACGAAGAAGACGAAGCCGCTGTGGTTCACTACAGCGACCCATACGCAGACGGAGACCCACAATGGGCCCCCAAGAGCTATCTAGAGAAAGGTTTGGAAATCCTCACTCTTTAAATTAACTTGTGTTCAGTGGTGAAAAGTATCGAAGGACAAAAGTAAAAGTACTGTACTTAAGTAAGGTTTGTTTATTTATTTAAGTTAATTAATTGACAGTTTTTGCTTTTACTCCCTACATTTGAGAGCACGTATCTGTGATATTTTTTTCCCCATTCAAATTATGAACTGGACTGAAAAGTACTTTCATACGTTTTTAACACGTTCATATTAACATTCTGCCTGAAGGCTTTGAGTTCAAGGCTCTGCTTTGGGCAAACAATATAAAATTCAACAGTTTGAATTGCTCCTGTTGACCAAAGATCAGCACAATTCTTTATCAAAATTACTACAAAGTCTGTGTTTGCTTTTTACTCTTTAAGTACATTTTTACTTCAGAACTTTAACTGAACTGAAGTTTATTTGATAACCTGGCTAAATTAATGTATAATATTATTTTAAGAAGCAACTCATGCATACTGCTTCTCCTGTTAATAATGAATGTAACCATATTGTTTTGTACTTATTCTGAGCCCCTCTACATCTCAATTGTTATTAATAAAATGACGTGGGGCCATATTTTGCCCCCGGAGATAGCGTTAGCGTGAGCCTTTTCCAGGGGGCGGGGCCAGGGCGCTATTTTGCTATCTTGCCGACCTTAGCGCTGGCATATAGAAGCCAGCGCTATATGGTGATAGTGTTTGATCCAATGACTGAGAACTGTGGCATTCAAAAGCACCACCTGTGTGGGACATGTTTGTCATGGCCTCACATACAGGCAAGGAAAGAAGTGAGCAAGAAAACAGGTTGAGTTCTTGTTTTTCAATGAGTCCCCAAAATTAAAAAAATGAAATGAGAATTTCTTGTCCCGGCCCAACCCAACCTGTGTCCCGTATTAGGCGAGACAGAGGGTGATTTCCCCTCATCTGCAAAGCTCTCTCCTCAAATATAAAACCCACTCAGGTTAATATTGGTCATTCATGCTTGAGAAAAAATATAAAAGTCATAAACATCCCCAAGCTGTAACTAACGCTAGTTTTGAAGTTAATTAGTTACGATTGTGACCATTCACAGAATGCACCAGACCACGCCCTCAAGTTGCTTTACTCCACCTCATATTTTGGCATAATCACACCTCTTGTCTAGAAGTCCACGCCCTGTGCTGTCATCAATTGCGCCGACTGCGAGGTGTGATGCAATGAGCTCTGCTGCGCCCACATTAACGCTATCTCCGGGAGCAAAATACGGCCCGTAATTATCTATATACTTGTGTTTTGTGTTGAATATGTGGCATTTGCTCACAGTTGTGGCGATCTACGATTACTCCAAGGACAAAGAGGATGAGCTTTCTTTCATGGAGGGCGCCATCATATACATAATCAAGAAGAACGACGACGGTTGGTTCGAAGGCGTCTGCAACGGCGTCACTGGACTCTTCCCGGGAAACTACGTTGAGTCGATCATGCACTACGCCGACTAAAACACACACGCCAACGTACTGCCATTTTGAACTGGAATGGTGAAGATGTACAGATGTGAATGCAGTGTAGTGATATGTACAGCTCTGTCTGAATGAAGTGCCATGGTGAAATCATAGGAGTTTACACGGTGGTTTATTTTTGAAAAGATGAAAAGGGACCAGTCCACAAAACCTGTCGCACAAGGAGAGTTGACAAGCCGTCGATTGTGACATCTGTTAGTTTACACTGTTGTGATCAGGAGGCGGTGAAGTCTAAAGATAATAACACTGAGCAAATGTATTCAAAATATCCAATGTGGTGATTTTTTTAGTCTCCCAATTCCAAATTCAGAAGCTTCCTACGCATCATTTGCACGGTGAATTAGCAGAGTGGCTGCTTTGTTACAATCTACTAAAAACAACACAAAATATTAGGGATGGGCGATACATCAGTGATGTTGGAGAGGGTTTTCCCTTTCGAACATTGTGCTGATATTTGGCACTGATGTTTTTTTTGAAGCTCTGTGTGCCCATGTCTCATTCCTAGTCTGTCCTCAGTGCATCAAATGTGTCTCTTTGAAAACACTAATGATCAAAATTGGGAATAGAATAGCATAGAATAGAATAGCAATTAGGCAAAAAACATGTCTGTATGTTTACAGTCATGCAGGAAATTATTTTACATCCCAGACAAATACATTTTATAATTATTTTGACATAGTGAAAAGTTAAGTTGTGAACTTTACTATAACATAACAATCATTTGTGTGATTTGCAATGGATTTTAAAATAGGCAAATACCAGTTATTGACCACAGCAGCAAGACAAATATGGGATATCAATTTTGGCTCAAAACATCCATATCGGACCATCCCTACAAAATATAAAGAGTATTTGGAGATGAATTGAATGTGTGCCGTTGATGTTCGGATTGCAGAAAAGTGAAGAGTGTGTAAAGAATGCATTGAAACTTAAAAAAGAGAAATAGTTCTTGTTCCTGGTGACGTTTCTTTCCTTCTTGTATATATTCTGTAACGTGAGAAGCTGCCAGTGCGTTGTCCGTCTGTGCGTCACTGTGAGTCTCCATCAGTGGGAAGTGATGGTGCCAGCATCTGAAGGCCTGTGTTACATTTGATATGTACTTGAATAATCATTTTCCCCTCATCACTCTGTGCCATTTTAACTCATGAATGAACATTTCTTTGTATTTTGTTGTCACCTGAATTTGTAATGCTGTTGTCCAGCTACTGTAGCAGAAGGAGAAGTTCAAATGTAGTTACTAGGACTGGCGGTTTATTTTGTTGCTTTTACATTTATTTCCATTGTTGCACTGATTAGTAAAAACTGTGATTATGCTTAAATTAAAAAATATTATTGGCAGTGTTTGTTGCTACAAACATAACCCCAATGGTTAAGTTTTGTTATTAATTTTGGCGGGTGTGGTGCTTTCATTGGTGCTCCCATCAACAACCGCCCCCTTTGTTCTTTTTAAGGTTCATTAATCAGATTGTTCTTCTCCAGCATTGTAGTGAATGTAGGTGTTGTGTATTCATCCGTTTACAATCTGTTCCAAATCAGGCAAAAACAATACAACCTACAGCCAGTTACTTATTATCATATTTATCATTCCATTATGTGAGGTGTTCATAAACTGCAGTAATTAATATTACGATATCCTAAAGTCACGTTCACATTCTAGAATTTGATTATGTCTTAATGTCAGATGGATTGCCAGGTCCGATATAACTTTGACAGATTCTCTGTTTTTGAAAGTAATTTAAAAAACAGACATTTAGGATCAACTTATGATCCACAAAAGTTGAATATTAATATTATTTGTTTGGGATTGGCTCCACAACCTTGTCAGTTTTTAAGACATAAAATGAATATGACAACAATCACGTGGGTTAAGTAACAGCACCAATTCTGTGTGTGAAAAATTTGTTTTTCTTTTGTTATTTATATTGACAGAGAAGATATTGAACTTTGTGCCTGTTTTTGTTTCATGTGAAAAGGCCAGAAATTAAACATTAAATATTAAAGCTGGAGTATTTAATTTTCACACTGCAAAAGTAGGTTTTTAAATCTGTGTAACTCCAACTCCTCCCTAGCTCTAACAAACCCTTTGGCACATTGTTCACAGTCACAAGCATTCATTTTCAGGCTTGTGCACCGGGTGGACCACCCAAGTGCAGCCAATCAAGAGCCCTGCTTTCAGCTCTTACTTCTGGGTTGATTTATTTATCAATATGGACAGAAAACACAACATTTTCTAATTTATAAAAAAAAGTCAGGTTCCCCTGCTTTAACCATAAACCAGGTCAATCTGACATCAAACAGCAAATTCTACCATGTAATTCTGAACTGTTCTCCATCTCAGTTTGAAACTATAGGGATTCTTGAAAGTTATGTCACGTGAACGTAACCCATTGGGCTGATGGTCGTAATATGCTTGATCAATGTAAATGACATTGAAGGAAATATTAACAGTTCAGGCATCTCACAACATTAAGGAACAAAAATGGGCTAAAAACACATGCAGTCAGTATTATTGCATATGTGCATGAAAGTATCATTGATTACGGCAAATGATTTGCCACTACATCCTGTTCTTGATTGTATTTTATCCATCTATTTATAATAACTTTTTCTACTTAATGTATTTCTATCAGTTTTTACATGTCTTTGGAAACTTCTGAAGAAGCAGCTGTGTCTGTAAAGGATTTATTTATACTTTTTTTCATAGTGAAATCATGTGACAACCACTGAACGGTGTAATGTTTACCACTTTCAGGGCATCACAAGTCAAGGCGCCTTCCACATTAATGTGTTGCAGAAAGAGGAAAAAAATTACTTAAATGTTGTCGGGAATACAGAAATCTGTGTCTGTCTCCTCTCAGTTTGTACATAGATGTTCACTGAAATTTATGTACAGTCCTTTTGTAATAAACAGTGGAACAAACCAAAAATATGTAAATGTGTTTTTTATTTCTCACTCTATTGCCATGTATCCAGGGGGAGGCGGGGGAATGAAGTCTGGTGGAGCCTCATCTTCTTCTGTTTGATCCAGGTCAGGAGCAGACTGGACAGTTTGACTATTTGCTTTGTCTGTAATAATAATTAGTGTTAAAGTAATTATGTTTCAGTGACAAAGTGAGTTATGAGATGATACCTGCACTGGTGGTAGATTGTTGTGGTGGATGCTGTGCTCTTTTTACTGCAGCCTTGTAGTTCTCATAGAGGACTGTCCCATACTAGACACATTAAACATTATACAAGAGTTCATTGCATATACACTTACAGCTGCAACATTATTGCTTTAGGTTTGATGGTTATTTTCAGACCTTGGCTACCCTGATTGAGTTGACCCAAAGCAGCATTGAGTCTTCATCTTCACAACAAAGAAACTTGACATACTGAGACACTTTCTGGATGCAAGGATGCTAAAAGATTAGAAATCAAGTGAAAATCAGAACTAGTAACTTCCAAATAACGGTATATCGATACTGAGAGTAATCGAAAAGTATAGATACAGGTACAAGAATATCCTATATCTGATTTAGTTTAATCATGTTTTATTTTTACTTGTTCCACCACTATGATTGTTTTGAATCTACACTTTTAACTTTAGGATTTTTACTGTTTTTTGTTTTGTTTTATTATTTGCACGTTTGTAGTTTACAGAGTGTCCAGCAGGGAGTGCTTTTTACTGGCTTATGTTGACTGATGTTGACTTGATGTAGTTTGATCAGACAAAAAGCAACTATAACTTAAAATATTGGCTTCTTAAAACAAAGTAAGAGAGGAATTTGGTAATAAGAGGGAATGTCTTTGGAGTATGTTAATTTTATTACTTTGCTCTAACTTGACTTTAACCTGAACTTTCCATGGCATAAATATAAGTCATTTCTGAGGCACACGCCCTGGTGACCCTTGACCCCTGCTGTTCACCTTGTTCCAGTCTGTGTCGAACTGGTGGAACGAAGATAAACTGCCACCAGTGTCTGCATCACCATCAAACCAACCTTTCCGGCGCACATCTGGACATTTCCACGCAGTCTCCCCTTTCAACCTGCCTTCAAAGCCTATGTGTGAGCGTTCACCTTCAGTACAAAGCAGTGGTCTGTGGGGGCTCTGTATCTGAGTTTGTAGCCGTCTGTCGTGTAGACGTTCACTTGTTCAAAACGGACAAAGCAGGCCAAGTCACTGGAAGACTGGGAGTAAGAGAAAACACCAAATAACTGGGATTAATTGAGTTGTGGGCAAGTACAATTAACATAGTAGATTTGCTGAAAAGATGACAAATGGGAACATATTTATATATACATCTTTCTCAATGAAGGACCAACAACATCACAATAATTCTGTTGGGAAAAATGTATCACGGTATTTTATAACACCCTGTCAAATGCGCACGAGTCACAAGGAAATATTAGGTGCTTGAGAAACTGGTTGCCAAGTCGCACACCATTTTCATGTGTTTTGGGACTGTCCGACTGTTCAGAATCATTGGACTGAGATGAATAAAGATCTACAGGTTATCTACGGCATTGGCATCCAACTTTGATTTCAGAACTATGTATCTGGGCTTAAAACTCCTGCCATGGTCACAATAAAAGGATACCTTTGAAACATACTGGCAGCAGGGAATAAAGCAATCATGAAAAAATTATTGACACAAACTGAGACTACTATCATGGACTGGACACAAAAAATAATGAATATTCAGAAAATAGAGAAAAGAACCTGTACAGTTAACTTGGAACTGGACCAATTGGGACAAATATTTAGGACATTTAGGACAAGATGTATATTAAGGTATATATGCAGATTTTATTTCACCCCTTTTAAAATCACTACTATAAACATTTGTGACAACCAACTGCGTATGGGTAAAAATGCCTGTAATCCCCCTTTTGTCCAGGTAGGTTTCAATGGCGAGAAACTGAAGACTGATGAGAGACGAACCATCTTCACTATCAAAACATTTGTCCAGTTGACAGAATTGATTCATTTTGCTAAAGTTAAACGTTAAAAAAAATTGCTCTCTGTCAAATGTCTTCGTTAAATCTCCAGTAAGAGTGACATTTGGAATTATTCATGTGTTTTCGATACAATTTCCACCTCCAAATATGAAAGCCTTGACTTCAAACTGTGAGGAAGATTGTTCATTTCAAGCAGACAGTTATAGGCCGCTTAATGGACTGTAACCCCTTAAATGCATCTCTGTGGTATAAAAATCCTGTTTTCTTCCCTGCAACCTTCAGTTTTTCCACATTAGAAAGAAACAGCGCGGTCACTCCAAAGCACTTTTCCATCTAAAGCATCTCCAAACTGTAAGCATCCCGTGCTGTTTGTATTTGTCTAAAACAGTAGCATGTGCTCAGATAGTTCCCATTGCCTTCTCCTGTTTACCATTCACACATCTGCTTTGCATACGTTCGCTTGTGTCCTGTATCTCCCCCTCTCTTTCAATGACTTCACTGTTGGCATTGGGGAGCTCTCCTAAACCCTAAGTATGTAGGACAAAAGGCATATTCAGTCCATTTTATAACATGTCAGCTTTCTGTTGACCATTAGTAAATAACTTTATACTAACAAACTTTATACTAACGAAATATTGAAACAACGGGTAATTTGTTTATAAATGAAGTTTGTGTTAAGATATTTAGGCAAAATAAAATACTGTGAGGCTTCAGTACAACAAGCAGTTACTTTTTGTCTATAATCAAGTACAAGTTATTGGCTTAATTAATGCATGCTTGTGATCATTTTGCCAATACAAAGCAATATATATGCTAATTCTACAATGTTTGGTTGAAGTGCATATGATAGGTTAGACTGAATGGTTAGTCTACACATTTCACGAAAACATATTGAACATGATTTTATTTAAGATTTCACCATCATTTTACCATCTGTCTGAAACTGATACCTAACAACCATAATGTAAATAAACAAGGGCCAAACTCCACATGAATTACACAATAGTTCTGATTTGACAAATAATAATACCTGATAACACCAAATTGTTCCTGTATTTTTATGTAATATTTCTTATTGTTGACAGACGGATTAATTATATTTTAGAACCCAACACTACTTCCTCTCATTTTCAACTCTTATTTAAATTTTTACCTCACAAACTGCAACTTGACTGATGTGAAACTTTGATAAATATTTACCACAGGGACTATGCCACCAATCAAAGTCATTATTTGAAAAACATGAGAATCATTTGCACTTTAAGAACATGTCGTAATCATGTTAAACACTGATACAAGGACTATACCTTGGTCTTTCCTTTGGGCACATAGTAGAGCCCAGAAGCCCTGAGTACAAAGTACCGCGGCTTCCACACCTTCCTCCCGTCATCCTTTAAGGACAACCAGCCTTCAAGGTCAGGAACTACAGCTGTTGAACCCTCAAAGTTCTCCTTTAGAAACATCACAACAAACAGTTAGATACTGTCAAATGCCCTGGACATTTGACAATCATAAATGACCTTGAGTAAGAGCTGTTGTTCTTGCTTGGATACAGCTTTCAAACATGACCTCTTCCACATGTAAAAGAACTAGAAGAAACATTAAAAAACAATTAAATATTGACTAAACCCAAAGGGAATTTTGCAGCACTAACTTGGGGCTGTGTGAACAGGACATATTTCTGTTGTCTTTTCCGAAAATAGAGTTTGTTGTCAGTGCCATCGGTCCACGTTGAGAGTGAATCCATTAAAACCTCATGGTCCTCAAAGATCCTCTCTGAAAACACAAGATTCACACAGGTGTGTGACAGTGGTTAGTATATGTCTGTTAAGGAGTTGTCATCTAATGGCAGTAAACCCAAGGCTGAAAGTCCTCTGCTCTACTTAGAGTCTATTTTATCTACAGTGCATTTGAACTTTTGGACTGCTTTTTTACATTTGCCAAAGCAAGTTTTTGTATGGCAAGCATGGTCACTTTCATGGTCACTTTTTTATCCACTTTTTACCCCCTTTGGGTTATTTCTTGGTTAGAACTACTGTACCAATAATGTAGTCCAATTTTAAAGCTGGTTTAGCCCTAATTTAAACCTGAAATAGTACTGTTAAGCACCTGGTTTAGATCTGATGGTGCTTTGAAAGCCAAATCTTTTCTTTGGTGGTACTGTACTGATGTGCAATGTTGACAACCACTGGGCAAGGAGATGCACACTGTTAGAAAACACTTACTCTGGCCACAAGAGGTCAGTAAATGGAACAAAATAAATGTACGTGCCTTGTGAGATAGTTTAGTACTTTGTGGTTTAATGGGTACATCTGATCATCACATTGTGGTTTGGGCTACTTTACAAGATTACAAATCTGGAGTCTTGTTACGGGATCTCTAACCTCTAAATATTACACCTGTAGCCAGAACATAAAAGGAGGCTATTATCTTGCTGATTAACCTCTAAGTCAGTGAGTTAGAGGTTAATCAACAAGTCTGCAGTGCTGTGGCCCCCTTATCGAGCCAAAATATCCACAAGGCCCCCCTAATGATAATTCATACTCTGTTCAAAATAATTTAATAATTTTCCTCTTAGGTGTACATGAAAAACACAAATAATAGCAACTTAATACTGATTTAAAGTTGTAAATCTACACACACAAATGTTGATTCAAATGTACATTGTCTTTGAGGGGCTTTCTTGTGCTTGTTGTAAGCCCCACTGTTTTAAATAAATGACCTAAAGTTAATGATGTTCTTCATATGGTTTTCTTATGTGTATTTTGGGCTGACCAGTGTGTATTTCCTGGTTGATCTCACACAGGCTCCATTCGATGGCGCAGTCACAGTAGGTTTTCTCAAACAGTTTGTCCAGAACATCTCTCACTGTCTGAGCTCTTTCCAACATCAGGGTCTTGGAACTGCCATCTGCCATCCACACTTTAATGATCATCTATGGGACAGAAAACATTTCAAATACACAGAAACATTTATTTATTCATCTGCATATTTTGGAGTGTTTACTGTTTGCAGCATTGTGGGTTTTGAGGCTGGAGGGTCATTTCGAGCTTCCACAGAGTCAAGTGTGTTCGTGTGAAGATTCGCAGGTGACGCAGATGTCACAGACGTCACAGATGACTGAGGAGGTGCATCAGATGGAGCAATCCAATTGTCTCTTGAGGCGGTCTCCTCAAAATTATCCAGGTTTTTCAGAGACTCTGCAAACATAAAACAAGATTAGGGATTAGGAACCATTGGTGGACATTGCAACTCTTACAGAAATGTGTCAATTTTTAACAAGTTTAGTCAATGTCTCACTAATGTTCTGATGAAGAACAGATTGAGCTATGACCCTGCTACAAATAACCCGACCACTACTTTCCTTCCCATTTTGCCCAGGCTTAGGGAAGGCAGAACGAACACGCCAGATTGTAATCCGCCTATGGATGGACAACATTAGAGCGGCACGATTTTTCGCAGTCAAATCGAGATAAAATAACCCTTTACATAACATTATTTCCTGAGCAAACGTACAAAATATTTTATAAAAACCTGCGAACTCTGTTGTCTAGACCTTCACAAACATGTGCTTCCATTCTTGTTATGAAGTCTGATAATGCGCCTGGACGTGGTCAAATGTGCACACTGAAAAGAATCCTACTTTTGAAACATTGTATTACTTGAATAATCACACCTACATATTTTCCTAAATGTGTGCAGCTCTACAACAGAAAAGAATCTACGTCAGTTTGAGTTTCCATCTTGGGATGACCTCTTGGAACCAAAACAATCATTCACTCCCCAAACTCCAAAACTCAGGAATGTCTTTATGGGAAGGAAACATGCAACTGTCAGTGTGAAATCTCACCTTTGATATCTGGGGGTCTGGGGGAGTGAGCGTCAGGATCAGTGACCGTGTCCTCCGACTGGGCCAGGCTCTACAGACAAACGTTGTACAGTAACACATGGGTCATAATGCAGACGGCTCAATTTCAGAAAATGTTGTAGGAGTAACTCGAGACAAATGATGTCACAATGTCAAACGATTACGATGATTCAAAATGATTAATGGCAAATGACTAAACAATAAATACTTATAAATAATGCCGTTTTTAACTAGCTTTATGACAAAATGAACTTTGAACCTGTAGAGCCAGTATTAGCTTACTCAAAGTTGTCATTTTGATTTATTTATGCGTGTTTAAACATTGTCCTCCATTCAAGGCTTGAGGGCTCTGAAAGTTCCTGTTTTCACCTACCCCCTATCCCTGCCCACAGCTCTGTACTTGCTCAATTATTTCAAAACATTTACTCCAGGTCAAACATGTCGACAATAAAACCTATCGTTGAGCCGGTTTAGATCAATATTGCAGTTTACAATGACCTAAATGTAAAACAATAATCTACATATGTTGTGGTTCGATACGAAAAATTGCGCATTTAATTACTTTGTGTAAGAATTGTGCTCTACAAATAAACTAGCCTGGCCTGGCCTTGCCTTGCCCAAATACCAGATTTTCAGATTATAGAATACAGTGTTGCTTATAAAATTCCCTCAAACATCCTATGACAATATTGTGACCTCGCTAGACATGAAACCTGAGTGTGAGTGAGTACAATATCACGACTCAAGCCTGCTAATAATCAAAGTCTATAATCAGCGCCTCTTTAGCAAACGCTCTTCTCAAGATGGCTCCGTAATAGAAAACATCTTGAGCTTTGTACTTGTTCCCATTTTGTGACAATAAATCACGTGTCAGGTAATTTACACAGCACTTTATCATAACTGTGATGAAGTGAGTCCAGAACAAAACGCATGTTACAAAACACAGCAGTCCTGATGTAGGTTGTTAAAGATAGCTTCCAAATAAGGTCTTGATCACTTCCTGGAATCTGATCTTTTGTTTCTCCCCTCAGACATAAAGCAGTCTGTACGAGCAGATGATTTGTCAACATATTTGTAATCAGAACATTTCCATTTTGCTTAGACTATGTTTCTGTTCTGGGTTTGTCTTTGGGGAAATAAATAAATGTACTTTGCATTCTTGAATAAATATTTGATTTAATGCTACTTTGTGAATGTGGACTGTGCAGCGCCAACAATCTGCCTCAAATATGTGGCTCCCAATTCAATGTGTGTCAGCTTTGGGTAGAAAACAATCAGGATGATTGGGACAATCAGCACAATAAGTGACTTCACCATTAAATATTTCAAATACTCAAGGATCAGCATTTAAATGTGTTTTTCTCCTAATTTACCCTGTGAAGCTTGAGCCAAAGTGACAGACATAAACTATTGTAAAGTTGTGTAGGCGATTGGTCCTCTACCCTCTTCTTTTCAGCCGAGATCTGAGATAAACTGTCCCTGCAGCTGGCCTCGACTCCCTTGGTCTTGTAATGTTTGCTTTGGCGTGTGCACAGATGATGAGCAGCTTACGTGTGCTTTCAGGGAACAGACCCCTCTCAATGACGTAATGTCACTTTTTAAACATACGTCGCCGTGTGCTGTTAGTCTGCACTGTAACGTAAACAAAGACATTTGGCTGGTCTGACTGTGTGACCTGTTCAAAGCGGAGAACCCATGACGCTGGCCTGTTGTGAGAGTGCTGGTTATTGAAGAGCAAAGACTTTAATAAATAAACAGAGGTGGAAAGTAAGTCATTACAAATACTATAATTCAGTAGGTTTCTGGTGTAACTATACTTTTTGGAGTAGATTATTCAACATGTACTTGCACTAGTTGACAATCATTTTAGCCATGTAATTGTAAAAGCTACATTTAAGTTACTGTAGGGATGGGCAATATACTGGTTCCAGTATCAATTTAGTAGATATTTCTTTTTCGTTTTCGTTTCCTTTTCCCCTTTTTTTTTTTACAGACATCGTATCGACCAATATAAAAAAGATCAGTGTGTCTGTGTGCCCAGTTTGTCTAAAGTGAATCAGATTTGTCTTTTTGAACTAGTAATAAGTAAAAAATGATCTAAAAGAGCAATTAGACACAATCATGCCACTAACAATTTTATATCCCAAATAAATACATTTTCATTTTTATTAAAAGTGAATGGTTCATTTGTGATGTGGTAGGCCTTGCGAAGAATCAGTGTCGGCAAATATTGGTTACCAGCCAATGCAGCAAGATAAATATGAATATGGACTCCATGTCGGACCATAACTCGACCCTAACCCGGGGCTGACTCTGCTGTCCTTTCCACATCCACAAACACACATGACACTGCTCGGATTGCTGCTTTCAAGTTTTGTATTAAATATTGTTCTTAAATGCAGCTAAAATTACATTCAAACTCGAACTAACAATTAGTAATTTTAGTATTTTTCTTGCATATAGTGTACTTTTAAAAGTAAAAATTTGGCAATGATACTTGAACTTGCAATCAAGTACATTTTTTAGCAATTTAACGGACCGTACTTTAGTACGGTCCGTACTTTAGCACATTTTTGCTGAATAAATAACTAAACTTTAGTATTTAATCGCTACATTGCAGCTAGGAGAAGTAGGAGAAGTATCTTCTTGTTAATTCTGTGACTAGATTTCAAATAACAGCTCATTACTCCAGTTTTGACCGTTTTGAGTGAACATACTAATCTACAAACATACAAGTCAAGAAACTTCTAAAATACCAATGACAGGTGGCCGAACCGAACTGCCACCAACGCACTCACCTGTAGAAAACACACTCCTCCCAACACTATAAACGTCTATGAGCTGTTTGAGCATGTGCACCAAAACCTGCTGCTCTTTTTTGTCTTGATTCAACGTCTTTACATGAATCTACACACCATTATCATAAATGCGTCACAATATTACGGCCTTACCTGACTCATTCCATCTATCTCTTCGAGCAGGTGACAGAACATGACATCTATTTCTTCCATCTGAAATACACACAGAATTAGGTCTGACATTTGTCATTTAAAGTAATCTAACAGATGGTGATGACAGGCAAGGTTCTTATGATTTACAATAACTCTGCTTAGCACAACCGTGGGCATGTGAAGAAGTACATAAATACAAGGTTTCACAAACGGTTCAAGCTTGTGAGAGTTTTCACATCCCTTGTTGGTTTTTTAAACGATCACAGAAGCTATTTCTATGATGAACAATGAACAAAGTACTCACTTGTGTTTCTTAAGTAAAAGAACAGACACACACGCAAAAACAGTACTCAAGTAAAAGGAAATGATTGATTTAAAAATGTAGTAAAAGTTGTCAAATTATAAAAAATAGACATTCAAATATATCTCATACAAAATATTAAACACAGATTTTGAGAACTAATGATCTAAACTGATCTTAGATTATGAATTGTGCTCATTATTGAAAAATATTTATTTATTTAAAAAAAAAACAGAAACAAACCCCTCAAACCCTGTGGAAAGTAACAAAAGTACAGATACCTAAAAGTTTACATACATAGTTTTCATTTTGTAATTTGTGATTTTGAACTGAAGTATTTTGTGTCTTGATATAGAGCTTTTACACCTGAACTCGTGAGTCCAGAATCAGTTCAGTTCCATGGCATGGCACGATGGCTAGGACTCTCGCCCCACAGCCAGAAGGTACTAGGTTCAATTGCTCAAGACCTGACAAGTTTCCCCTCTGGCATTGGCGGATGGCTCAAATGTGGAGGACATTAAAGTATACCTCACCCTTTAAGTAAAAGTACCTCCAATTTCATTTAGTGTGTTCTCGTTCAACACATCAAAACTGGACTGAACTATGACGAAACCCAACACTAAACACATAAAAGGACTTTATATATACACTTCATGAACAGGGCCAAATTTCGGATCAAATAACAAAATAAGTGTGAATACAGTATATACCGAGCACTGAGCAAAGGAAGTGACTTAAATGGCATGAGACATTTTTGAGACATTTTTACAGCAATCACATCTTTTCTTCGCCCTCATTTTGTAGATTTCTGCCTCTTGGTTCACCCATATGGCTCCCAGGATCTTCCAGCATTCAGGTCAAAACTACATCTGGCAAATGGAGCAGCTTAAAAAGCCTCGAGAATGAGCCCAGGTTCTTTGCCAACTCTGTGATACACCACCGCTTATCAATAACACAATAATAACACTTTACCATTAATATATAGGCTACAGGGACGACCACAACAACTATCAGATGTATTTGATGTAAGATGGAGATTAAGTGGGAACATTTGCATAGAGCTGCGTTTTGAAAAGTTCACTGGAAGCCAACTCAAACTTTGTGTGAAGTCAATACAAGGACTTCACAAGTGTCATGAACTTCCATCTTGTACTGAACAGAAAGTGGTCATGAATCACTAATGCAAAAAGTCAGGGAAACAAAAAACCCTTTTTTCTTTTTCATTGCTTTCAATTAAACACAATGGGCAATCTTGTGGTTGTTTGGGTCAGTTAAAAGAAGCGCGTCGACAGAGTTGAGTTCAACATGCCCCTTTTGAAAAGGAGGCAATAAAATATTCAAAGCACAACATAATATTTACTTCCTAAAGTTCTTTTCCTCAAGTTTAGTACCGTAATAAAACATGACTGATAGATTTTGTCAACATATTTCTGTACAGACATACTGCGTGCACTCGAACAGCAGTAACACCAGCGACTCTTTTTGTGTGTTTACGCTGAAAGTAAACAGACGTAAAGTGAAACGTAATGAGCTGATCAACAGTCACAAGCTTTAGGTCTGTATCATTTCCATATGAAAGTGAACATTTGGATACTAGAAAGTGTATCTTTTTGGCTGCTCTACATCACTGCATCACATGTCAGCGTAGGATAATACTTCATAAATCATGACCTATTAGTTTGGATAAGGGAGCGCTCACTGACTTGGAATCGATGACACACAGCATTTGTGGGCCTTGCTTTGCTTTTTATCTCGAAACCACATTTGGTTAGATTTTCCAGCCTCAATCAAGTCTGTTCTGCTGCCTCCCAATGTGGTCCCAGACGTCAACCGAACAAATGGCAAGCAACAAAACAGAAGCCAAAACCCAAAGCACAAAAAGCATTTATTGATATTTAAAATCCTGGATCTGAAAACTTTAATCAACATGTGTCACTGTGTCTTTTCCCCAGTTGTCTCCTGGGAAATTTGATATTGAAAACGCGTTTGGTCCATGATAGGAGCGGCACGATTGTGAATATACTAGTCACAATTTAATAAATGATGATAAAAACAAATTATTGTGAGAGTTTACATAAGTCGTTTCCATCATATACTGGTACTCCAAAAGAAGAAAGCAAAATATAAAGTGTTTTCTTATCTGTCTGTTGTTTTTGTCATTTAACTTAACTTAACTAATTCAGTGTTACTTTATGCAGCTGATCACCAATCAGAGGAATGTATTACATAATCTGGATGAAAATAATACATTTCCCATGCATTTGTTTGGTTTATATTAATTGCAATCATCATAAAATCATGATGTTTCTTCTCCCAATAATTGTACCACAAAGTCTTCCTATTGAATCACAAATCCTACCCCACAGAAGTGCAGGTTTTTGCAGAATTAAAATATTAAGCAATATCTCTAGTTGGTTTGATGCATTTTATTTCAAAAAGTCTTACCTTTGTGTCTTCCTCTCATGATAGTCTGGTTATAATGCACTGACTTCTTCTTATAATAATGTAGCATCCTGTGAAAGCAGGAAGTGGATACTTAAACAAAGGTTATCTAAATTTGCGTGACACTGAGACGCAGACCAAAACCCAAAGAATGGATATATAAAACCTTCTGAGCAACAGTGAATACTCAGAGTCAGATGCAAATGTTGGTAATATAGTATTGCCTAAAATTGTGATCCAGGTATTGTATAGTAATATGCTTTTATTGATCTATTATTTTACGACATTGTTACAGATGCTTTGAACCATTGAGCTTTAACACAGCACAAGATTCACACTTGTTACTCCTTGGTTAGGCCTGTTGTTCTGAAGACAGCTTGGGCTAATCTTCATATCCCCATAATCTCTATTCTTTATATGTTCACAAGGCGAAAGGAACTGTAGGAAATGCATTAACTTGGCATTAAATGACTAATGGTGACAATTCGTTTCTTAATCCTCTCACTGAGCGTTTACAAGCCGGTGTAATGTGGTAAATGAAAGCACCTGTGTTTGTGGGGCCCTGCACAGAGGGTCACTGCAGGCAGCTATAACATCGAGCTATGTCCTAATGACGTTCAGGGCCCCATGAAAAATTATCTTTATCTCACAGAAACATAGTGACTTTGGACCTTTGGACTATTCAATCCAAGTTCACGGTGGAGATATGCATGAAAAATGTCCTCACTGAAAAAATGGATTATTATTTGAGATCAGTATTTTGTTTCTCACTTCCTTTAGTGTGAAAAAGGCTTCATGATAAAACATTCAACCAGAAAACATTTTTAAACCTACTCATTTAAACCCTACTTCATAATGGCTCAAAGCTGCTAAGTTTAATAGAAGGGTATAGGCCTATCTTTATTTATGTTTTATTGGGGTTTGATGTTATTTTGGCTAAATTGAAAACAGCAATGGCCTGAAGTATTTCTGGTAAACTGCTATAATTCTCTCCCTCAGTCTACTAACTGCTGCTATTAAAATGTCGAATACTTACTGATGCAGAGGATAAGAAACAATTTGACCCTAAGCAGCAGAAGTTGTTTTGCATAATGTAGAGGCTATTCTTAAACGCAGGGAGGAATGTTGGGGTGATCAGAGCCAGGCGGGGTCCTGCAGGGAAATGAACTTGTAGTAAAGTTAAGTTTTTTCTGGAAGTAGTTTTCTGCTCCTGTCTTTCGTTATCTCTGACTTCAAAGTTGTGATTCCTCATAAAACAGAGGGTTTAATTCTGAAAGGGCCAATTAAAACCAGACCAAAGTGGGTCTATCATCACGAAAACAGCAAGGAAAGAAACGTTCAATTAATTACATGGGGTGTGACAGTCAAAATAAACGGTTAAGTCCAGAGTTGTGCCTCACGCCAAGCTCCAGTGAAGACTGAGTGTGCAAAGAGGTATGTCCGGGAAGCCACGGGTTAATTTCAGTGTAGGAGCTAAACCTGCTGCCAATTAGGAAGAGTGAGCCATATGTTGCGAGATGAGGCGCTGTAAGGCGCAGGGGGCAGAGCTCAGCTCAGCCCCGAGAAGGATGGACACGAGCTGATGTGAGCTGCAGTGTGCGTGAGAGCGCGTCTTGTGCCAGGAGACACCAGAGGACAAGCTGAGAGGTGAAGGTCTATGCTGTTGGATTGATAGTACCCTCTCAAAATGGCTCGGACTTTAGTGACGTTTTATCTGATTGTGGCTGCGCTAAACAGGGCGCAGAGTGCTTCTGATCTCTGCCGGGGCCCGCGCTGTTTCCCTGCTCAGGACTGGAGCAGGTCTTGCGTGGGCACACACTGTCAAGGGCACGTGGGGGCGAGACGTCAGTTCCAAACTTCAGCCCAAAGTAGGCAGGGGCCAGTGAACCCCAGACCCGTGGGCTACCAACAGGACTACAACCAGTACCATTATCCGGGAGGCTACGATGACACGAGAAGGACCAACCCCAGGACTATCACGGCCGAGGTGTTCCATCCCGGCTGTACGGGGGGCATCTGCCCCACCAGCGTGTCCCAGCGGTCCACAGGGGAGGACAGCGCACGAGAGTGCAAGGGAATTGGATGTAAACTTCCCCACCTCATGCGCCAAAAGCCAAAAGTGTGCGTCGGTGAAGGCTGCAGTCCGCACGGCGAAGACGTCTCTCCTGTGCGCGTCACTGACAGAGCCGCACAGTTTCTGGATGAGTTTCCAGACTTTGGTGCGGAGAGAGGCGCGTGGATACAACTCAACTGTGACATGAAGCCAAGTAAGTTCATGTGATGTGGAATTTGCTTTAATATTATGAGCTCTTCAAAACAAAGACTCAAATGCAGTGGTGCTCCTTTGTCCAAAGAGACGCGGAATTGTTCATCACATATTCAAATGTAAATGCAAATAACGGCCTTCTAAACACTTCTGACACGCTGTGTGTTTCAGCTACAGGGGGCAATGAAGTCCCCTCTGAGGACGCGCTGGTGCTGCAGCTGCAGCTGAATAAGGGCCAAGAGAAGCTGGTTGAGGCCCTCAGGGGCCAACAGGACGAGGTGCGGGAGCTGCAGAGGCTTCTTACTGAACAGCAGGGGGCGCTTCTCAACCAGCAAAGAGAAATCCTTGAGCAACAGAGAAGAATGTTTGAGCAAATGGAGCAAGTAAGCTTCAGATGAATTTACAGATACAAATGATAAAAGAATGGGAACAAAACTTTAAATACTATAATTTGTATTCATGCTGACATACTGTAATCTGAAACTTGCTTTTAAAGTGGTAACATGAAAGTACATCTACATTTCAGGTGAAAGCCCAGTACAACTTACTGATTGACAGCATCAAACACACACCACTGCAGAACTTCCAGGGGGATCTGAACAACCCCTTGGAGACGATGGGAGAACAGTTCAGGGCTCATCAGGCCCAGCAGGCTCTGTCCCTGCACAAAGTCGATATGGACGCCAACATCATGGAGGTGAGACATTCACTGATATTCCTGCACTGCAGTACACAAAGTATGTGAGTATTGTGTGGTACATAACTGTTCCCTGAGCAGGTGAGCCAGCCTCTGTTGGCCTGTGGCAGCTGTGGCCAGGACGAGTACTGCTCCTTCAGCAGTGGCCGACCTCACTGTGAGAGGTGCACTGTGTGTCCCGCTGGCTTCTTCTTGGTCGCCCACTGCTCAGTTCATGCTGACAGGATCTGTCAGGTCTGCTTTGTGTTTTAAGCAAATCCTTCACACCAGCCATAAAGACATATGGGTTTGATTATATGTGATGTTCATTTGTTGTTGCAGGACAGAGATGAGTGTCTTGAAATTGCTGATCTTTGTGGGGACACTCATAAATGCCTCAACACTCCAGGTAAGACTTTGATATGTTGCTAAATGTGTACTATTTAAGTTGGATCAATGCAAAGGAATAGAATCTGACTTCTGGTAAATTCTTTATCAAACCAATATGCACTGCACCAGAAGACACAGAGTATAACTCTATAAATATTGTAATATGATGTCATTATAAACAGCAATATCACAGTAGTACTCGTTCAGCATAAATACTTCCAAAGAATGTCTTTTTGTAAATATTTTGGTGTTCCACGCAGGTGGATTCAAGTGCCAAGGGATGACAGAGAGAGATGCTGACTTGGGGATGTGTTCTCACGGCTACTTCTTCAACTCGGACATGGACGAGTGTCAGGCGTGTAGTGAGTGTGACGGAGAGCCAATCGCTGCCCCTTGCAGCTTCACCACAGACACCGTTTGCTCTGGTTCTTTATCTGGAGGCTCGGCTCTGTCTCTGTCCTGGGCTGGGGACATCAGCTTAACCTCTGAGAAGGGTCACATCCTCACCCACGTCCCTAGTCTACAGTTGCAGATTCAGGGGCGCAGTGAAGTGGGGCTCCTGTCAGCGGAGTCGGGACAGCTGATCTTTAGGCAGCACGGCCTGGTGTGGCTGGATCAGAACCTCCCTGTGAGTCACGGGTGTCGGAGCTTCATCCAGGTGTGTCTGAGGATGAACAGCAGTGATGGGGCTGAGAGCAGTGAGCTCAGTGGCATCAGGGTGGAGCAGAGAGATGGACGCTCCCTTCAGAGCGTCAGCATCAGCGGAGTGGCAGAAGTTGCCCCTGGTCACACGATCTCTCTCCTCCTCCGGAGCGCCAGTCACCACTGTAACCAGAGCAGTGATGGTCTGCAGCTGTACAACCCATCAGCTGCCTCGTTCAGCCTGCTGTGGCTGTCTCACGACACTGGGGCAGTGGCCATGTCAGCTCAGGCAGTGGTCTCCACTCATTACCACACAAACTACCGGCCTGTGTTCAGGATGAGCACTACATCAGACCCTTATGTGGTGGGCCTGACCCATGATGGCAGAGGGGTGCGGTTTGCAGAAAGTGGCACAGTGCGTTTTGTGTTTCAGCAGGCAGTGTACTCCATGGGCCAGGCCTGTGTGAGCGAGGGCTTCCAGGTTTTAGCCTACCTCAGTCAAAACGGGACAGGAGTGGAGCTGTGCCGGAGCTTCAAACCTGGGGTTCACTACAGGGACACCTCCATATCTTTGTCGGGGGCAGCTAAAGTGGGCCCTGGGGACACGCTGGCATTTGAGATACTGTCTCCTGCTCAATGCAACGTGCGCTTCTTTGGTGATGAATCCAGCATCAGTAAACTGAGCCTGGTGTGGGTTCCTGCGGCCATCTCGTCTTCTCTGTTTGCAGCTGTGTCTCATACGGGCCTTCCGTCTGGAGCAGTACGAAACAAGCCCTTATTCTTCCACCAAACCAGCCCCCGAGTGCCCCAGATTGGGATGATCTCAAAGGGAACAACCGAACAGAAAAGGGACATAGTCTTCAAAGAGAGTGGCACTGCCAATGTAGCGCTGGACCTCAAACTCATTCACTCATGCAACTTGATCAAGGTGACTCTCCTCAGACGGAGCGACCCGGAGGGCGGCCATGGGGGCAAAGAGGCAGATGGGGTTCGTCCTGTGCCCCTTGCCCAGCAGGTTGGGGGGCAGATGCCAGAGGGCAGCCAGTGGGCCAGTGTGAGCCTGAGGTCGTCTTTTAGGGTTCACAACGGGACATCTGTGTATTTCACTCTGGACTGTGTGCGCGGGCGGGTCAATCAGATCAGCCATCATACAGGCAGCACTGTGTCAGTGTTTTGGGTGGCAGAGTAGCAAAACAAAACTATTTGACTTTTTGTGCTTGGAGCATTTTGTTGGTGAATCTTTTTAGTTATGTGGACTTCTCGTATATACTCATTAGTTTTGTCTGTTTCTTCACAATCTCATCTCATACTTTAACATGCTGTTGACTCCTTGTGTCTCTTTCACTCAGTCTGTTTTGTGTGTAAATAATTCCCATATCCGTGAGCCTGTTACTGGAAATGGTTTGATTCAGACCTATTTAAGAGCATATGTTTCATGTTAACCACCATTCTCGCTGCATGCCTTGTTTATTGACCCTTTTTTTTTTTTTTTTTACATTTAGAGTTCCTTCAAATGGTGGCTCCTTTTGAAGTATGTCATAAAATGTATATTGGTTGTTTATAGTTAATCATCAAATGCATTTTGTTGGTTTGTAAAATAAGCTACAGGTTAGAGATGATACTCTGTTATGAAAGATCTGAGCTCAGGGTCATTCTAACCGACCAAAAGATTATTTATGTTGATTAAATGTGATAAATGAAAGAGTAGCTTGTTTGTACCTTTTTGTTTTGAAGCATTGGCCTAACCCTAAACATATAAGTTTTTATTCCGGGTGTTTCCAGTCACATTTCAAATTTACATTTCGCTGAATTTAGAGGCTCTTCAGTCAGACAGTGTTTTTTTTTTTCTTGACACGCTTCACTCGCAGACGAAAAAGCTTATGTGCATGTTTTCTGGGGGGAAAAAAAGTTCAAATCCTCCTTTGAAGCTGTGACTTCCACATCCTACTGCTTTTGAGTTTATAAGTTATATTGTTTTGGGTGGAATTAGCTCCATTAATAGGTCGGACATAAACTATAGCAGCAGAACCATTTCCTTATTATTCCCAAGATATTCCCAAATTTGATCTGGTCCAAGGTTGTCCCTCAATAAATAATGCATGTGGACCACAGTTAGAGGAGTCAGAGTGACCGTTGTCAGACTTAAACAGTAGAAAAAACACAAGTCTGGAGGTAGACAGATGTCTGACTGAGTTATGGAGGTCTGTGGAGGAAGAAGGTCAAAGTCTTTAAGATTAGTATGTGGAGTCTGGCTTTCACATAATACATGGAGTAGCACTAAGCACATGAAGGACAATGTGTTAAAATTGTAGGCCCATTATTCAACAATACATGTAATACGTGTCATTGTGTGTCATGTATCTTCTGTGAAGTTAGTGAAATGCACCTTTAAGACTCCCATCTCTTGTACTGAAGCCAAAATACAAAAAGTATATGGCAAAGACCCAGTCTATACCGCCCACATTTGTTTTGTATTAAACAGTGGAGTCCACATAGACAGACTGTGTATGTGGCTCATGTGGTGCACAGACTATTTTAGAAGTGCAAACAGGTGTAGCTCCAGCTTTGCCCTTGATATTGAAACAACATGAAACTGCAGAAAAGGGAGGGAAAAAAATAAGGAAAAATCTAGAAAGAAGCGTCAAGATAGTGAAGTCATCTGGCACTAGTTTTGTCATGTTCTCTACTCACTTTGAACTCCTCCAGAGGCGTCACTAAGTCATTTCTGTTTTTACGCACCATTTGGAGTAAATAAAGTATGCAAATTTACTGTGTCAAACAAGTTTAAAAGCCCAAATTCGAAATTGTTTCTGTTGTATGTCGCTTGTGCTGCCCTCTATTGGACATTAGGCATTAACAATGGTTTTAATTACTATTATTTATTGTTTTGTCATCAGACAACAGGACATTACAGTGATTTGTGTATTACAATATATTACTTTGACACAAAAACATAATAAAGTATGTGAACATTAAGATTGGAATTGAGGTTATTAGTCCTTTAACAGTCATTTATATTAAAAAGGAGTCATAGTGTTTAGCTACATCAGTAGAAACAGCAGCATTAGCTAAAACAAGAAAAGGGGCAGTCTTGGTTCAAAATCTCTAAAAAACATTTAGCTACCAAAGACTTCACTGAGTGTAATTAAATTGTACATTATTACAGTGATAGTGGGTATTGGGCACTTGTGTGTTGCAGAAGATTTCAAAATGCATTGCTAAAATTCTGATAAAAGGCATTGAGGTGATCAAAATCCAACCTAACAAAAATCTGCAAAATGTATGAAAAGCAAGCCTTTTGCATAAGCGGTGTTTGAAGCAGTTACAGATGAACACTAGCATAAATACTGACACTGAGATAATAGTAGTATAATAATGACATTAGGGGAGTGAAACAGATGTTGCGATGCTGGGTAAATCCAGCAGGGGACAGTGTGGTGTTTTAGTGCAGAATCTCAATGAGGAGGCGTTTGAAGTCTCCGCCACACTCGGAATCCAGGGCATCTTTGAGTGTCACGTCGTACTTCTCCAGATACATGTCCTTCACCGTTTCCAGATCAATCTGTGACACAAAACACAACCCACTGTTACCACTCATTTTAGCACGGCAAGCTATTGCAAATGAGGTGCCCAGAGAAAATCGATGGTTTTTTTCCCTTAGTGTGCAATAACTGAATTGACTTTTGAGTTAAAAAAAAAGAAAAAAGAAAAAAGAAAAAAAAGGTGCAGTGGCTAGTGACCCCATGTGGTTGAATCAAAGAAGGAACAATTTTAGAATTACAATCTGCTTGAATTTTCCTTTGTAAAAACGGATATTCTAAACACAGTCACTTGCCTCAGAGCGTCCTACAATGATCCGGATCAGAGTGTCTTCATCTGTTCCTAGTCCTTTCATAGCTGCATTAAGGCGCCGGGCAAAGTAGAGTTGTGGGTTTTTGGCGCACCTCACTTTGAAAACAAACCACACAGACATGTTATGAAAGCAGAGCATCCATGATTCATTAGCCTTGTGCAAGATCATATTTCCTCATAGTACCCAGGGTAATGTAGCAGTCTTTGAGCGTCCCAGCAGCCTCCGCATCAATAGTATCCAATATGTCTGTGCCTGAGAGCTGTTAGGGAAAGACACTGTAATACGAATACACATGAAACGAATCCAGAAAATCTATTAAAAGTACTCACAGACTCATAGGCTTTAAACGTGGCTTGCAGTTGCATGTAGTTCCTGTGTGTGAGGATGTCGCTAAAGGTAGATTCGTCAGTGCCAAACCTGCCCTCACCTGCCTGGAAAACAAATGCACACCTGCTGTTTGCATATGGCTTTTGTGGGGAGTATGTAAATGTGGACATAGAGCAACTTAAAGCACGTGTCACAAGGTGTTTTCAATGCTCAAAAATACTTGTCTATATTGATGGTTTTATTCTATTCCAAACACATTTTTAAGTTTTTGTGTGTGTGTTTTATGCTAATTTTATCATGGAGTCACGAATGCCAAACATTATACACAGGAAGTAATATTGTACGTGTATAGTAAATACATATGGTCTTGTTTGTTGTCAACGAACAAGGGCACGGGGGAAATGCTGGAACACTCAACACACTGGTTGAGAATTCCCACACAGATCTCAAGATTCCATGTTAAAACTTAAGTGCCACAAAAACCAAACCAGACCAGACCAAAGCTGAGCTAATACAGTGGATTTACAACTCATCCCGGGACATGTGCAATCATTTAGGAAGAGGATATTTCAACTTTCAAGCTGTATTTAAAATGAGGAATACATCTGATTTAACGGAAGCACGGGCATCGTTGCAGAACCCACCTCAAACAAAGCCGTGGCATCCTGTTCAGCTAAGTCTTCGTCCACTTCATAACCCTCATCCCGACTGGCCTGCGGGGAAAAAACAGGACGGATTTGGAGAAAGGGATGGGTTTAAGTGGGTGTAAATGAGACGAAATACAAAGAGAGTAATGCAGTTTAGAGTGTCAAAAATAGATTAAAGGAATAATCTTGTGGGATAAATCTCATGTGGCACATATTAGAGGTTTGAAGAATTGAGTGGCAGGAGGGAGTTACAATGCAAGTCTTTTAGTTCAGTGGAGAGGAAGAGAGCGAGGGGAAGCGGCTGAGGGTGGGAATGCTCTGGAACATGGTTGGCATAAGGACACGACAAAACAATGAAGTTGTGTGTGAACAATGTCTCAGTGGGTGAATCACAAACAATACAGTCACTGCTGAAACTTGTCATAACTAGCCTTTGTATTCACGTCTAGGCTATAATCACGAGTGAATATGCACAAAATGATGGACATGCACTTTCAGTATTGTTTGATAGGTTGAGAGGCACTTAAGATAACTAAACATATTTACATTTAATGTTAAGTTTTGGAGGATGATCACCCCACGTGCACGCCTGATCGTTTTCATACCAACACTATTCAGATGGTTTAGGTCCTTTTTAGATTAGGCCTCTATAGCTCAATGTTGTTGTTATTTGTAATCCACCAATTTTCTCAATAAATACAGTAGATCTGTATTCCTGAACTAGAAGAGTAGTCTGTTAAGGAATGTTGTCAAATCATCTTCAGCTTTGCAAGATAAAGACAAACTCCAAGAATTACTAGGTCTGATACGGAATTGTTTTTGGTTTTTTTTCCCCAGGCAATACCGATATCCGATATTTGACCTGCTGTTGTGGCCGATGACCAACACTGATACACACGCCACAATTTGAAGTTAAAAAACTATCTCTTCCATTTGCAAAAATGATATCATATATTTTTCTTGCATATAAGCTAATATAATAATTTTTATAACGATTGTGTAAACATCGCTTTAACTTCATTGCTCTGCAGAAATATATATGTAGTGTACAACACACACACACACACACACTGAGTTGTTACCTGCAGCAATGATGTGAGCAGGTTTCTAACTTCTCCACTTGTGTCGCCCTCAATGTCTGCTTCCAGCTCTTGCTCATGAACTGAAAAAATATATTTAATACATAAAAACCTACCCAAACACCATGACTGATGTCTAGTATGAGAGCACAGCTATTTCCCCCCCTCTGATCTAAACAAGCAGAAGAAATCTCACCTTGAGCATATGCCTCCTTGTAGCTTATGATATCCTGAAAAAAATCAAATCGATTCCATGAGTATTTCCATGAACTGCACCATCACTGCACCTTAGTGTCAAGTTAAGTTAGAGCTGGCAGACCTCGTTAGAAGCAGTACATAAGATCTCCACCAGCACCGCCTCGTCAGTCCCTGCGCCCTTCATGGCTTTCCTCAGCTCTTTGGCGAAGAACACATGAGGAGGTTCCAACATGGCCACCACGGCATTCTCAAAACTCCCCGTGAGCTCCTTCTTCAACACCTCCTCCAACTCCTGAAACAAAACTATGTTACTGTAGTGCAATTGGGGTGCGCATGCAAAAAAATAAAAAGAGTAGAAACAGACTTACATCATCATATTTTTCAAAGTAAGCCTGTTTGATCTCTATACGCTGAGCTGAGGAGCGATTGGCCAGGATCTGAGTTATGGTCTCTTCATCAGTGCCTATCAAAATAGGGTAAAGGGTAAAGCAATGCGATTACTTGACAAAAATGTACGCTGGCTGTGTTGTAGGACACAGAGGAGGGACACTGTGATGGCCGGGCTGCTGGACACCGAAGACTCTTTTGTCCTGAGGGCTATTACTTTCCTCAAACTGGCCTGACATACGATCTGAAGACTACCTGACGAATCCTCCAACTAAGCTGCAGCTGAGACCTTTGACTGAGATACAAAGGCCACTGAGAAGCGCTGTGAAAATATTCCAGCAGCTGAATTTGAATTTCATTTTGGATCAATAATCTATATAATCATCTATCTATCAATCCATCTATTTCTATCCATCTAAAACCTGCTCTGGCGTATTGATACTGTTTACATAGTGTAAATTATGTTTTTATCAGCTTCAGGGCAGCTGTGGCTACTAAATCTTATCACCACGTAGTATGACTGAGGAGTGCATGAATAATACCTGTGAAGCACCTTCTGCAAACTGAAACTTACCCAAACCTTTGCAGGCTTTTCGGATCTCCTTGATATCAGTGGTGACATCAAAGTCCTCATAAGGGAAGATGGTGGGCTGGTCAAAGTCAACACTCATTAATACGCAGCAAACATTATTTTCAACACAGTAACTTATGGTTAGGGGTTAACTAAATAAATGATACATGGATGCTAATGTCCCACAGGAAACGGGCGCAGCTCCTGTGGTTGAGCTGAGTCATGGCCAGTCCTGCTCCAGCCCACCCTTCTCTCACACAATGCGGCCTTATTGATCAGCTGTTCTCAGAAATAACATTTTTGTCCTGCAGCTGCCTTCTCACTTCATTTTTCTGCCCTCTGATTATAGCAAACTTAAAACACGCGATTTTTTTTAACCAACTGAATAAACCAGATTTTGAAACTATTTATGATAAAAATATATATTTTTAAAAATCAACATGATTTACAGGGATGACTAAATAAGTAACGGTAGTGGGCCATTTCAACATGTAAAAGTTGTAATTGTGCCATTTGCTGTCACTGTTTGACAGTTTCCTTTAGTCTGACTGCTGATTAGTCAAAGTAGAACACGCTTAATTAATAGGAAAGACACCGCCCAAACAGTAAACAGGAAATTAAAAGTCCCTGCGTACAAAAAGTATCTGGTTTTAATCGTACCTGCACGTTTCCCATCAGGATTCGAGCGTGTTTTGCAGATGTCGTCACAAATTCAGTTGGTTTGAGGTTGAAAAGAAAAGCGCAGTTTGCAGCAGAGGTGATGTGCGAGCGTGATGCGTGCGTGGCCCGTGTCCTGCAGATGTGACGTCAAGACGCTCATTCATTAAGTAGGGAGCACGCAGTGGGCGGAGGTCATTTATTCAGTCATTTCAAAATAAATGAGCTCTGTTCGTTCATTAAGTCGGTTGGGCGGTTGGTCTTGACTTTTGAAGTTTACTTTAAAACTAAACTCCTGGAAGTGTCCTCAATGTTTATTGCACCCATGGATCTATTCAAATATCCAATTCATTATAGGCCTAACTTTCCATAGAAATGACAGAAAAGTGAACCTTTGTTAGGTATAATAGAACTTTTGCCAACGGTGTCGTTTTATCTGATTTAGACAGTGACTTTGACATGAACTCGTTTGGATCAAATGCGTTATTTCTCCACGTGATGGCAGTGTTGTACAGCCTTTGTTTTGTCTTAGAAAACTGAATGGTACTTTCAAGAAGCAGGTACGTACTACACATTATGTCACTAAGTAATAATGCCGCAATATGTACCAATCATAATTAAAATGTAATAAAATGTCTCTTAACATTTACTGCATAATGTACTGTGTCATGTAATAAACTAGTTATTACAATGTGAGTGATAAGAGAAAATGACTTACTTAAGTGAACAGTAATAGCATGGTCAAAGGGTGATACTTTTATGGTGTGACTGGGGATAAATGTATTTACTGGTAATTTAATATAAAATTTAAAATTAAATACAAATAAAAAATCTGAACATTTACAATCTTTATTTTGGGTTAGGGCTAGAGGGTATGATGAATATTATTAATAGAAAATAACCTTGACTGAAGTGCGAGCCAAGCCCTGTAATGACCATTTAATAATCATAATCAAATAATGATATGCTCCTAAACACTTTAAGACAAAAGAGATCATTTTTGATCCTAGGAATGTAACTGCACATGACCCTCTGGTTATTGGCAGCAGGCAGATTGAACTTGTGAAACCCATTAAGTATTTGAGTATTCACATTGACAACCAGTTCAAATGGAGTGATCATGTCGAGCAACTTTATGGCAAATTGGCCCAAAGACTTTACTTCTTGAGGAGGCTGAGGATGTTTGGTGTCAGTTCTAAAATACTGATCACCTTCTACAATGCTGTGTTGGAGAGCCTAGTGAGGTAGGCATGGCTGCCTGGTATGGTGCATTAACCGTGAGGGACAAAACTAAACTTCTTAAGCACCTCAATTTAGCCATGAAGATTATTGGCAACAAGGACCACCCATCTTTGCAGGCAATTTTTGAGAAAACTACACTCGGGCTCGCAAGGAAAATCTCTGGTGACCCTAATCACTTCTTGTTTTCTGAGTTTGAACTCTTGCCTTCGGGGAGATGTTTTAGATCTATTAAATATAAAACAAACCGCTACAGGTTCTCCTTTGTCCCTAGTGCAGTAGTACTTTTAAACAAGAAGAGTTGTTCCTTGTTGGTGTAAACAAACATTTGTGCTTGCGATTTAAATTATTCAATTGTAGTATGGGTGTAAATGCATAAATACTCTCTTTAGTAAATACTTTACTGCCGTTGTAATGATGGGGGCTTATAGGATTGTAATGAAATTGATAGTGGATGTACAAATTATAACTATTATAATATTGATTGAATTATAATTGTATGTAATGTCCTGAGTGATTTTATTGTGTCTGTGTATATGTCATGCTGCTAAGTGGTACTGTAGCCCAAGACAAATTTCCTCTCGGGACATTAAAGTTTACCTTACCTTAATTACTACACTATCCAATTACCTTGTCATGCTGTAGAATTAATCATAACTGTTGTTGTTTATTAATAATGTGGCTGTTCACAGTAGTGAGAAGCCAGTGAACATTACTAAAAGACATCACTAAACATTCTTTTCCAATAATGTAAAATGCCCAAAAATACCAAAATTGATCCAAAGTTATTGTGAACGCTTTGTTGAATTCAATACAAAACAGTAGAGTTTTATAGAAACATTTAATTCAGAACTGTAGCATTGACTCTTATGTACATGCAACACAACATGATTGTACAATAGGAAACTTTCTCATGTGGACGCTACAATCAACAACTTTTAGTAGCAACACAATGAACAAGCATAAATACATTTATCGTGTGCAGTTTTCCATTTGAAAAGCCCAACAAAATCTGGCATAAAACAGAAAAGTCATAAATCAAGTGTATTGTGGCTTTATTATTTGTTCACATTCTTTAGGACACATTATTATAAGTGTTATTTTACCTTTTGTGGGTAAACATTTTGTTTTCTTTTTACGAGTAAAAAGCCCAGTATGATCATGCACATCAGGAGCTTCATACAGATGTAGATGGGAAACTTTGCACTGTATTCATTATCAATAGTAGGTGGCTGGTCAAAAGATTGCTTTGCTCTTGTTATTGAGGTTTAGATGGAAAGTCAAAAAAAACTTTTATCAATGAACTATGTGAAAGGTTTACTTGGTCATGCATAGTTGAGTGTATGGTTGTCTGAAGTGCATACAAGCAGAAAGAACAAGGCTGGTAAAAAACTGAGGGGGAAAAGAGTAATAGTTTTCATAGTTCAATATATTAAATAACAATGCAAAATAAATTATGGTGGTAAGCCTCTCTCTTCTTGTGTCGGGCTTAAATCCTAAATAAAAGGACTGTTGTACGAGGAAAATAATCTAATGTTCAATCTATTTCAAAAATAGATAAAGTAAGTCACATGCAATACAAGATCATTTGCATTGACAACCCAAGTAGAGACGGTCCAAACATGAATAAAAATGCAATGTAATTAGTCATCTGATTTCTTAGACTGAATTGCTTGGCAGCATCAACTCAACTAATAGCATTTACATGACGTAACTTACCCAGATGTCGACTAAATAAACCAGTTATGACTGCAGTATGAGCATGTTTCCTGGAGGCTTAACAATAGCAATCCCCAAAAGTTTCTCTGATCAAACACATCATCGTTCTAGCATGAATTATAAAATCTGCCTAAAGGACGGCCTCACTGATGTGTCGAGAAATCTCACAAATCATTCTGCCTTTTTCCGTACAAATTTATTCCCCGCTGCCTTTCATCATCACATTTAATAGAGTCGGTCCCTGCTGGCTTATCACGTAAGCTAAATTTATCCCTCATCAAAGTACCCAGGGAAATGCATGTCGAGTAAGCTGTAGGGAGGACTGTACCAATGTTAATATGTGACCGTGGGATTTACTTTAATTAAACTATGTTACTTGGTGAAAAAACAAGCAGATTTGTGGAAAACTATTATTAGAGTGACCTGAATGTTGTAGTTCCTGTCATGTGTTTGAGTTGCAACAATGGATAGTAGAATAAATGTTTTTATTCAGCACTAAAATAGACTGGCTGAAAAAAAATCATCTTCCCTCTCAACTGATTCTTAACCAGTGTTTTTTTTTTTGTGAATGAAAATTGACAATTGCATGTTCTTCCTCACACCCTCCCTCCAAAGTCCGGATCGGGAAAGTCCCAGGGGCAGACGTCGGCCATGTTGGGTGCACTGATGACAGCAGCTCTCTTCCTTTCCCCTGAGGGTTTAGTCTGTAAGAGGACGCTGTGAGAGGCTTCACTGTCCCGGTACACCACCTCTGGGTCCCTGGAGGAGCTCCTTCGCCTCTCCGAACCTGCCACCCCGGGACAATCTGAGGTCTGGCTCACTCTTCTCCTCTCTGAGGATGGTTTACTGGAGGAGCTGCGTCTCTCCCTGCTCTTCTCCCGCCCTTTCTCCTTCTCTGCTTTGTGATTGGACGAGCACGAGCCTTTCCGCTTCTTCTTGTGCATGCTGGGACTGTTGCACCCTCGCTCCTGTTTTGGCGATGGTGGGCTGGAGTAATCCCACGGGCATATCTCCACCATCAGTGACGGAGGCTGCAGCAGACTCCCTGTGGACTTGGAGTGGTCCGAATGAAGAGTTTTGAGTTTGCCGTCGGTGGGCGTGACACTTTTCTTTCGCCGGACTCGTTCTGGAGAAATGGCCTCTGGTCCCATGATAGGCTGCTCCTCGAACTCCCACGGACACACATCTGGTTTCAAAGGCAGAGGAGACTTTGGGGGTCTAGATTTACGTGAATCCCTCATCTCCTCTTTCTCTGCTCCTTTATCCCTGCTTCTCCGTCTGTTGGCCGGGGACTGTCCAGTTTTGTGTCTCTGCTGAGAGCGCCCCCCTTTGGTGCTCCCGGAACTGCTGCCACGGCGACAGGCTGTGGGTTCTCCTGGGGCAATCGAGACGTGTTTTTGGGCTTTGACTTCTGATGTAGGGGTCTGACTCTCCTCCATCTCCCACGGACACACCTCTGTTACATCGTACAGGCTCCTTCCGGTCTCAGAGCAGATGGAGGGCTGGCTGCCACTCACCTGCAAAACGCAGAGAGAAATCTATAGAAAATAATGTTTAACTATAAATATATAAATAAACAACAAGCAAACACAGGATACTAAAACATGAACAAAACATTCAATAAAATTAACCAATTCATAAAAACACATTTAAACATACAATATGAGATCAAATTATATAAAACAAGCGCAACGGCACTGCGGGTGGTCCTTGACCAGCGCTTTAAAATCATTAAAAGGCATGAAATTATCTAATTAAAAAAATCTCTGTGTTTTGTTCCACAGGGAGGGAGAGAAGTTGTTTAAAAGCCTTTTTTCCGGTCTCCTGATGGGTGTGGAAGACAAAAATGTCTTGAGACCTCAAGCAGTGACATCTTCCCCTGAGGTGCAACAAACTTGATAAATAATCAGGCAAAATGCCAACTAGAGCCTTATAAACAAACAAAAGGCAGTGCTGTTCTCTTCATGCATCCAATGATTGCCATTCTACTTTAGAATATAATTCTCACACACATTTAAGAGGCAAATTAGCAGCCTACGTTGGGAGGGTTTTTGATGCCTTTAATGGTCTTAGACTGAGAGAAACTGGCTGGTCAGGCAAGTAAATATGAAGACTAATTTAGGGTAAGACTACATTGTTGAAGAAGATGGAATTGTGAGTTAAGCAAAAATGCTACAAGAAATGTATTTGTACTGAAAATTTCTGTGACATTTATTGTGACATTTATTGTTTATTGTCCCCAAAAAGTTGACCCTGTTTCATGACATATTTAAACAAATAATCTAAAACAATACAAATTACAATCACTTGAAGCGACTACCTGAAAGACTTAAAGGAGCCGATTTGCGTTCTCTAATGAAGTTATGAAATATATGGAACACAATTGAGTACTTTTAGAATCTTAGTACAGTCTTGAAGGCATACCTGCTGTTTCATGATTCCCATCTTGAGTGGTGTTTTGGAGTACTCCACAGACTGGCTGGCGATCATTTTTGGATATTGTTCTGGGGTCTCATCCACCTCTGCCAGGGTAGCCCCCTCCTGCCCTTTCTGAACCCTCTTATTGGCCTCCTCCGCACTTGTCTTGTTGGCCAGACCGGGCATCTTCTCTTTGGCACTGGAAATAACACTCAGAGACTTCTGCATAATGGTGGTGCGCAGGTGCACTGGTTTCTTCTCGTGAGTGAGGTTGTGGGCGCTAGCAGATTTCCAGAAGAGTGGGACTGACTCAGTGGATTCGGCAGGCTGGAGTGTCTGTTGGTTGACAGGTGGGTCCATTGGTTTCCTGCCATGCTTTCGACCAATCAGTGAGCCCAAAAATGATCCATCTCCCCCGCCGATAGGAGTCATTTTCTCCCCGCCGGCTGAGCCACTGGGACTGGGAGCGGCCTCGTCCTGGTCACAGACGTGGTCGTAGCTCAGGGACTTCTTCAAGGCCATGACTTTGTTCCTCAAAGAGTCGTCACGTGCTTTACCTAAATAAATATTCATAAAATGCAATGGTACTGAGATTTGGAATGGTAGAATGGCAAATGGAGATTATTAGACATTAAAAATCAAATTAAACTATGTTTGATGTTGTTTTATGGATTATCTGTCATTTCTGTTGAGGACGGAGAACACTTTTTTTTGTTTCTCCTGATCTTGAAGGCACAAGGCTAATTCTGACGTATTTGCATTGATTTGTTTATTTGTTTATTTGTCTATCATCCATGTTTACTAAATGAATCTTAAAAAACATAATCGACGGATTATGTGGAAGTGGACATTCTCGAATCTTCATTAAACCACCAACGACTGTTATTATAAGATATTTTTTTCATTTCATGTCCAAGCTAAGGCCCAGGCAGCTACGCTGAGGCAAGTCATCCTACCGGATTGTCCCCTGCACCACATAAATGAGTTGCTTCAACTTTGAAAAAACCTAATTTAATAGCACACCATACATGACGTTCTAGTATTAAAATACACGAAATACATATATTTGAAATGCAATGTGCGTGATGTATTAGGACAGAACTGGCAGCTTGATAGAAAAAGCTCAAAGAGAGAAGCCACTCATAAGAGTTACCGTGGTGTCCTGGTTCACCCCTCCTCAGGGTGCTCCGGTTGCTGCCGTGCTCGCTGCCCTCCTCGCGGCTGCCCTGACGGTGAAGGTGCATGGTCTCGGGGATCTCAGTGATGCGCTTCATCAGGGTGCGGCCCAGGCCTTTTTTGGAGTTGCGCTTCTTCTGGAGGTGAGGGTTGTTGGCGAGCATCTTCTTTCGTTTATGGATCTCGAGCTGGGCATACAGCTTTTTCAGCTCATCCTTAAACACAACACAGTGAATACATTGTGTGAACGAATGCTGACATTTTTTTAATCCTCAATCAGTACTGCTTCTTATTTACTGATTTATATTATCTATGATTAAATGTTGCAGATAATAAAGGTATGTGAATTTAAACCCCCTTATACCTAATAAATGTATTTGTCTTGAAAGAAATATTTTCGACAAAGTAATTACAAGCATCAATTCATATTTTTGTTACGGCTGAGCCTTCCTTTGTGGCATGTTTTATTTTCAAATGCCACTGATCATGATCATTTCATACCCATTTTTATGTTATTATTGCAGCACAAAAACATTATTTGTACAGCAGAAAATAACATATATTTGTGATTTTTTAAAAACTGTATTCTGGCAGAGCAAACACTTGATGTCTACATTCATTCATTCATTTTTTTACCTCTTGTTCCTGGGTGACTGGAGCCTATCCCAGTGACTTTGGGCCTTTGCAGGATACACCCTGGACAGGGACCAGTTCGTCGCAGGGTTAACACAGACACAGAGACACAGACAACCATTCACTCCCACATTCATTCCCTAGGGGCAATTTTTACAGTTGCCAATTCACCTAACACATGCATGTGTTTGGATGAAGGGAGGAAGCCGGAGCGAACCCACGGTAACATGGGAAGGACATGCAGACTCCACACAGAGAGATCATGTGATGTTGGTCTGGCCCGGGAGTCAAACCCATTATTCTCTAACCGCTCTGCCACCGTACACCCTCATGTCTATATGTCTATATATCCTAAATGTGTATTCACTTTTTTAGGATCCCATTTTTTGAGGAAACACGTCTCTTTACCCGTATGTCCTCAGGGTCCAGGCTGTGTTCACTCCAGGCCGAGGTGATGCTGTTGTTTAAATAGGAGCCGGATCGTCCCATGTCCAGCTCCTCTTCATACGCCTCAGTGGCAATGTCGTCTCGAGCCTGAGTCCCTTTGGACAAAAACTACAGACAGAGAAACAGAATATATATTTAAAGCCACCAACCATACATAGAAAGTATGTGACAATGTAAATAAATTGAGCCCACTGTTTTGGTAGTCTTATAGCGGTGATAGGTGTGATAAGCTATTAAAAATTATTTTCCGATTTGATTAATCTAGCAAGTTTGATTATTCGATTAGTTGTTTATGTTGCGGAAGGTCCGTAAATAGAAACAACCTTTTTTTCTTTTCCCCCCCCTTTTTTAAGCAAATTTGACTCACAGACGTTTCCTGTGTCATTTTGATTTAATTCTTGTTGTTACTATATTAGTGGATGATTAATTCTATTACTAAATTAGTTGATGATTATCTAATTTCTAAATTGTGAATCTTGCAATTTGATTAACTTGTTTCATTCCTATGCGACAGTAAACAAGCGAGCATGTTCATTTTCACATAATGACCAACATAAAGTCTGTATATATAATATGATATTGGATCTGGAGGGTCAGTGTATTTATGGGTATTTGGATTTTCTTTTCAGAATTCAATATTAAAAAAAACAATAATGTGTTTTTTGTAAGTGAAATACCAAGCATTATTTGTTTTAGTGTTCAAGTAAATCAATGTTTAAATTGAAAAACAAATGCAATTTACTTTTTACCTATTGTAATAAAATAAGCAAAAACATAGAGAAACAGAAACGTTTTAATTTTCAGAATTCTCTGATGGTCAAGGAAAAGAAGGTATGGAACTCTGTTTCCGTCTGTGAATAAAAAATACAAGCATCACAGGAAGTGAAAATTGCAACTTTTACACAAAGTTTAAAGTAAAAAACAGGATGTTAAAAGCTGTTATGGATATGACAAACCACCTCAAATGCATGGATATTACTTAGACTGATGCACCACGGGCCTTTCTTTGTCCTCTCTGTCCTCCAGCCTCAGAGCGTTTGTGCACTTTCCGAGTTGTGCTTTAACAACTTTGCACTTTCTCTGTGTCCGTCTTGTGGTTTGACGCTTGACAAATCGCTCCTTCATTTATCAGCATTGTGAAACATTGTCCACACATTGAAATGTGCGTGGACTTTAACTATGTGGGAACCAGTCCAATTTTGCCAAGTTCATCATCAAGTTCATCTCATCGCTGTGTGAGCCATTCTTGCTCGAGCCGTGACCCCTGCCCCACGCCTCAGTCTGGACTGACACCACTGAAGCTCCACCTACTCACTGCTCCTGTTACTACTTTTAGAAACATTTCTCTTCATTCTGCCACTTCTCCCACAACTATTCCTTATTCCTTCAACTATTGTTCTGCTACTACTGCTTCTCCGTCTCACAGCGGAAGCTGCAGAGGCCTGGCTCCAACAGAGAAAAGCCCGTCCTTGGGCCTGGCACAGAGTTACAGTATTATGGTGGTGTTCAGACGTTTAGAGACAGTACAGAGTGTTTTTGCTTATCTTGTATGTTGAGTAAAAATTATTAAACAAAACATTAAAACAAAATGTGTATGGTATTTCATTTCTGATTTCTGTTATTTTGCAATCAAATTTAAATTACGACTTAATATTTGATTTTTCCACCCATAAATACACTGACTATTGGAATCTCAAATAAATATTTGTCTCATATTGTGGCCCACACATTGTGGGATTAGTGTCTTCTCTTAATTATCTCTGTGTTCTCAGCTGACTCACTCTACAAGTATAATGACAATCAAAACAAAGAACTGACTAAGCTGGAATAGTGATACAGCCCACACAGAGCAGGCTGAGTGTGAATAACAAACTCATTAGATATTTGTAAGAATACCAATAATTTACATTGTAAAATGAGCTTTGTTTTGGTTTTTACTTACCGGCTTGATTGAATGTCATTGCTTTGGAGTGCAACATTGGTCAAAACTATTTGGACCTACAGAGTTTATACTCCAACTATGGCTTAGAATTATTAGTAAGACTGCATCTCCTCATTTCTGATATCCAGGAGACATGTTTTGCTGCTTTTATTTGTCATTGTTAAAATTGTACCTTTGGGACGAGCAGTAGACACAGAGTGACCGTAACAGTCAGATGAGTGTGAGCGAAGAACAACATGAACATCCAGTCAGGATGGAGTCCTTGGACCAGAGAGAACCTGTGAGCAAACAAAATGGATTATTTCAGAATAAGAATATAACTTTGAGTGCATGACAGAACAATGAGCTAAGTGTACCTTACAGTGTTGTAGAAAGGTAAAATTGTTAACCTAAATTGTCCTTAAATGCGGACAAAAATTGTTTCTTTGTACAAACTGTTTTCTGTCACACACTCAACACAACTGACATGGGCCCCAGAAACCTACAGTGTGTTATAGAAAGAGAGTGGTAATAAATATGGGGAAACTATCACTTTTTTCTACATCTTCATGTGTAATACCAGAAGAAGACCGACTGCAGTAAGACATGTTTGTTTATGCAAACAATGCAATTTTTACATGCACTATCCCCTTTTGTACTCTAAAATCCCCAGATGAGTTCTCCATGAGCTCCGGTGCATAAAGATGCTGAATATGCACTCAACCTGTTCTGTGCACGTCTTATCTGAGAAACAGCAGCAGCAGCCGACTCACAAAACCCTAATGTTTCAGTCCCAGACGACAAGAGCTGCTTGAGCTGAAAATGAAAATGTACCCAGTGGACTGTTCCACTCAGATTAACTCTGTGTGACCTTTCCTTTGTCCCACGGAGCACCACAGGCTACTGCACAAATTACACAACTTTCACCTACTCTTTTATCTGGTTAGCTTTGACACAAGCTACTCTTTCTGCCTTTAGCACTCACTGGAAGTTACTTTTAGGTCGATGTGGGTAATACATTGGATTAGTTTGGAAATATACCACATAAAAACGGACATTTACGTTAATAAAATGGAAAAAATGACCTTCTGACTCAATTTGAAAATGGACTTTTATACGTTGGACAGCTTATGCCGTGAACTTTTTGGGACATCTTGTGCTATTGTTTATTTTTTTCTCTCTCTGTGTCATTTCATTCATTTTCTACCATTTGTTCCCGTTAGGGGTTGCGGCTGACTTTGGGCCCTAGGTGGGGTACACTCTGGACAGAGACATAAACACACAGACAAACATTCACTCTCACATTGATTCACCAGGGCCAATTTACAGTTGTCAAACCGCTAACCGCTCTACTATCGTGCACCCTTCTCTGTGTAATTTTTTGTGTTTTTAATTTCAAACTAAAAAAAAAAAAAATTCAGGTGATTTGCAACAGTCCAGTTACAGAAAATCCAATTCATAAGGTTTAAATAAATGAAACTCAATGTAGACAATTTGCTTTATTCACTTGAATATGGGGGATTTCGATGTATTCTTTCAAACTGATGTAACTTGTGCTTCTCGTGCTTGGACACTGACCTGAGGATTTGAAAGATGGCCGACACCACAAGCTCATTGTAGATGGCCACAGCGATGTAACGCGGCTCGTGGAACGCAGAGGGAACGGTCCGAACCGCGTAGCACAGGTACACGCCCCAGAGCAGGAAGAGAAACTCAGCTGGAGGAGGAAAAGACCAAATGACAGGACATTATTGATTAACTCTCCACTTAGTCACTTCGGCTGCCCAGTTTGTCAGCTCTTCATCGTGTATCTTTGATTTGAAGAGGTCTCAAACTTTATAGCTCGAAATAGAAGTCATTATCACATAAATTGCTGTTGTAATAGAATAAAATACATGACTGCAAGGGAGAATCAATAACCATTTTAAAACTCATGAATAGAATTTCTTTGGACAGATTGTCTTTGAGATATGAAATTATGTCTGGCTCAGAATTCTTCTACGCTTGCTTACTTCTTCATGCCCCACAATAATAGGCCTATAAAAGCTTGTGTACCGAGTGTAAACAACATTTATTCATTTAATATAATACACTGTATCTTTTTTCAAGCCTGTGACCACTTTAGATACAATTGTTTCTGCTGTTTTCCACGAACAATAAAAAACATTTGAGCCGGGCTATTCATATGAACGGGGCATTAATATTCATGGAGATATCGTCCATAAATCAGCGGTAATTACATGGCACTTAGCGTCTGGGAAAGGTTGCCGTAGAGAGTGGTTTGTAAGTGGAGAAGAACAAGTGTTGAGGCTAATGCAAACAAATGAAGTATTTCAAATGAATAGTTTGTTTTACACAGTAATGAGGAAAAAAGCTTAGGTTGATTTTTGAAAGTCCTATCATGCACTTTCCACTTTTGGAATTTTGTAGTGCAATACTGTGCGTGCATGGTAAATAATAAGAGTGAAGCGGCTAAAGAGCAGGGGATTTGTTGTCTTTTCATTCTCCGTGTCAAAAAAGAGGCATTTATCAGTAACAAAGGCATTTTTGGGGTTGAAATGATCAGAATAAGCCTGTTGAAGGTTTAACGCACCAAATGACATCACCTTCGAGTATACATTTTGAACTCTCAAGATGGAGACAGTCTAAAAAAAACTCAAGCGAACGAAACAGAACACAATTCTATGCACAATCTATGCAACGTTTTTGGAAGGGAAACAACAATATAACATGATTACTACATCTACTACGAATCCTTGGCGTAGCAAATGTATCTCAAAATCCAATTTCTGACTTGTCCGATTGAATAACAAATCCAAACATAGAAAGCTATTACATTCATTTCCACGTTTTTGACACACGTATTGAGAGAGTTTGCTAAATCGTTTCCCAGCATCTTCTGCGGGAGGTTTCTGTCCTTCAACTCGCCCTGCTCTTATTGGTTGTCAGCGTGAACAGCTGGACTCCCTCATTTTACAGCTTGAATTGAAAGACGCGGAGATTACAGTTCTGCACACATTCATTAAGATATTTTCTCGCTGCATCTCTCTGCATCGCTGCCCATGTTCTCTAAAAGCTCCAGACTTCACAGCGGTCCTTTCCAGCTTTTCGAGTTTGGCTTGTCCATCACTTTTTCAGGGACGTGTCGAGTATCACTGAGGGAAGCATCCTCTTCTTCATCTCCAAACAGGATTACGCGCTCCTGCTGTCATAGCCGATTCACTGTAGTGCCCATCACTGCCTGCTGCGGACGGACAACTCTACACAGGCTCATCACAAGAGCACCCTCACACTCAGACTAGGCATGTAAAATAACAGTTACTCAGTAGAGGGGGGCAATTTATCAACATTTAGACAATATTATGAAAGCTGTTTTGAAGATATGAAAAATATATGGTTTACAATAAAACAGCTACATAAAAAAGACAAATTGGTAAATGAATAGAAAAGTGGTTTACGCAAAATCCTAAATGATAAAACCCTTACACATCCATGAAATCATTCATATTATATAAGTAATTACAACACACAGCAATTACTAGCACAACTAAAATACTGTGGGCCATTATTTGCCACTAGATATAGCGTTAACGTGAGCCTTTTCCAGGGGGCGGGGCCAGGGTGCTATTTTGCTATCTTCCCGACCTTAGCGCTGGCACAAAGAGGCTTGACTTGACCGCTGGAGACTAGAGTGGGATGGTGCCAGTCCATATATGGTGATAGTGTTTGATCCAGTGACTGAGAATTGTGGCATTCAAAAGCACCACCTGTGTGGGACATGTTTGTCATGGCCTCATTTACAGGCAAGGAAAGAAGTGAGCAATAAAACGGTTTGATGTCCCGTTTTTCAATGAGTTTCCAAAATTGAAAAAATAAAATAAATAAATAAAATACAATATTGAAATGCATTCTCTCTTTCTTTATTTCATTCACCTTTATTTGTTTTGCATAACGCGGAGTATGTCCTCAAGATGAGCTTGAGCCAATTTAACCGGACCTGAGTGCTCGATGGGTTCCTACGGTCCGGAGGGCACGAGAACGGAGCACACACTGTGGTCAGCTCAGTCCCATCATATGTGCGGATCTCGTGTTGGGCTGTCAGTCTGTGCCAGTTTTACGCAGACTGGGACAAAGATTGTGGGTGAATGTGAATGTGACAGTGGGGATTTATTCCAAATATTCCAAAAGACATTTCTCTTGAAGCTGAACACATGAGTCTGCAGGTCCAGTCTGGCCCAGATCGCGCAGTAACAGGTCCAGCGCAGACCAATTCATACTTCATAAGAAGCAATAAGTTTGTTCGTTTACCTACAGGGCTGCGAGAACAAGAACAAAGTTTGTCTTGGCTCTGGCATTCAAACTTCACAAGAAGAGACGCAGCTAGACCCCGCCCCCCGGGATCCCCAACAACTGTTTCCACGCCGTTCCTATGGAGAGAGATTCTGGAGAGGAGTGTAGTAAGCTACATAATGCTTCATGTTTTATTACAATCTGTCACATATTCCCAGAGAAACGAGCCAAACGAGGAAGTGAATTTAGACGCAGCAAAACGCGATGTTACAGGCGGAGCGCGAACGTACAAGACGCGGTCAGCATTTTATATTCCGTCCAAACCTGCCCCCGCAATGGAATTAGAATTTCTTGTCCCGGCCCAACCCAACCTGTGCGTCAAAACACAACCGCGATTCACAAGTGTCCGCAGTGCTACGCTGTGTGCGTGTCCTGTATCAGGCGAGACAGAGGGTGATTTCCCCTCATCTGCAGAGCTCTCTCCTCAAATATAAAACCCACTGAGGTTAATATTGGTCATTCATGCTTGAGGCAAATATCTAAAAGTCATAAACATCCCCAAGCTGTAACTAACGCTAGTTTTGAAGTTAATTAGCTACGATTCTGGCCATTCACAGAATGCACCAGACCACGCCCTCAAGTTGCTTTACTCCACCTCATATTTTGGCATAATCACACCTCTTGCTGTCATCAATTGCGCCGACTGCGAGGTGTGACGCAATGAGCTCTGCTGCGCCCACATTAATGCTACCTCCGGGGGCAAAATACGTATATATATGTTTAAGAAAAATGTGCTCAGAGGAAAATATAGAGTATTACTATCTCGATGTCAGTGAAATATACCTCTGCCTCTGTGTGTGCACAGACAGATAACATATGGAGCGTAATCAATAACATTAGCAGACTTCATGGACTGACCTTTCCGCTGATTCAAAGTAATGCAACGCAACAAGCATAATTTTACAATCCACGGCCATTTGATTTTATGTGAGCAGCAGAGCAGCAACCAGACAGAAGTGACTGTACTCTTATGTGACTCTGCAACTCAGTGAGAAACAGCCACGTCAGTGCATAAATTAGATTAATTACTATAATGATGCGTTATAATTAATGCTGTGAGATTAAATGTATTTAGCATTTATTTTCAAAGACTGAGACTGAGGGATACCAACAATAGGGCTGCAACTAACAATTATTTTGTTAATCGGTTAATCTAGCAATTATTCTTTCGATTAATCGATTAGTTGTTTATGGTGCGAAATGTCCATGAACAAAAGATTTGTACTAAAGTTAACCCAGATGAAGCTACGATGAGGTCATTCTGATGCGGAATATTTATTGACAAAATAGGTTTTGATCATCTGAATCATCAACCCTTTTCTCTGAGCACATGGCATGTTTTGGAGCCACGGAGTAGCTCTTTACAAAAACATTCATTGGTGGATCTTTCTCAGAATTACATTATTATTGTGCATCTTGAATGGAAGGCAAACGTTTTAAGTTCTTTGACAAAAATAAACAGAGACAGCTTTTCTGTTCCTACTCATCCTTTGCATCTTCAGATCGTCTGCAACACTAGCTCTTTAAAAAACACATTTCTCTATCAGTGCATGAAACAAAAAAAACGGATATATTTGTTTGGATGTTTTAGCGGTGCAGTGGAGCAGGCAGTCTTCCTTTTGACTCCAGCTTTCAGTGGAGCCTGAGGACATTTCTTATCCTAGAGCCAACACACAGCCAATATTTCTGACAAACACACACTGGCTCCGGACTGACAGACTGCTGAAGAGATTTACACAGGACATTAAATTGCAATTGGCTATATACCAGTTTCAAATTTTTATTGTCACTTTAAATCAAGTTTTGAAAGTTTTCTCATTGTTGCCCGTTGATATTATTCTTGGATATGAAATTGAGAGCTACTTATAATAACTGATAATAAAGTAGTATCGTTGCCATAGCGGTTAACAATTTAAAACGAAATATTATATGTCTTGAATGAAGAAAGGTCCTTGGATAAATGAAGAACAACCAAAACTGTCAAATAATGTTTGATCAAACTTTGCTCGAGCTAAATATGCTCTCAGTTCAGACAAATTCCCCTGTGGCAAAATAGGTTTCATTATCTTAACTAGAAAACAACCAGTCAAAAGGTTATTTACCAGCTACATTATGACTATAATATACAAAAACAACAACATTGTTTGGTGTTAGATCTTGTCTAATAGTATTTTGTCTACCATCATTTTGGATGTCAATTTTCCATTGAGACAACTGTATTCTAGTCATACTGAGCAATATTCCTGTTGTGTTTTCCCTTTTGCTGCTTTGTTTCACTGAGGCAAACAGTTGTATCTAAATCTTGGGTTAATATGGTTAGGCTTAAATAAATGTTTCCCTTTTAAACCCTTTCAGTCATTATAACACAAAACAAATATCCTGTAATAAGTCCTGTTTAGGTTATGACTGAATGACTGAAGAAAAAATAAACTACTACTACTTACCCACAGCCATCATGTAGTCCCAGTGGTCCAGAAGACACATACTGTACTGCAGTCTGTCGGCGGTGAGGCCTGCACTGATCAGGACCTGGTTCAGATCCGGTTTCTGACACACGGCCGAGGTCCAGGCCACGAGGAACCACAGCACCACCAACAGGATGACCAGGAGAAGACGCAGCACCCGCCAACTCGTCATGTAGGGCGTCCTCTGGGCAGTGCGGGACAGGAACACCTTCAACACCCTGAAACATACATACAGTGCGGGTTATGGTTTAACAAAACTGTACTGTACTAGACTGTACTCTCTGAGGAGGTTAAACACCACCATTAGTATGTGTTTTGGGACTGTCCGACTGTTCAAAATTATTGGTCTGAGATTAATAGTGCACTGCAGATTGTCTTCAGCATTGTCATCTCACTTGACTTCAGAACTTTGTGTCTGAGCTTCAAAACTCCTTCTACGGATACAATAAATGGATACCTTTGGAGCATACTTCTGGCGGCAGGGAAAAAGGCCATCAATAAAAATGAATGACACAAACTGAACCAACAATCAAGGACAGGATCAACAAAATAGACATTTGACGCTTAATTTGAAAATGGACAAATTCAACAAACTTTGGATAAAGTGAGACGTTTATGGGACGACAAGATTGCATGTCATAACTTCATTAAATTCCTTCTTTGTTTCTTGTGTTCTTTCTTTGTCGTGTTATGTGTTTTTTGTCTTGTTTTATACTTTAGTCTTTCACTCTCTGGTCTGTATGTTTGTGTTCTTAATTTGGAAGAAAAAACAAATGCAAAACCTTTTGGGGCTGGCTGGGTGCGCATTTAAGTTTCTCCCTTATGTTTTTAATCTATTCATTTGATTTAACCTTTTTTTTTTTTTTTCATCCAGGTAGGCCAATTGAGAACTAACTCACATTTACAGCCTGACCAAGAGCAGTACGACACCACAAGATAACATAAAGATTAAACATGAAATATTTGACCAGACTATTTACAATATAAAATAATATGAAAAAGCCATTTAATAACAGGCGCACTCAACAGAAACTACTTGAGGAGGACTAGAAGACGGCTAAAGGGATCAAAGTACACCTCAAATCCTATTTGACTCAATTGTGTTTACAGTAAAACCATAAATGTTACTGGCCACAAACAAATTCAATCTTTATCATTTGTAAAGAGGCTTGGTCAACTTCTTGAAAAAATGTCTTGAATGTGTGTGGCGCATTCTGACTGCGACATATGGAATAATACATTTCAATCCAGTCGTCTCCGGCTGAAAAACCTCTTGGAGCCAGACTGTGACAAACCTTTTCCCTAACATAATGAGAGGGACTGGTCCGTAGGAGTTTGGCCCCGGGGCACTGCTTATAGCCACTGAGATATAGAGAAATTCAATTGGTAATTTTGCCAAAGGAACACTCGAAAGCCCTCTGACCCCCCTCTGTCATTGCAGAAACACTTGCACTGAGCTTAGAGGAGGCTTGTGCTGGAGACTGAACAGACACAGAAGAGCCTCCTCAAAAACGGATCTGAAATTCAAATGTGGAATCGAGCTATTGTGGGCGGCTTGAGATTAATAATTGAAATGTAGGAGATGTTCATGAAGTAAATGAAGTAAAAATAAAGCACTAAGGCTTTATTTGTCTAATATTTGTCATCTAACATTCTACCTGGCACCAAAACAACATGGAAGGCTTTGAAACAATAAGAAAAGAATAAAAATGTATCATCTGATAAACCTGGTAAAAACTCCCCATTAATCTTGTAACAAACTCTTTCAGCACTCACACTTTAAACATTAAAGTTGCTATTTTCTGCTTGTTCATTTCTTTCAATGTAAAATTTTGATTGATTGGCTATACCACTGAAGTTAATTTCAGTATATACTCTCTTAGATTATAATAATAATTATATTACTGTAAGATCTTTGTGTATAAATTTCAGTCTAAAATGAGGGACACAATATAGTGGATATTACTGTCACGATACTAACCATTAAAACTTGATTTTTGATACTAATGAGTAGGTGTGATTTTCGACATACCATAACATTTTAGACGATATTATGTCATTTTCAGCACAAAGTAATAGTACTTTATTTATGTAACCATGTGGTCTTGGTTCCGATGAAGTTCGAGATTTTTTTTTTTCTTTTTTTCTTGCTACTTTTTCCAAATCTAGTTTTGATACTAGCTTTAGTATCAATTTGTATCTGAATTTCAATACTTTTGACAAGCCTACCACAGCCCTACCTATTTATTTCCATTGGGGGATAGCTCTAAAAAGAATTTCCGGTATGTTGGGTTACTATCAACATCGAGTTGAATATGGTTCTTATGTGAGAGCCTGTAGAGTATTTTGGGTTATTAGGTACACAAAAAATCCATAAAGTGGTAGTAAACAATAGAAGCGCCTTGTTACCTGTACAGCTTGAGAACAATGGTGCCGTACATAATAGCGAACCCCAGCAGACGGACCCAGCGCAGGAGGATACAGCGAAACACGCTGGGGTTGAAGTACAGGATCATCACCTGAAGGAAGAGACACACACATCCTCATTTGCACACAAACACAAACACACGCCGTGTCTACAGCATGGAGAAGATGGGCCCTCCAGCTTTAGCGCCCCCCACTGACACCTCACAGCAGTGCGTAGTCCATATGTCACAGAAGCCTCCATTAGAGAAATGATAAAGGTTAGCTCCCGCATCTCCACACGACATAATCACATTTTTATGTTGAGCGATTATATTATAACGTGAATTTATCTGTGTGAGAGAAGGGAAATGTCCCTCTATAATCTCAGTGTGTGTCTTCCAGAAATCCATTCAAAGTCAAGGACAAGGCTGTGGCAGTGAGCAGACGAACGGCGAAAAATAACGTATATAATGATAATGGCTACATACATACCACTCATTATTGCAAATGTTCATTCCTCATGTTCAAAACATGTCATGTCATAAAAGCATTTAACTAAAAATAAAACCAGTATTATATTGAGGGTCGAAGTCAATACAAACAAAGTGCATGGTAAAATATGAAAGTATGTCGTAGAATTTAATAACGTTACAATTCCCAATGTTGGGCAAGGGACTCTAAGGGTGATTCAACGTTTTTAAAAGAAAATTTAGGATTCACAGATGTTGAACCATATAATTATTTGTAAGGGAATTTGCCATCATAATCTTATGATGTCTAAAGTCCTTTTAACCGACCACAATCTGGATCTGAACAAGCTGAATAATGGCAACACTTTCTTTGGCTATTCTGAAAAAATAGTTTAAAAAAAGTATGGGTGGGCAGTACATCAAAGTTTAGACCATATCGTGAATGTTGTTTTGAAGAGATACAAAATGTGAACGAATATATTGTTTATAGGAAAACAAATCTTCAAATAAAGCTGATTTAACAAACATGAAAAAAGTGATGTTGTAAACTTTCAAATAAGAGTGTAAGGAGATATTTCTGAACTTTTGTGATTCATTTGACAGATATTTCACATTTGTCTAATACTTCAACCTCAGCTAATCGTCTAACTAACCTATTGTTATTGGGATTGAGATTGTATTAATATCCCCCACTCCTGACAAGACATTCAACTTTGTGCCAGTTATTGTTTGTGAATATACTTTTTATAAAAAGCCTTGACTTTGTCTTGGTGGAGTCTTCACGTTCTCACAAAAAAAAGGCATGCATGGCAGGTTGATAGTTTTAAATACCGTAGCTCTAGTTATATATGTATAGACTTTGATATTGAACGAGGTAGTTTGTGTTTTTAACTATAGGTTGCGAATGGATTAGCACTTTATTTCATGATGAGTGATCCTGCTAGTCTCTGTCACACACTTTTCCACATCCACTTTTAGCAAATTAAAGTGACAATCTTAACTTTATTTTCCTTAATTTTCTTTAAACCCTCATTATAAACCAGCTGCTGCGCCCACTGCTCTGTGGTTAATTAAGACCTGGAGATGGAACACAGGAGGAGATCAAACTGAGTCAGACCAGCAGTTATTCTGAGCGCTGTATCATTTATGTGTCTTTAAAACAGGTGGATCTAGTTCAGCAGCGACACTCATCCACACTCATTACACAGTGAGAGAAAGGGTCCCTGAGGTGCAGCGCCTGTCATTTGTGGGTGCTCCTCTGAGAGACATGCAGCTATCTGGGGTAATTAAGCTTAAGGAACAACACCACTTTTCACCTGCTATCTCTTCTATCGCCTACAAAAACAGCAACTCGTCAGCGTCCCCTCAGCGGCAAAACGACTTCTAAGAGATAAGCACTATGAAAGGAGGCTGGAGGAGGACACGGTTACAGCTTTGTTTATTATTATTTAATATCCAATTGTTATAAACACGGCTAACCGCACGGTGGCAGAGCGGTTAGCGCTCTCGCCTCCCACCGTCACCATGGGTTCTCTCCGGGTTCTCCGGCTTCCTCCCACCGTCCAAAGACATGCCCTAAATTGGCCCTAGTGAATGAACGTGAGAGTGAATGGTTGTCTCTGTCTCTGTGTTAACCCTGCGACGAGCTGGCTCCCGTCCAGGGTGTACCCCGCCTAAGGCCCAAAGTCACTGGGATAGGCTCCAGTTCACCAGCGACCCCCAACGGGAACAAGCGGTAGAGAATGAATGAATGAATGTTACAAACACACAACCATAGTAAATATATATTCAGAACAGAGCAACTCTACAGTCACTCTTTCATTTAGTGATGTTCAGAATAGTTAGAATAGTAGAGTAGGATAGAATAGTAGTTTCTAAAATAATTTAGGTATTTGGTTATGAAATTTCGACATCAAACTAAATTTATGAGGAAAATTCTTTGTTGTGGATGTTTTCCTTTCTCTATTTTGTGATAAAGCTTCTCTTATCTTATAAATAAATGCATAACAAACAGTGAAACAAACCTGCTTTAACCTTCTGTTGTGTTTTCAAACTATAATATACCCAAAGTATTCAGACTAGAGAACTCTGTCAGAATATGTCACAAAATATATTTTAATGCAGGTATTCAGTATGCTGTAACTAAATGCAGCCCATCACTGATAATAGTGTTGTAGTCTATTTTTTTTGCTCTAACTGCACAGTTTGGGTGAGATTTAAGTACTGTACATTTTAAACAGTTATTTATCTAGATTTTTGTTAATCTAGATAAATATATCAATTACGTTCAATGTAAATGAAGATGAAGTAATATACAATAGCTCTGGAAATTAATCTGTTTGGTCATTATAGCCTGCTCCACAGAAGATGTTGGGAAATAAATAAATGAAACTCCAGTTTTGTTGTAAAGTTTGTTGTTGTTGAAATTACAGATCTGGGTTATTGTTACTTGCATCTCATCCACCTTTAGAGTTTTCCCTTCCCAACATCCCCAAACCATTTCACTCTACAACAAACAATAAATCACTTTAGCAAAACCCCCTCTAAAGTAGGCCAAGCTGTTACTTATTCCCACACACCCACAAAAAGCCACTTACAATGCCCAATCTTAATCCTACTTCCAGACAGACACATCTAAAGAGCGGCCCATGAGCCACGGGGGAACGCAACAATAAAACTGTATAAAGAAGGTGGCCCTCTTGCCTTGCCTCTCTTGCCTCAGCCATCAATTAATCAGTAGATGTATTTTTAAAACAACTTGTGCTAGAACTTGATGGAGTGTTTAAAAATGCATTGAGCAGCCGAGCGTGGAGGGGAGCGGCACCGCGCTTATGGCTGTGTGTGGTGCCAGCAAGAAGAGAAAAGGGAGAGTTGGCAGACAGAGGTGAGACGACAGGGGCAGGAGGAAAAATGCAAAAGCAGCCATGAGCTGGGATACAAAGACTGTACAAAAATGTATTGTGTTACCTTCAATAATATGTTTACAGTTAAAATGGGCATGTTTACTATCGCTGTACTGTATACCAGATTCGATTTTAATATGTAGCTCAAGCTTTTCAGAAGAACAAATTGTCCATGGTCATTTTTGTCTTCAATTATGAAAACACACTGAAACTGAAAAGACATTTAATGCTTTTGTCTGACATTTAGTAGTAATCTAGTATGACACTAGTATGGATCATAATTTTATATTTCGATTATTCTAAAGAACAATATTTATCCACTCTTTTCTGGTTCAAATCTGTGGAGCTGATTTCCACCTGCCCCTTTACAGCCCGTCATCATAAATGATATGACGGCAAAGCGCTGAGCTGCCGGTGTCCTGTCGAGCTGATAAATCTGTTGAGTTGAGCCGCTCAAGCGAGCTGCGCATGCGCTAATCCGCAAACATATAGTTTGTAATAATGTTTAACATATACGCCTGTACATAAGTTATACCGAAGAATCATAATTGTATACGGAAATAAGCACATCATATTAGGTTACATTGCTATCTACGTCTGTATTATAAAGTAATATAAAGTATAAAGTTTTAGTCCAAAATTTACAATTTGATAAGGGAATTTGCCTGTCAAACTATTAGCGGTTAATATTAATATACGTCTGTAGTATAACATTACAGAACTAAACATAGGCGGAGCTGTCGTGTTGAGTTACCGGAATATCAACAAAACACAACAGAAAATGCTGACGGCCCTGCAGTTAGTGAGCAGTGGATTTGTTTTCATTTGTGTCAAAATAGCTATACAACAGTGTTGTTTGTTGATAATGAAGTAAGTAAAGGGTAGTGGTATGGGGATTGGAGGGAACTGGAGTTTTTGCAGCAATGGTGTCTAGACTGCAGGAGTATAAAGATTAGCAAACATTCATGCATAAATACGCTACACTACACTAATAATAAGAGAGTAGAATTAAAAGATGAAGCTCTTGCATGTAAAATACTTTATGTAAGTAAATGTAAATAAATATGACTCCATTGATTTGTTATTTTGAAGGGTTTGATTGGTTAAAAACCTCAAAATATTATGACAAAATATAAACCAAAATACAGGGGGATAAAACTGAAAATGCACATTAAGGACATAAAAATGATAAGAAACTCAAAACAAACGCTGTATTAAGACCTGTATTGAACATACAGTTACAATTGTTCAGAAAACATTTTATTTAGAAACACACAATCAAAGTGAGGCCTTTCCAGTTAACTTCAAGACAAATGTAAAAAAATAAATTAAAAAATCCATAATTTCCTCATACAGTTGATGGTTGTTTCACCAGACCAGTGATCAGAGTAAATATGCCACATGTAATGATTTCAACAATGTCTTCAGATTAACTCATTTCTATTTTTGGCAGCGCTTTCATATGAACACAGATATGGTCTGCAGAACGAACCACTAAAAGAGAAAAGATGAAGAGTGAAGGCGCTAAGGGAGGAAAAAGCCCTTAAGTGTGTTCAAGTGTGTGTAAGTCAAAAAGAGTGGCAGAAGATTTTGGGGGAGCTATTTTTGGTCCTTGGGCTGGATGGAGCGGCGGGAGGTTGGCTGCAAAATAAAATCAATTTAAAGCAGAAATGTGTGCAAGCTAAGGTGTGGTCGCATGAAGTAAAGTGGCTGTAAAAACATGCCCCTGTCACCAAAATAGATCTTTGCTCCTACAAAATGTATGTGATAAATAGATGTAGATGACACCTCTGAATGAAGGAATTCAATGAAATATTCAGAAAAGTTCCATCCATAGCTTCATTGATCCAAGAAAGACAAAAACACTCAATGAACAACAGAAAAATCCACACTTCTCCAATGCTTTACAAAGTTGTGTGTCCGTTCACTGTTTTCATCTCCCCAAGTTCAGATAGGTGTGATTGACGGGTGGATTAGTCATAAAGGGGTTTTGATAGGCATAGATTGATTAATTTGTTATATCAAACAACGTAATATAATTCATCAGTTCAATTTAAGTCGCTAGTCCAAAAATGAATGGCTCGACGAACAGAATCATATATCAATTCATTTTCACCAGAGTTTAGTTTACTTTTTAGAAGTTTGATTTAGTTCTAAATGAAAGATGACCAATGACCACGTCACTGAAGTAAACAAACCTGATGCACAACTCTGTCGGAGAGATCTTCAGTAGAATGTAGTCCGGATCCCAGGCAATACATTTTGTGCGTTTCCCGCTAAAATGGACTCACTGGATCATCTTCACCATGAGCCTTAGCCTCTACCACAGCCATTTTTATAAGGAAATGTAGACTTTATTCAAACCTGGGAGAGTCAGATCACCCTTCAAAGCTTGTAATTCATTTTTCTGCTCTCATATATTTTTGGTTTTTACATGGCAGGAATCCACCCAAGCCTTTGTCTTTGGCAGCTTGCTCGGGTATTTGAGGAGAGAGAATTCCCCGGCTACATCAGATATCTCCCCGACATGGCACACAGGTTTCATCCATCTGTTTGTGGGCTAAAGTTAGGCTTCTGATGGAGCCCACCAGGTGCAGCGTGGGCCGTGTGCAAACACAAGAGTATAATGCATATTTGCATAGGAGCACAATATATAAAATAACAAAGAAAAGGCAATGATACAGGAGAACACGCAGGAGAGCAACTGTTATATCTGAGTAAACGTCTTTCTAAGTCCCTCTGATGTCAAACATGTGCTTTTGTGGCGTTTGAAGTGTCCGTCGTCTCCCCATCAACTCTCCAGGAAAACCCTGGCTCTTTTTTAAATATTTGTTTTTATACACTGCTTTATTTCAATAAAAAAGAAGACATTTAAAAAAATAAGAAGAAACGCTTTTTGTTCTTTTGCTAAAGTTACTTCTGCTTTAAATTGTGTTAAATCCTGACACAACTCCCGATTTGAGGTTTTGGCTCAAATTCAAATGTTTTCTTTTAGTTTTCATCAAGTTATGGACAGCCTGGATTCATTCATTTTTTACAATGAACAAAGTCCTAGAAGTACATTCAATTTAAGTCATAAGTCCAAAAATTAATGGCTCGACAAACAGAATCATGAAAATGATTATTTATACACAAGTGAGTAGTGAGTGAGGGATTAGGGACTAGGGGATTCAGCCTTTGGTCTTCTGAAATTAGATTATCTTTTTAAATCTTAATGCATAGTGGAATATTCAAAATTTAATTCAAGATAGTTATGCAAATGAGCATTATGTTACTAATTTGCATATGAACATTAATCACACTAAATTATTTTACCTACTGTTTGGCTTGTTAAAAAACCTGCCCATGGGGATGAAAGGAGTAAATCAGTGCATTCCGAAGCCACAGCCAAAGCTAATGTGTTTTCATGATGCTGAATAAGAGCTGGGTAAAGTGAGCTACAGCTGGTGCTTGTGTGTGGCTCATATTTCTACTGCAATCTTGTCACGTGTGTTAGAAAGATTCAACACACTTTAACAGGAGATGACATACACGGACAGGAGTTTATACAATAAACCCGTTAAAATTCTATGTATATATTCAACTCACATCAGATCAAAATTTGAACGGTTTTAAGTCTTTATAACCAAAAATAAGCAACAATTTTGAATTCCAAGGCTCTATATACAAAAATGGAAAATAAATACTAGAGAAATACTCTTTTCAAGACTCAAAATTGTTCCAAAGTATGTCAGATAATACAGATAAACAGATCAATAGTTTGTTGGTTGTGAATGGTTTTATGCTCCAGGGGACTGGATGTGAATGATGTCACAGAACTTTTTAATGTCTGGTCACTGTAGTACCATTCTATAAACTATAACATCAGCCTGCCCAGGGACTGCCGGTGGAAATTTGAACTACAACCTGGTACAACGCATGTGTCCCATTAAGGTAAATGTATGGTGTGCACTGTCCCTGTCGTATTAAAAAAAAAAAAAGCCAAACTAAAATGTATTTGTCCAGTAACAAATCTAGAGTTTTCATTCATCAAATATGATAAGTGTCTGTCATAATCTCAAATTAAAGAAACAAATAATGTAAAACACAATAGCAGATGTGTTTAAACCAGGCTCATGCATCACTCATATGTGTCTGAGAGGTTTTCATTTGCCAAAACCGCCTTGATTTGACATATGTTGTGATATTCTGCAGTTAATCAGTTTCTCAATCGAAATTACATTATGTTTCACTTCACTTTTGCCTCCATTCCAAATTGTAGAATTTATTTGGTTAACAAACTTGTGAAGGGCCTTTAAACCCTCATAGACTACATGCAGGGAGTTAGGTAATGAACGATAACAAAGTGCCCCCCCTCCATTTCTGGCACTGGTTTGCTGAGACGTGACGTAAAACACACCATGAAATCAAACTTACTGGAAAGTAGAGCAGCAGAGCCCCAAATAAGATGGCCTCTAGCAGTATCAGTCCAGATGTGCGGATGCTCTGTGTGAGAGGAAACTTCAGTTAGTACACTGCAAAAAATACTGTCTTCAGTATTCTCATTTACTCTCATGATGAATCTGAATTTGTTTGAACATGTTTTCAGTCAACTTACTGAATAACAATCGACTGCTTGGTTCGGAGCACATTTACATTGTTAAATTGGTGTTTCTGTGTCTTTGCTTGAACTGAAAAGTGAGTCATGGCAGCATATTTCTGGGTTTCATTTAATTACCGTGTTATATTCCGCAAGAAAATGTTGGGTCTGTTATGTAAATTCACTCCTGGTCTCCTGGGACATTCCATGTGAACTGAAAAATGTGGGAAAGACTAAGGAAATGCAAAAGACTAAAAATAGAAAACTGTAAAACTCAAGCTAGTTTTGCCCAAGGATTGTGGATAATTATCGGACAGGGATTCTCAAGAGCTCACACACAGATTAGCCTAAAAAACAAAATTAGAATTATAATTATGATGGGAAGATTAAAAGGGTAATCTCTGTTTAACAAATTAAAACAATTTAAGCACACACTTAAAGTAGTAACAGTTTTAGGTATTAATGATGCTGCCACCGCGGCGGCGTGAGTTAGCTTCTCTGCCTCAACCATTTGCTGAATGTCTCTCCTCTCGCTTCCATTTCATGCTACAGATGTCCTGTCACATACAGCCTTTAGTCCAGACAAATTATAAAGTAAAGAAAGAAAAGAAGAAAAAGGTAGCGGGCCCCGTCACAACTTTTTTTGCAAAAATCTATTGATTTCATTGCCGCTATTAATTGCTAAAATAGGTCTGAAATTGGGGCTGTAATTGGGTAAACAAAAAATACATTCAAAATGATTGTAAAAGAGAATCGTCACACTAATTTAAAAAATGTAGAAGACGTTTTTTTGACATTATATTGTAGTGATAATAGTGCACAATAAACACTAAGCACTTCATACTTAATGCATAATCAACGGCTTTAAAAATAACCTTAACAACTGCATTGCTGTCAGTGATAGAAGACCACCTTATTAAGATTTAATATCAATATTAATATTTAATAATTTAGTAATTGACAAAGCTACATTAGATCCAATTAATAAACAGAGTTCACCTTGTTCCTGCGGAGGTGATACAGGGCCACCATGCAGGCCAGATCCAGCAGCATGCAGAGCCCCTGGAGAGTGGCCACGGAGAGCCTCAGCGCCCCGTCCTCCTGCACCACACAGGGGGTGTCGTCCTGGCAGAAGGGGCACCCATCCCGACACGGCAGGCACTTGGTGGAGCCCTCCGAGGGGTCGTCTCTGTCTTTACCTGCACAAATACACATGGTAGTTAAAGGGTTAATGCTCAAATGGCTTCTCTGAGTCAGTGGTTTGTGTGGGTTTGTCGGTGTAATTAATTCAAATATATTGGCGCACTCATGTCTTCTTTAAAGGCGCAGCTCATCAGCAAGAAGACATCATCAGCTCAATCACACTGAACTGGAGAGATAATGACAAGAAACAACCTGTAATTATGAAGCAACAATGAACAAAAGGGAATCAGGCGTGATATGAGCGGAAGAACGGATATTTGAATCACTGATGCTGATTACTGAAGTACCCATCAGTACAAAGTAGGATTTAGTATTAGTAAAGAATGTTATTATTGATGTGTGAATAGTGTATTTAAACAATTGTTAGAGCGGCTTCAACCTGGTGAGACGCAAATGACGACGATCTGCGTTGGAGGACAATGAATGATGTGCAATTAGGAATTATATAACGATGTATGTAATGATAAATGGATATTAGCTTTGGCGTTTAAACCCCGGCAGGGTATGATGAGCGATGCGCAGGAGCTTCCTAGACACTGATGGTACTGAAGCAAAAACTTGCAAGAAAATTAGACTGTAAATATGGTGGAGGAGGAGGGCTATGTGAGTGGAACCTGCTGAATGGAGAGGCGGAGGGCTGAGTATAAAACCTGTTGGTTGAGCAGTGATAGGCCAAGCTGAGCCTATCAGAGCAGAGCAGGGCAGTAAAGGTAATATTTACTTACAATATTTAAAAATACAGTACTGCAACTGCTACAACTTCTACTAGGAATTATTTTGTAATGTTTACACATGAAATCAATTACTCTTAACTAAGATTATGTGTGAATAAGTGCATCACTTAAGTAGTATTTTGTACCTTAAAATATGATCTTCTGATTTCAAGTGGAAACATGCTTGTGGTTTTCTTATTTTTAGTAAAACAATACATTCTATGTTTGTTCCACTGGCAATATTTTTCTTTAAGTCAGTCAAAATATATAAAAATATACTCACATCAAGATAAATACCACTTAGTTCACCTATTCACTTATTCTCCAATCTAAGTCCAGTGTTTCCAGTGTATTATTCAGGGTGAAACATCATTAAATAAAAGGAAAGGCATAATCTTTTTTGCACTAAAAATTGTAGGATAATATTTGGCATTCAACTCAAATGTAATACAAATCAATGTGTGCTGTCACACTGCAGAAAGAGTGTATCACCCCCCTTTTCCCCATTAGATGAGTACTTTTCTGTGTTATTGCATGAAACCATGTGATTCTGCGCTACATTGCTCAAATATGCATATGGTCTGACAGGCAGCACACACTTAAGTCACTCCAAACCGTGCAGAACCAGCTCCATATTAAGACTAAGCGAGGCGTAATATCTTGCTACTTAAACATATCTCTTCCGGGCTTCACAATACTACATTAAGACATATGTTTTATCTTTTTGCGGGATATAGTGAGCAGCTTGTTCTGGATTCGAGCCTGATAAGTTGTAACTCCCAGAGCTCATAAAATATGCACACACGGCACCAGCCACATCACCACAGGGGCGTTTTTACACCGAGAAATACTGAAAAAAAGCGTTATAGCAAATCATTTTGGTATGTTATTTCAATTTCTTGTCTCATTAATCTTCTTGATCTAATGATTAAAATCTACAAAGAGAATGTGTTAACTATTCAACAACGCTTCAGGGGGGTTTTTCAATTTTATATGACTTGTAGTGCATTTAATACTGAGTAATTGCGGTTCTAACCACAGAGGGGGAAACGGTATTGGGTTTATGCCTCTTTATAAATCAATATGTTTAATGGAGACATATATTACGCCATAATTCAGCAAAAACATATCCCTCAGTGCACTAAAGCCTTAAATGGTATTTTGATATCTGTAATGATTTCATGCAGTTATCGTTAAAAATATCATTCATTTCTGGTATAATTTAGTATGATTTGTGTATGAATTGATTAGCTGTAACACATTTAAATGTGTAAACTTGATCAAACTTCCTCCAGCCCTGTATGATTGAATTATGATGTGAAGTTTTAAAGACACAATCAGTTTAGTACTGCTACATGTTAGTATCAAAGTTTGGGTGTGCAATGATAAACGTAAGCAGAGTGTAGTTGTGTTAAATAATATTGGTGGTATTTGTGCATCATCTGCGGAACACTGTATTTAGTAAAGACAAATAAAAGCAACTCTATCGCAAAACACATTCGAAATCGATCAATCCACATTTAGAGACTGGACAGAATCAAGACATTATTTTAAATGATACAAACCGTGAACTCAAAGCCTGAGTTAAAAAATAGTAGATCCTGTTTGCACATGTCTGCAGACCGAGAAAAAAGTGTCAGAGGTGTGAAATCAGTGTGAACAAACCTCTGACAGAACAGTCCTTTGGTTTTGCGCTCAACACGATATAGAACACAATGGAACAAATGTCTGTTCATTTAAAACCATAACTATGAAATCACATAAAGTACTGTCATTACATCCACATTCGTACAGCTGGCAAAATAAGAGAGATTATTCGAATATAACTGTATTGGTAAAGCCTCGAGGATATGAAGATCTCCAGCTTTGAATGTGTGAGGTTTCACTGTGGTGGTGAATACACTTTCGCTTTTCGTCACAGATTGTTTGCCAAACTGTAGCTTTTCCAAGTTTATGATTACAGCTCCTCTAAAGAGCTCCTATACAATCTATATGGCCATGTTGTCAGATTAATGTAGTAGAAAAGTCAGTGGCACATTTTATGGACATTTGGGGCATTCATTTGTTGTTGTTCCAGCTTTCTGCTCCCAGTCCTCGCTCTTTGATATTCCTGTCCATTTGGCCCGTTGTTATGGAAACAACACTAAATTGTTTTCCTGGATTGTTTTCACCGATGCCGACCACAGATTGACTACTTTCACTTCAGGCTTCATCGCTTTGTGCTACAATAAAGCAGAGCGTCTCATTTCCCTCTGGGCGGCCTCCTGGAGCAGTCGGGGCGGGAACTGTGCAGGTTCCTGATATCTTCTTCATGAGATGAGAGCTTTTTGCCTGAGGACAATGCAGTACTCTCAGTCAAGGTGTCAGAGCGCAGCCGTCTGAATCCAATGCACACACAGAATGCAAAATGTGGAATTTAAAACACTGTAGAATTGTTTTTAGAGCAGCTTCTTTGATTGACTAGGATTCAAGGGTCTAGGCCAGGGGTAAATGCTTGTAAATTGCATGCTAAAATGATATAAATCCAGAGATCCAGAAAGCAATATCTAGTAACTGGAGGGTTGCTGGTAACTCACAGTTATCTAGGTGGTTACAACAGAAAGGGCATACAGTATAAAAATCAGGTAATAAACAAGCGACTACCTCACTGTGGAGACACGTTGCACTTTTTGTAAATAGCCTGGATTCTTGCAATTTTATAATTTATATCAAAGTAAAGTTTTATTTATAAAGCACATTTAAAAACACCATAATGGCCCAAAGTGGTGTACAAAGGCAATGTAAAATACAATAAAACATACAACACATGTAAAAACAAGGTAAAATAACGCCGATACTGTTAAAACTACAGTACTCCGATCTGTTAAACTACAGTACTGTACTGCTACTGTAACTATTAATTACTCAGGGTAAAAATTATATTAAAGCAAAGGCAATAACTTTTTTACTCTTTTTAGGATCATATTTTGCATACAATCTAACATACACCTAACTATCAAAATAACTCAATAACTCCTGAATCTGAATAGAAGAATGGACTGACTTTGTTAATATTAATGTTAATACATCAATAATAATAATGTGACTGTAAAGATGTAGGACACTTTCTTGAAAACACATACGGTAACCTCAGCATCCCCCTGAAACAAAATGCTGTCTATAGAGAAAACAATACAGGCGCATTTTCTTCAAATCTAAGGCTTTCCAAACGTTGTTATCTGACAGTACAATACGCTTTGTATTTGTGCCACACAAGGGGATTTGTAACCTACTTTTATATCCATTGAGAGTGACTCGACTGGGATGGTAGAATCCACTGCGACACTGGCATTTGTACTTGTCCAACACAAAGCCATGGCCCTCGATGGGGGTGCACTGAGGAGAGAAGAGAAACATTAGATACAAGGATCTCATCAAATGTAAAAATGGAAACTGCGAGGATGAGAAGAGGTGACAGGACTGAATGAGGATGATTCAAAACAGATGACAGAGGGAACATTTTGGATTAGAAAAGACAAGCTAAATATAGAACATTCAAATCTAATAATATTTGCACAGGTTTCAATACTGTGGCTTTAGGGTAATAGAAAAAAAAAAAAGTTTATGAAAAAAACGCTGTTTTTAAAGTTATGCAAAATTTGCTTTTGGTGTTGGTGTTCCCTCATGATTTGCTTAATCAGAGTTGTATTTTGAATTATCCATATTGTTGTCCTGAATTTGAAGCTTGAGTGCTCCGTTTTCATGGAGACCCTATCACCGCCCACATCCCTGTATTTAGTCAGGGTTAGGGCGGAGTCAGCTCTGCAATTTCACAATGAATAAAATGTCAAATTATGATCTATCCATGTTAAAGTATCTATACTATCAACACAAAAATAGTATATAATAATAACATTTGCAATTGTAAATTCAAAATTTCATGCATGCCCTGTTTGCTATATCTTGCTACTATTCATTTTTGTGTGTTGCACCTTAATGTCAAAGCAAGTTCGTAGTTTGTGAATTCTGTTCCCTGACAATGGCGATAGACCATTTATTACCTTATTTATTATAACCTTTATTTAACTAGGTCCCGTTGAGATTTAAAACCTATTTTCCAAAGGAGTCCTGGCCAAGAGGCAGCAAAGTTTACACAGTTACAACAAACAACATTAACATAACATTAACATTTGCACATTATTGATGCTGTCTCTAAAGCTTTCAACTTGGTTTTAAAGGCATTCAAAGACATGAACTCAATTTCCTGGTCTTTCTGCAACATATTCCAAGCAAAAGGAGCTGAGTGGACAAAGGCTTTCTTCCCCAGCTCTGTGCAGGCGAAAGGAACCGTGAGCAACAGCTGACCGTTTGATTGCAAGGAATACAAGTCAACACTCCTCTGTGTGATCAAAGCAAAAATGTACGGAGGCAGTAATCCTTGTAAAAAAAAAATAGGAGGCAATGTCCTTGCCTCCAAGTGGCCAGAGAAGGCCATCCCACTCGTGAGTACTAGTCACAGTGATGTGTCATGGCACTGCAGTTAGTAATGAACCTGAGAGAAGCATGATAAACCGTGTCCACCATCTGAAGACATGAAGAGGAAGCATGTTCAAGTTAGTGGTGCGCTCTATAGTTCCAATATTTGCTCAAGATAAAGTAAATTGACTCCACATTTTTGTCCTCTTTTGGGTTTGTCCTGGTTTTAGAACTAGTCCTGTAGAGTAATTTAGACCTCCTTTAGCCATAGTTTAGACCTAGAATAGTCCTGTTTTAGACCTGTTTTAGACCTGTTTTCGATCTGGTGGCAGTCGAAGGGCAAAATAATTTCTCAGGTGGTACTTTGTGTGAAGAGTTTGAAACCCACTGTCATAATAATCAATTTTTATATAATCAATTTTTCAATATATCGATCACTTCTACTCTGTAAAGATGTATTGTACTATCACATGTTAAAAATGTATATATAGTGGTGAATACTCTTTTATATTATATATATGTGTGTATAAATATCTATACATACACACACACACACACACACACACACTATTCTAAGTACAGTAAATGCTTTATTCCATGTTGTATATTATGTAAGGGAAAAGCTAAAATGGAAAGAAAATCTCGGAGCAATCTATGCATTCATGAATAATGCGTGACAAATTCTAAATCCAAGAGAGCAGGTAAATAGCTAAATTACCAGACAGGCTGCTGTTATTGTTTGCTGCTGAACACTAATGAATCTATTTCCATCTTGTTGTCGACTCCATCTTTCTATATCTTGGGCCCATTTTACAACCGTGCAGGGCATCGTTGGAAATCATGGCAAAACACATAGATTTATTAATATCTAAATTAGGCATAAAGGCTTGTTTGGTTAACATAAGATTAGGCATCGCTGCATTGATCATAGGGAATTATAAACACACACACAGATACAGGAATAAAGCAAAAATGAATTTGACATGAACGCTCATAAATAGTGAATACATTGCATGCTTGTACAGTGGAAACACCCGCTCCACTGGGACGGCTGCTGATGCTGCAGAGGAGGAAACACAGGAACCAGACCTAGGATAGTTGCTGAAAATGAGTTTCTATTTGTGAGCATAAATATCAGTTTGTCAATTTTAGATGCTTGTGGAGACTCATAACAGTGAATGTTTTGCCTGGTTTTATTGTATTTGTGCACGTGCTTGTGGTAAAGTAAAAAAATAAAATTAAAATTGTCTTAGTTTAAACTTGTAACAATGATGTGTGTATAGTGAGAAAAAAACAATGTAATTTTATTGAAAACCTACAAAAACCTAGTTTTGGCCACACTTGCAGGTTTGGTTTAAGAAACTCAAAAAAATTGCTTACTTAAGGGGAAAAAATAATGGACAAGCAGACAGTAGTAGACAGCATTTAAAATCTTAACAACAATTTAAATCCTTGCATCAAACAAATGTCAATCATGCGGATAGAACCCCATAAAAAAAGTAAAAAGAAACAGTAGCAACTGTGCTATTCTGGCAGCAGTGTGAGGACAGATGGACTACACAAGTGAATCACATCTCCACAGCTCAACATTGGACTAAAGCAAAGGGAAGATTTAGGTTCATTTTGTTCAACTAGACAAACGAACTGAAGGTTTTAACATCATTTATATACAGTAACAGGGCTAGAGTTAATACCCAGCTACTAATCCATACTAAAATCAGTAACAAAAAACACAAATTCCTGAATAGTTTAAGAATAGTCTTCATTCAATTAACTAAGAGACCATAAGTGATAATAAAGCATTATCATTTAAAAAAAAAGAAGAATGTTTTTTCCTCATCATCATAGAATTAAAAGCAGTATCAAGTATCAAACCTTTCCTTTAGTATCACAATTATTATTATTATGTTTTTTTATCAAAGAGAACACTAAGCAGGCCAACATTTTGAACATATATATATATATTTTTTTTTAAGCTCCACTTAATATCCACTACATAGTATTATATTGTAACCTTGAAGAGGCAAACGATATCATTTCTCTTCCTATTTGGTCACATTTCTCTGCACAACATAGCCATAAATAAGAGCTTGAGATTAAACCAAGACTACATAAATATTCTTTATCGCCAGTCCATCTTATTATCACAGCGTCTCACACAAAGTCACCATAGATTAGCATCTCAACAAATCACAAATGTCAGCCAAATCTGGAAAAACAAACTAAAACAAGTCTCCTGAAATACATAAAACTGTGAAGCCACTTGGTTTCAAACACAGGGTCAGGTCATGATGATAAGATGGGAAAAAGCATTCACAAAGGGGAACTAAATAAAATGTGTGTTATTTTCTTTTCCGCTACGTCATCCTCCATTGCCCCCAGAGCACATGAACGCGACCCTCCTGTGCCCAAATGTAAAATACAAAAGTACAGTGGACTTTATTGACATGTACTGCACAGAGCTGGAGTGGCATCGGGAGATTCTCCATATGCACTATTTGTACAGGGCAAGTGAGTAGCAATTATGAGTGAACAGTTCATATCAGAAACCAGCAAGCACATGTCAGAGTGCAATAACGAGAGAGGATAGACCACTGATGGTGAAGAAGAGGAGAAGATGAGAGTACACTTGTATGACTTGAGATCAAACCTGAGGAAAGGAAAAATACTGTGACCGACAGCAAGAGGCAGGTGAAGGGAATGCATTGCACGGTGCCTAATCAAAACCATGCAAACAACAAAATTCTGCTCCAACAAATCATAAAATTGTATCAATACAAAAGTTTGGGGAAATGCTTACACAAAACGTTTTTAAAACCCCAATTATTGACTCCTGAGGGCCCATGAGTCCCATTACAGCTCAATCCCCTAAACTTCACAAATGAGACTTTGAAATAAAACACACACATAGACACACATGCACACTCACATGTGCACACACACATGCACACACACATGCACACACACACACACACACACACTGCTACTGCTAGTGGCAGCAAACAGTCATTAAACTAACCTGTACCGGGGGACACTGAGGTGGCCTGAAATATGAGTGCTATTTTAAACCTGTACGAGGCGCACAGCTCAGAGGTCTCATAATTGTATTTGTAATGCAACTGCAGCACTTTAAATCAATGTAAAATGATTGCGTACATCTTTGCTTGTTTCTACCTTGTTCTAGGAGGAAAGCAAGCAAATCAATTCATTTGTAACAAACAAACATGCTTCTTAGTTCAATATTAAAAAAGCTGATGTTGATCTAAGGGAAAGACTATAACATATCTAAACCAGCTCTAAACCAAGACTAGACTTAAACTAAAATGTATATATATTAAAAAATGTTACAGGTTACAGTTATCTGAAGGAAATTGAATAGGGGATATTGTGTAGAGCGATATCTAAAAGATCAGAATCAAATCAGATCAAAGAGTTTATTGCATGTCAATGAACAAAATTCAAAACGTAGGACTTTGTCTGGCCTTAAGGTGCAACATAAACACGAGTAAATAAAACAACATATATTCAATAAATTAACCAAGCACAAAGAAAGCTGGCTCTGAACTTGGTGTGGCACGTCTGTTTTGATGGATCACCCTCATCAGGCTGTTGGCCCAAACTAAAAAGGGTGCTTGAGATTCAAAGCTGGATTTTAATTCCACTGTTGAAAAAGTGGAGCAACAGGGTTTAAGGTTGTCCTGTCAATCGCTGAAAGTGCCAGGGAGTTTTTTGGCGAAGTGCCTAGAGTAGACAAAATAACACAAAATGCCGAGGCAAGTTCCTATGTTTGTGAATTTTTGTTCATTGACAATGGCAATAAACCCCTTCTGATTCTGTTTCTGATTCTCTGATTCTGAAAGTTAGGGATATACAGTCCTGAAGTTGGAGCCGACCATCAGTGTGGGACCTGGAGACATGCCTGCGTAGATTAGAAATGGGGCTTTGGCTCTAGGTTTTGAGGGACAGAACAACGTCAGTTAATTTTGGACAGAATTTAATTGTATTTCGGATTGCAATGTTTTTGTAATCGTACACAGTAGTAATTGGAATCACAAACTAAAATATGACTAAATTGCACAGCCCTGACAAATACAGATCAGACAGAAAATGTGTACTGTATGAATGTATTCTGCTCAGATTCATTCAAATCAACACAAGTCAAAGACTCTATTGTCCCTTCTCTCTAACATAGCAAAACTCCGGACTCGCTCCCCAACCACTTGCATTGTTCTGTTTTCTGTAATTCAGTCATGTCCTTCTTTGTATCCAGGATCACTGACACCTGACAAGCACAGCTGCATTTTCTTGAAGTGGACACCTTTGCCCGCCTCGCACATTTGACAACATTTTCAAGCATCTTCCTCCCTTCTGTCATTTCTGAACTCATTCTGAATTCCAAACATTCTACATGTCAGCTTGACCCTCTTCCTGCAAATATTAGCATAGTCTAACATATTAGACCCACATAAAGACAACTTTTGTCCAATTTGTCCAAATGAAAACACTGTTGTTTCTCAACCACACCCATCTCATCACAAATAATAACTATAGGAAAAAATTTAAATCACGTTTTCACGTCATAGCACTAAAACTGCGCTTCTAAACAACCTACTCACAGGCATCTGACTGCGATTTACTCTCTATCTTCATCTTCCTCGATCAAACTGCAGCCTTTGTGGACTCAAATCTATTGGCATCTCCAACACCTTTTCTCCTAGTTCTCTTCATATTCTTCCAGGTCGCAATCAATTCATTCAACACAAATTGAATTCCTTCCCTGTCTCCAGTGTGCCCCAGGGCTCTGTCCTCTGACCCCTTCTCTTCATCATCTACATTCTAACACTTTTCATCTTTCACGTTTCATCTTCCGTACCTTAACTAAATCCTCTTCATCACTTCTACCAACCTCCCCTCTATGGCTCATCAGCTGTACAAGATATCAACTCTTGGTTCTGTAATGGAAAATGTCATGTTCTAAGGTTGATGCAAATCTAAAGTAAAATGTGTTATTAGGATGTATGTTTGGGTTCATATGGTCAACTCAGTGACCTTTGACCTGTGCCTGGTCTGTTGAGCCTCCCTTTTGGTGAAACACATCGTCTCTGTTGATATTATACCTGTTTTGATTAGTAATTGATGTGTGTGGAGGATTAGGTTGGGCGCCCTTGTGGAGGGGCATGGGGACATCTCTGGGTGAGTGATCTGACGACCTATGACCCGGGGAATATCTATGACATTCTTACGACTTTGTACTGTGCATACAGGCAAACTGTTGCCTTTATAAGCTGGACTCGTCTTTGTTCTAGAGTCAGTTCGGGAGGGAGAGAACTTCAGTCTGTAGGAGAGACATTTTGGCTGTGCGCGGCTAAAATAAAGATTCACCTTTGAACAAAACAACTTCGTTCTACCATGCCTTACTTCTCTTTCACTATCTTAAGTGATTTTTCCACAACAGTTTTCCTTCAACTTTCTCAAACTGAATATCTCAAAAAGTCCTCCTTGGAGGCATCTCTTCCAGTTTCAAATCTAATAGTTTCTCTCTTTCCATCAATGTTTCCACAGTGTCTCCTTCTCCTCAGGTCAGGAGTCTGGGTGTCATTCTCGTCCATCCTTTGATTCTGTAGTTTTAATGTTTTTAACTTGGTGTTCGGTGTCCTTGGGTCTTTTGAAAAGTGCTTAATAATACAATGGATTATTTGGATGATTATTATTATTATTATTAAATATATGAAAATTCTATTTCATTAAATGTAACCAGTCTTCTTCATTAATAGGTAATTATCATAAATTCTCTTATTATTGGATATTAAATTAATCAGGGCTGATGTGGTGCTCTTTCATGAACAAAATGTAAATTATTGTGTGAACATCGGTCAATTTTAGTTTGGTTTGCAATGACACGGGGAGCACAACATTTGTTGCTTGTTTTGTAAAATAGAAAATGTGACAAAGCACTTTAAGACTAAACAGCAATATATTACTGTAACTGAGCACATTGAATTGCTCTGTCAAAAATCCTATTACATTGACAGCCCTGAAGCATTTCAACTGAATCACTGTGTAAACTGGAAATGCTCACATGACCTAAAGGGTACAGATATAAAAAAGCGATTTTTTCGCGGTAGGCTTTATTAGACAGGACAGGTCAGCGTGAAATGGGGACGAGAGTGAAGGGAGGACATACAGTAAACTGACAGAGTCCGGATTCAAACTTACGACACAGCGGCTGGCCACACATGGAGCCTGGCATATGTGCTGGTGTCTTCACCACTCGCACACCGGGCAGCACTAAAAGGATATTTTCCAATGCTAAAAACAAACGAGCACCAGGACTTGACCCAAAAATGTTTTACAGGACACAGATCTTTTAAATTATGGACCATGGAGAGTTAAAAACATAATTCATTCATGGGAGTCAATTTACAGTTTCATCAAGTCTATTGCAGCTGGAGGAAGTCCTAAAGGCACCACAGGAACGACAGACAGACTCCATATTGTCAATAGTAAGGCTGTAGTCGATTGATCAAATTGTTGGTTGACTAAAGACATGCCCAGTGCATTGATTAAAAAATGAAAGGGAACATGGCACGTGGTTAACAAAAGCTCTCAAAATTCTTGGGACCTTGCACAAAAACTGTATGAGAATAAATGTGTGAGCCATGAAAAGGAAGATTTAACGTCCATTTAACTGTTATATAAATCCTTTTAATCCTAAAAAAAATAATGAATTGACTAATTTTGACTAAGAAACCATTGGATGATTAATTAACTAAACTAAACTAAACATCTACAGTCAGTCAGTGTTCCGTTATAGCCCTAAATGGCAGACTTCTTTGAGAGAATGAAAATTGACACAAAAAAATCCATGTAATCAACCTGTGCAAATCTGTCTGGATATAGACATTTCTGAAAACCTTACAGCATAGGTAGATTTAGTCAATATACATTTAGGAAGAACATGATAAAGCATGCTAAAAATGCAGCAACTCTATAAATCTTATATATCTTGTATTTCATCATGAGCTCATGGTGCATGACATTGACATTCTGGTTGTGTGCGTTTGGACTCCAGTACCTGATTATCACTATGCAATTTGATAAAACAGAGAACACAACACCAAGATGGGAACAGGCATGAGAGAAGCACGCAGAAGAGGAGGAGAGCACTCTGCGTCCCTTTAGATCTATAAATACACTGGACGCATTACACCCTAAAAGCATCACAATCGTCCCAGGAGCGGTCCCATGTGCGCCTGCCATTTCGCTGAGACCCTGGATGTCTGAGAACAAAGGACCTTGGACTTACGCCGCGCTGGCATTTTCCCACAACTTTAAGAGGCACAGACACACATTAAAGATGTTTATTGATTACCACACCAGAGAGGCTGTATGAGTCTAGACTAGATTATCCAGTTTTTATTTTAAAAGGTGCTGCCAGTTGCAGTTAGTGCTTCTAAACAGAAACATATGTTCTTCTTGCAACAATACGTCCAACTTAAAGATAAAATATTTAGATTGTAAATAGCTTTAAAAAACTTCTTTGAGGCCAAATAATTCAATTATTATACTAGCTACACCACGTTGGCCACAGAGGAAGTTACAGTTGCTGGTGGAGTATTTTGTTCAAGGCTGCATTTGATGCCAATTTCAGAGATGTTTGATGTTTTTTGCTATAAGAATCACAAATGTCCACAGTGCTCTCCCCAGAATCTTTTAAAGGGATGGTAAATATGTCTCATATGGGGTTACATTTTCCTCCAAGGATGGTTTAATGTACCTCCAGTCTAAGTCTAATAATATTTTATTATGTATAGACGTGCAATATAAAGCAGGGAAGAGAAACTCTGTTCATTAACTTGACTAGACCCATTCATACATATGACTATTTTGAAAATAAAATAATAACTAGACTAAATATTTTAGTTTATAATCACCTCACTTGAAGCTCTTTTTAACTATAATATTGGTCATTATAATAAGACAAGCTCCATGGTAACGCTGGGAGGAGGGGCTAGAGATATGTTGTCGGCTCGCGCTGCGGTGAGCTCCTTCCGAAACTCACTGAGAAAGCGGACAAAATAACTGTCGACTCTGTGTATCTGTGTAGTGATACACATGTTGTCTTTTGACCCGTAAGTCAGGTCTGGCCAAGAAAGTTTAATTTCAATACGGCAGATTGCCGTAATCGCACGTGCGCGCTCCGTGTGTCTTTGTATTCTGCCAAGTCTACGTTCACTTCCTCATTAAACTCATTTCTCCGTGAATATGAGTCTGATTGTAACAAAAAAAACTGCGTTTTGAAGCTTAAAACTAAGACCTGTTTTGCTGAAGTAGTATTTTAATGATGGCGCTACTTAAAATATGGAATGAAGTTGAGTTTTAGGGATGGTTTATTTCCCCCCCATGTCAAATCGGATTGGCGGGCCATTTGATTTATTGTGTTAACATCCCTGAATATACGTAGTGAGACCCCTGGTCCACAGATTATGCAAAGGTGTCACAAACTAGAGTCTTGAGTTAGTAGTAGTTTCTATTTATTGGATTGAAAATTGTTCACCTACAACAATTAAATCACGTCATCTATCCCCAAGGGGTAAAAAAGAGTGTTCTGTTTAACTCTGGATTGTTAACTTCACCTACAAACTGACATTAGCTCTATGCAATATTCTTGATCAAGACAGTGACCTAGATCCACAACAAAGACGTTTCTGACCACTGACGTTCCAGCGCACACACTTTCATGTTAGGTTTCCATGATGGCAAATTACATTGACTTAAATCAGATTGATTCTAACCTTAACCATACTTAATCAAAACTCTAACCTTAACTTATTTCAACTCTAAACTACTACTAAACTAAAACACAACATTTGTAGTTGGAGCTCGGCAGCATGATCAATGTGTTGCTTGTTGATTTTCTGAATTACAAAGCCATATAATAATCAATGTTCTCAAGATGTGCCCTTTTGCACCATTTGGACATTTGTAATACATTCATTCATGTCTGTGCTGGTGTCTAATTCAGATCCGAATGCTGCTGTTAGACCTTTAACTGCAGTACAGCGTTGAAGCTCAGATTGGAGTGAGTGTTTTTGTTTTTCTGGAGGGACAGCCCAGTCTTCTGTCACTTCTCCTTCTGTCTGCGTCTCCATCCCTCCCACAACACCACAAGCAAGCATGCACCCTGCTTCACAAAGTATAAGATCAAGAGGAAAGTAACAATGTGAAAGGAATGAAAAAATGTGCCTCTAAGCTGTAGCTAATGCAGTTAATTCCTTATGTCCCTATTTAACACTGAATTTAAATAAAAACTCAAGAGACACACTATTTGCATCCTCTTTCTCTAATATCAGACAGCACAAATCAACCTGGGGCATATTCAGATCTGATAACTCCTCCTTTACTCCTTCACATTGAGCACAGCTTTAGTTTGTTTGATGCTCATTCTACATTCTCATTTTGAACCCTTGTAAAACCGGATTATCTAATAATAAACCGAAATGTAACAAAAAAAGTTACTTTTGTAATAGATTGCCACAATATGTAATAAACAGTAATAGCATGGTGATAAGATGGAAATAAGTGAACAGAATAACTTTGCTGTCTGTCATACTAAGGGATGGCAGAAATGTGTCTTTTGGTTTCTCATTCACATACTGGGATAACAAGGGATAAATGCATTTTCATTTCATTGCCAAGAAATACCATCCACGTTTCCCTCAAGATTTAGAGTCTTAATATTGGGTTAGAGTTAGAATTAGAATGAACCATACTATCACAAAATAAATATTGTCTTGTAATTACCATATAATAACCATCACAAGAAGACTTTTTTGTTTTGTTACAATGCTATTTCCATCCTATTACCATGTTGTATAAAGTAATTTGCATGTCAAGTTTCACGTCACTCGTTAGGATCAGACACTAAACCTTGCCATACTGTGGAACATTCCAGGAAAAGCAATAACACTTCCACGGAAACAAAAGAGTAAAGAAGTAACATAGTGCGTCTTTAAAGAACACAGTTATCATTAGATATAGTATGTTCTTATTACCAACATTATGCATAGTTTCCATCCAAGGCCTAAATTTAAATTAGTAGTCTGTGTGTCAGAAGAGCAAGACATTTTTTTAAAAATAGATATAATTGCCTACAATTCTTTGTAGCACACACTGAGGTGGAAACATTGTGGGAGGACTTCATTTAGGAGAATATGCAGTGTACATACATTCAGAGATTAAGCTCTCTAAAATGAAGGTAATGCTTGTCAATCTTAATATTCAGAAGCCTAGTACAGGTGGAGAGCACATTTAGAGAGGAAAATCAATAATTGAGTAAAACATATCCAACTGTCCTCCTCCACTTCGCAGCGTAGGCTTCTGAAACAGTTTTAAATTCACCAATGCAGCCCAGCGACCCCATTGCATCATCGTTTGTTTTTAGTTTATGTTAGAAACACAATCACTGAATATATTATGAAACATCCCAAACAAAGTCGAGTCATTTTAAACCCACTCACAATTATGTATCATAATTGTAGACGACTTCAAATGCAAAAGTTTGAATAATTCACTTCATTGTCTTGTCGTCTTCGCCCTCCGCTCTGTTTATCTTTAAAAATATGGCCCTCGATAAAAAGTTTGGACACCACTGCTTTACATGAAAATTCTGACTTCTTTTTAAATGAAGTTTAAAACATGAGTTACAATTATTTAAAATTATTTTAAAAGGTGAATACCAGTGGTTGGAAGTAAAGAGATCAACTGATAATTTTGCCCATTACTTATCCTTAAACAGAAAACAAATATGTAATTTCTGATGCAAAAGAAGTAATAAGCTACTTCTTTTGCATAGAAGTAGCTTATTAACACATTATCCACTATGTGTAAAAAACAAGACAAAAACACACATACATTTAAATGAAATGAACTTTAAAATAGGGACGTGGGCTCTTACTTAGCCCTGTGAGAACTGCTTTAATACCGTTTTGAATGCACACTGCTAATGGTTTCTTTGATGATGAAAAAGCTAAAGGGACCTTAAACACACAAGCGTCAGAGCCAACGCAGCAACACCGCACTAAGCCTTGAAAAAACTTCCAAAATCCCCAGTCGAGTCTCAAAAAGCCGCTGGCAGAACAGAACAGAGCAGAGAGACGATTGAGCGAGAAGAGCCTGGCTGTTTTCTGTCTCCGCTCAAATATTTCTCATACTCTATATGAATATATAAATATAGCTTGATACTATTATGATTTTGCAGTTTATTGTTTGTTTTTTACTTTTTATCATATTTATCCTCCTCCTTCTCAGCAGCAGAATTAACAGCTACCTCAAACTCTCCATCTGCATTCTTTCACCAATATGACGGTCCCTGTAAAAAAATGTCACTAAATCCTAAATTGCCTTCACTGCATCACAAAGTCTACATCTGCCAGAGGTTTACGTTTAAAAACACACCAGGAAAACTAGATAACTGACCTTGTCTGTAATTGAAACCTTTTTTTAATTGTAAATCCAGGAAAAACGATTGAGGTGTCTTGAGTCAAATGTCAAAGATCCCAAGAAGTGTACGTATGTGTCCACAAAAGACTAGGGCCAAACTAGGAAAGGCATTCAACTGCACGAGGTACAAAACAACCAGGAAAATATCTGTACTAACTCTGCGTTAAAAGTAAAAACTACCGTAGCTTCAATGTGTTTGTTTGCACTGCGAAGAGCAAATATCCTGTTGCTGTGAGCAACGCAGTTCCTCAGGTCTGAAAATAAAATGCTCAACATAAATAAGTTGTCGCTTAACTATGTTTGCCAAAAATATGCTTATGCATGATGAGAGCTGTTTTATTTGCAAATATAGCTCGGTGCTAATGCTAGATGACCCTAAACATCTCTTAGCCGCCGCCCGCACCTATTCAGTTCTTTAGCTGCATGTAGACTGGGACTAGAGTGGTCTGATTTTGGGACAAAGAGGAACTGCAGTGTTTTCCATTAGTAGAGACTATGGTGGCCCCTCATAGCCCATAAACAGCCTGGACTATAAAGTTCTTAAAAAAATCACAATTAGATGGTCTTTCGACTATCTTCATGAAAGAGTAACTATAGCTTAGCCTATTGCATTGCAGGAAATACAAGCGATAAGTGACATTTTGTCTCCATAAATTGTTTGAGGAAAAAAATTGTCAATTAATATTTGCGCTACCATACCAGATTTATGGAAAACACTGAATTGAGTTCAGATGTCTAGCGCTCTTGCAAACTATTCATACATTTGACTAATATGGATCTTTCTTCTGGTATTAAAAACATAAAATAAAAAAATGTTTGGGCTGAATCTTTTTATGGAGAACTGCCATAGATGATCCTGATCCCTGTAGTAGAATGTGCGGTCTGAAGCAGGCACCCTGTACAGACCGATGGAGTTATGAGTGTCCCCGTGCCCTCCTCCTCACACCACACACCAGTAAATTGTCTCGCCGGGGAACACGAACGCAGCTCTGAGTCAGGCCAGAGTGGACTTACAAGAGTCTGACTGGAGATGAAAAGAGATTGATTGCCAATGATACAGCGGCCAGCGAGGGAAAAGTGACAGAGGAAGAGTATGTGATTGAGTGGAGAAGCAAAGGGGGGTGTAACCATCCAGGCAGTTTATGCTCATTAGTGCAGCTAAGCCTAAGCTGTACATTTGAGGCAGTTTTATACAGCTAAAATTTGGAACAGTTTTCCTGAAGATGTGAGACAGGTTCTACTCTGACAATGTTCGACTCTAAAAACAGTTTTGTTTACCTGTGCATATGACTGAAATGATTTTCTTTGCACTCTTCTCTTTTATGTCTTAAACTGCTTAGTGATTTCTGTATTTTAATTCATTCCTGTTGTGTGAAGCACTTTTACTTGTCTTGTGTACAAATTGTGCTCTACCAATAAACCTTTCCTGCCTTGCCATTTCTGACACAGGAACTGTGTGCTGTAATGTATAGTCTAATCACGACTTGACACCCCAAAAGCAAATGGATTGTTTTTTTCTGCATAATGACATCCTATCTGCCTCCACAGCTCCTCTCTATACAGGCAGAGCTCATTAAAAAGGGATAAAATACAACTAAAAATCAAGGTTTCTAAAAGTTCTGGTAAATACGTTGTGGAAAAACAATCTCAAAACAGTGAATCCAGTGAAATCCTTGCTTGTTTCCTGAATAAATACACTATTTAAAGAGTGATTTTTAGACCAAAATGAAAGGACTTCAAAAGGACACGAAAGTGAAAAAGGAGAAATCTGTTTTGATCTGTTTTTTGACACTCAAATGGTAAATTGTGCAGGTATGCATACAGTCACAAAATCAGCTTTACCTAGTGAAAAAGTGTGCAGATGAAGTAGTTTGCAGTTGTTAACCATTACCTCACTTGGTTAGCAGGTAAAATGTAAGAAGAATAGGCTTCTAGATGAGAGGTGAAATCAAACATCAAAATGTACAGAGGCTGGAGAATATGCCCAGTCAGTGCTCAATTTTCATGAAACCAAAACTGTCAAAATGATTTTATCTACTCCAGACTGCACTAAGCTTTTAACAGGTATTAATCAAAAAGTAATCAAGAGTATTCCGCTCAGAATGCGACAGCCAGTATGCCCCCGATATTGAAGGACTCGCACTGACTAACATTAGTTTTAAGATTGATTTTAAAGGTGCACAATGCAACTTTTCTATCGGTGGTTCTGCCACCTGCTTGTCTACATGGAGATGTTTTTGCTGTTCCTCTAAAATTCAACAGTATGGCATAACTTATCAATCGTATAGGGCTGTAAACCTTTAGTCGTTTAGTAGATTAATCAGTCATTGGTGTGTTGGTCGAGTAATAATTTTTTGGGGATTTAAAACAATTCACAAAAGCAGAAGGGAGAAAGTGAGATCTGAGTGTGAATTTTGAGATTAATCTGCTTTTTCACTAGGACTGTACTAATTTAGTTTTAGTTGACCACATTTTTATTAGTCAACATATGTTTTAGATTATAAGGATTAATATGGATAACAGTAGAAAGGAGAGCATGGAGTGAGTTCGCTGGAGTTTTGTGAGTGACTGGATAGTTAAATCTGCCTTTTCAAAATAAGCACATTCATAATACATAATAAATATAACAGCAAAAAAATCCACAACACAAAACAAGCACTGCCTTAGCGCAAAGCAGACTGCCATGTGGCCTTTCACTTATGAAGATGCTGTTTATTCATACATCTCTGCATAATTCAAAGTACAGAGTCGTCTTAACGCCAGATCAAAACATTTTGAGTGCTTTGTCCAGAGTTACACCAGGCCCCCCTTTAGTCGATTAATCACAGAGAATCTTTAGTCGACTACAGTCTACAGCAGGCATGTCCAAACTACGGCCGGGGGGCCAAATGCGGCACTCAGACCAATTTTTGTTGGCCCTCTGGCTTCCTGCTAAGTTGGTCCAAACAAGAAAAAGTAATACTTTTTACTGTAAAATTGGAAAAATTCAAGCATTTTGATGTTATACCAGCCTAATATTAATGTTAGTCTTATTAAAGGTGTGGAGGCTCATCAAAACTGTGCCAAATGCAAAATTTCGGATGATTCACTTTGTTGTCAGGTTGTCTGTGGCCCTCTGCTCCGTATAAGTTTCAAAATGCGGCCCTCTGTGAAAAAGGTTTGGACACCCCTGGTTTTGAAACTTATACGCCTTAAAAATACCATGAAAAACATGTTTTCTTTAAGCAGGATCACCTCTCCATAGCTGCTTGTCTCCATGGATATAGATACATTTAATGCCATACTGTGGAACATCCAGGCAATTTACATGGAGATAAGAGGCTGGTGCACCCTCCTCCAGAGTTACATAATGCCTTTACCTTAAAGATCTCACTTGTTACTTTAAAAACTCTTCACAGCCTGGCTACTGAGAAAACTACTGTGCTCATATGTAACAGAGTGCAGCCTCAGGTCAATGAGCAACACGTCCAAACTCAACTTCATTCATGTAAATGTCATCGCTTTTTTTGCACATTGCTGCCTCCTCAGTAGGGAACGATCCATTTTGATTCAATATTTTCATGACCAAGGTTGAAAACCAGAGCAAATGATGCCCATTAAACTCAAAAAAAAGTTTTTTCTCCAAATTATATGATAATAAATTGCAGCAAACTTAACCACAACCCTATTTAGCTGCAAACCCATAAGACACATTTTGTGATGGGCCCTCATTCCTTACACTACCGACCAACCAACATATCGTCCTGTCTCTACTCTTCAGCCATCATCTGTCTTCTCAAAAAGACATACAAAGCTTATCACAATAGTTTGCTCATCCTGAGTTGTCTAATGAATGAACTGAGCATGTTGATGTTGTCACATACAACAGTACTTCACAAATCTACTATTCCCATTCCACTGAAGTAAATGGATCAATGGAAACAGGAGAAAAAAATGCCTACGGAAAAAGGCCGCTCAAAGACAGTGTCAGCTCCATTTATATAATGAGATGGGTATAACAGTTACATAACAGCAAAGAATGACAGATATTTCTAACACCATCAGAAAACCGTCTTACACCCAGTCTACAAATCTGAAGGATGTCAGCTCAGGAAATGTTATTTGAAAGAAATTCAACTTTTCTGATCCAAAGTTGGGTCATTGGCTTTAATTCAGTTATTATCATATGAATAATGTTGTACAATATAATAAACTTTATAATCAGTATAATCGAATGAGATGGATGACATTTGAATACAGCTGTGACTTGCCTCTTACAACGTCATATTTGTTCCGAGCATTTGACTGTTATGAATATATTTTTAAAGCATGATGCCAACACAGTTTGTTGCAACAGATACAGCACATAAGATTCACTTATGATTTGGTAAGTGGATGTGAAGCAGGGGTGAATTATTAAATACTAACTATACTAACTCATTTTACAGAATCCTTCACAAAAGTGTTTTTCAAGGCATTTTTGATACCGCCTAAAAACACCTGTAATTGAATACTTGCAAGACATGACTACAATGCCATACAGTGCATCGTTCCAGGCAGTAAAATCTCCATGGAAACAAGTGGCATACCCCCCACCAGAAAAGTTATCTTTAAAAAAAGAGCTGAAAATTTCTACAAAGTTGAATACAATAATCATGCAATTCTAGATTCAGAAAAAAAAATATATACTTTTATACCATTTTACTTTAGATTATCCCAAACATTCGCTTACCCCAAATAAAGGAATTTACTGAAATGTAAGTGCGCATGTTTTTAAAACAAGTTTTAAAAACAACAACAGACAAAAAAGCTGTCTTTCCTATTCAGCACACATGCCAGGCTCCAGTGCTGTGAGTTCAATTCCCGACTCCTACCATTTACTGCATGTCCTTCCTTCTCTCGTCCCCCTTTTACGCTCACCTGTCCTGTCCAATAAAGCCTACAGGCCAAAAATCCTTTAAAAAAAAATGTTTAACCACAATTTACAGGTCAACAGACTTGCAATCAAAAAAAGAACACTCTTGAATAACATTTGGGTCACCTTCTGTTCTTGGGCCTATACTGAATATAAAATTAGCACAAATCTGAACTGACAAATGGACAATCAGCACATATATTGCTATGCACACCAACATGGAAAAGTGATTATGAAGAAAATTCGCTCAATGCATAGAGCCATACTAAAATAGCCTGTTATGTCAGCTCCATGTATTCACCCCAAAAGAGCGTGGAACCAGACATAGAGCACAGTCAATAATTCACTACTGCTGAAATCCATTACTCTGCATTTATTATACATCGTGTGGCCAGAGACAAGCCACGCAAGCCTGAGCACCAACTCTCCCCCATCTGACTCACAACACATACATGCAGTACATCACTTAAAACTAACAGGCTGGCACCGACAGGCGTGAGAGGAGCCCACACAGAAAAACACTGGAGATCGATGCACAACTCCTACTCACCTTCCAAAGTGACAAAATGGAAAGTCTGCGACGTCACCGCAGTCACATGGGGATATGCTTTCTGCCCCCTTAATATTGTAGGACTGTTATAATCAAAATAGGCTTGAAGATGTTGCATGAATGTGAACACTGCTGACGGTTGTCGAGTTATTTCAATCTCAAGGGCATTCATCGATAACTGAAAGCAGCGATGATTAATGCTATAATGATATTGGTATATATGGAAATGTAGAAAGAGGCAGTCATGCTCAATAAAATGCGTTTTTTATTTATAAGACCAAAGATGAGGCCTATTTTTATTTTATACTATAGTCATTTTAAATAGTTTCTTAATGCATGCCCTTCGGATTGAATATATGTTGTTTTTATTATTGATCAGTGTTTCATGTTGCACCTTAATGCCGGGACAAGTTCCTATGTTTGTGAATTTTGTTCATTGACAATGGCAATAAACCTTTTCTGATTCTGATTCTGATTCATTGTAGTGTTGGTGAGGGTAAAGATTCCAAAGTTCAGAATTCCTCAGACACTACATTGAAGGGTACTTTCACTGGACCCTGAAACACTCTCAATCTTTGTTGTTACAAAAAGTTTAGGTTTTTTCTTTAAATTCTGGTATTGAAATCAGTATTTACTTGGTATTGAGCCTATTCCTTAGAACTAACATTGAGTTTGTGATTTTAGTATTGTGACAACACTACTTCAGGCATGGCCTGGCCAGCCAAGAATACATGCTTTGCCTGTTCTTTACAAGACGTGTAGTCTGGACAGTGGTTTTATCTCCATGAGTTCAGATGGGTGTGACTGAACGGCATAAGTGGGAGAAACAAGACTTTTATTTAGAAATGACTTACAAATAGTTTTTACGAAAGAAATTAAGCAAAGCAATTGCCATTATAACCCTCTGATTTAAAGACATATCAATCAGACCTTTCAAGGGGAATAATATCTAAACTATATAAATGTATTAACAATTTAAACTATTCTACTAACCATATTAAAAATATATGGGTAAGAGAGGGTAATTATGTTTTGACTGACGAAGAAAGGGAAAATATATGCCCATTACAATGGAGGACCACAAAATACCACAAAATATGTTCTGTTGGAAAAATGCAATGCGTTTCTTTTTCATAACACCATGACAAACTGCTCACTATTCACAGAGAAACTGTGTTTGCCAGGAGGCAAACCATTACCATGTGTTTTGGGACTGTCCTGTTGCTCAGAAATATTGAACTGAGCTCAAAGAGACGTCTGTTTTAGACATCACCATCAGACTTGATTTCAGAACTATGTATTTGGGCCTCAAAACTCCTGCCAGGAACACAATCAGTTGATATTTTTGGAGCATATTTTCAGCGGCAGGGAAAAAGGCCCTCACAAAAAAATGTATGACACAAAATGTACTGACGATTAAGGACTGGATTGAAATTTTGAAGGTCCATCGGGGGGTTTGGAGGAATATTTCCCCAAGAAATGTTTAATTTCCTGCATTCTAGAGCATTTTGAAAAGTAAATTAACTATTATACTTTGTAGGCAAATATGGCAATGATTTTACTTCACAGTAGTCTAAACATGAGAATCACACCAGACTGGGATCACCACACTGTTTGGGGCCTTTCTGTGTGGCGTTTACATGTTTCTCTTCATGTCTGAGTGGGTTTCCTCCATTAAAATAGAAATTAAAGGACACATATTATGCAAAATTGACTTGAAATGTGCTGCAATATTTGAAATTTCAAGTGCAATATTTATAGAAAAGTTTAAATATCTGTCTGACCATGATCCTTCAGTGCTGGGGTTAAGGGGCTCAGGAGGTGTGATTAAATCTGACTGATGTAACAAGTAATTAATGAGGACCATGATAAATGTTTAACAGAGCAGTAACTCACCTCCATGCTGGTGAGGTTACAGCGGTGAGTGCCAGCAAACCAGCCGCTGTTAGAGCACTGGTCAATGTCCACATCCTGTAAGTTCACATCCACACGCACAACGCCTCTAAAACAAAGACAGGAACACAGAGAAGTCAAATACAAGGGCGCCAAAAGCTTGATCACAATTTTTGATTCAATTTTACTTTGTCTTATTGAAAACAAAAACAGAAATGTCTTTAAATATGTATTTCCTGAACGTTAACAAGACGGCCATTTAGTGCCATTTAACACACAAAAAAATAGTCACATCAATTCCTCCATAGGTTGAACTCTACTCTACAAATTGCATGCTTTTTACTGACACAGTATTGACCAGAAGCCCAAAGCTGATCATTAATTATTTGATTTAATTGTTTTTATCTAAAAAATATCTTCATTCTGTTACATTAAATTGATATTGATATTGGTGAATCTCTAATTGAAAGAGCTCGACAAGGATTGGATGGCCAGATATTTGGGTTAGATAGAGCATCTCGAAAACGGAGTAGCTGAACAATAAAAAAAATCATTTTATAAATCATGTTCAAGTTCATACCATGAAGAATAAACATGAAGACCCTAATGATACTGTGTGTGATAAAGAATAGTAGAGTCATAGCAGATCAAATGAGCATGGGAGGACAGAGTACTGCCTTGTAAATTGTGAAAATGCAGTAAATTGTATAAGGTAATAATGAGGAGCATGTGGATAGAAGGCGAGGTCAGACAAAAGAATATGACGTGAAAGAGATGGCTAGAGCCAAGGCTACAGACGAGAAGGGAGACCAGAAAATATAGGAATGACTCACTGCCTGGTTCAATAAGAATGGAAAATATAGCCACAAGTGGACAACGTGCCCCAATCTTCCTCCTTTTATTACACCTAATGCCAAATCTGTGGCGCTATCACGCCTTCTCCTCTCCTTTACTTTATTGTGTACTGAAACTTTCAAAATTTTGGGCAAAGTTTGTACTTAATAGATGACTCAAGATGAGTCTCACCAAATTTTAGGTTAATCGGGCTAACGGAGGAGTTCATAAAAGTATAAAGTGTAAACACGTTCAAAGTTCAGACATTTTCCCATAGCATAAGAGGATTCTGCCATCGCTATGGCTACATCGTAAGAAATATGATGGGTCTCATTAACTTTTTTGATCGGGACTTTGGAGTTTTGTTCCAAATTTCATAAAATTTTTAAAAACAAAATGTTTTGCTCCCCATATAACATTTTATTTACCTCTGTAGGAGGCGCTAATGAGCCAAATTCAATTAATCAGTTATTTTTGAGTGGGTTCCACCCTCTTTGTGTCATTGGCCCTCAATACATTAATAATGTTACATTTTTGAATTACATGTTTATATGCACGGAATGTGCATGAGTTGGGGAAAGCCTTAGTGAGCGACCTAGGCAAGGCAAGGTAAGTTTATTTGTAGAGCACAGTTCGTACACAAGCAATTCAAAGTGCTTCACACAACAGGGAAAAATGCATTAAAATCACAAAGACATGACAGAAATCACAAAACAGTTTAAGACATAAAGAGAAGATTGCAAATGAAATCTTTTCAGTCATATGCACAGCCAAACAAAACTGTTTTTAGCTTAGATTTGAACATTGCCAGAGTAGAGGCCTGTCTCACATCCTCTGGAAGACTGTTCCAGATTTTAGCTGCATAAAACTGAAACATAGATTCCCCATGTTTAGTCCGGACTCTGGGCACCAGCAGGAGGCCGGTCCCTGAGGTCCTCAGAGTCTGAGATGGTTCATATGGCACTAACATCTCCGAGATGTACATTGGTGCTAGGCCATGGAGTGACTTGTATACAAGCAGAGCTGCTTTGAAGTCTATTCTCTGAGCCACAGGGAGCCAGTGCAGAGACCTGAGCACAGGACTAATGTGATCTTCTAGTCAGGACCCGAGCAGCGGCGTTCTGGATGTACTGCAGCTGTTTTACAGCTCGTTTGGAGAGGCCAGTGAGCCGTTACAGTAGTCTAATCTACTGGAGACAAATGCATGGATAAGTCTCTCCAAGTCTGGTTTAGACACTATACTTTTGATTTTGGCAATGTTTTTTAGATGGTAAAAAGCTGCTGATGTGCAGCCACGCTTCGCAGCCGCGCTTCGCACAGCCTTACGGAATTAATAGGCCTCTCGCCACCTTGCGGCACTCGGGCCTAATGAATGCTCTAGTTTGAGGAAAATGTCTAATGTGTGAAGATTCTGTACTGTTTCTGTACAGAAAAAATAGATATTTTGCACACCCCCCACACACACACCTCCACCAGAATAAGTAAATAACACACTTTTAAGTAAATACGCCGACACAAATATAGTATGCATTTGGACATTTTTCCTTACACCACTTAAGGTGCAGATGGAGCAGAGGCTTCTATGAGTTTTACAGCGGAGAAGCTGGTGGAATTGACTTGATCATCTTCACCAGCTTATGCTTTGCCATCCTGAGCCAAGACTCGGCCTATTTATAGAAGCACCATCATGGGTTGTTGAAGAGCAGAAGAAATATGCCATTACCAAAGCAGATGAGACAAGCTGTTCAAATACGTAAATACTGTTGGGAGGTATACTTTGAATGACCACAGGCTGATGTGTAGGCTATGTTTTTTCTGAAATGGCATGATCACTTTAAGTTTCCTGCTAAGTGCCCCAAGCCATGATCCCGAAGTTGATTGAATCATTATGACTACAGGTAAATTAAGGTGAATTAATTTAGCCACACTTAACATTATCAGGAGCCTTAAGCGAGTTACTCAAGAGCAGCCATGTCTCTCCAATAAACATCCTCATCACGTCAGCCTGATGGACTGAGGCGCCCAACGACAGGTGATGAGTCTCAATGGAAGATAACAGATATTTGTTGTAGGAATACTAAATATGTTCAAAGATGGAAGTGGTTCTAATGAAAATGCCAGTTTTCCATGTTACAGTTGTGTTCACTGTTAGCTAGAGCTGTGCGATTAATCAAATTTTAATTGAGATTGAGATTCTGTCATTACTAATCGTCAATATATGCTTCTGTCTTTTATGTCAAGATTCAATTGTCTGTCTGTGAAAGTATGTGGTTTGGAGCAGAGTTCTAACTTTGGAGACACACATTGGACTTTGGCGATGATTAAAGTCTGTATTGTTAATGTTCAGGAAGGCTCTTTTCATTTATTAAAATAAAAATAAGACAAATTACAATAATAATATATAAAAAAAAAAAAACACTCACAATCAAACAATATGAGAACACATTTTTGTTGTGCCATTATCCAACCTTACCATTGGTGCGTGGAATTCAACTACATGTAGACTGTATTCATGTACAAGTTACATTGCATGGATTGTAATTAAATGCTAAAATGTACATTATGATATACAGGGAGGTTATGCCTAATATACTTTCTCTTATCTTCTGAACTTAACTAAACCTGCTTTCCAGCTCACATCAATCTCATGTGTAATTTCTGCATCAGAAACACATTATGTCCTGTTGTGATGGGGCAGCGGCAGAGGCACAGCTGCAGAGGCACAGCTGCAGTTTGTCAGGGCTTCATATAATGTGGAGCTTACCTGTGTCTGAAGAGCGCTCACCATCTGCTTGTTCCATCAAAACCAAAACTGAGCACAGTCCTATTTATAATGAGTGTCAAGGCATGCCATTAAATTGGCAGTGAATCTTAACACTGCAAGTTGTTATTCACAATAAAATGTTGGCAGTGTAGTGTTGCATATTGCGGGTGTCTATGTTTTATTATCACAACACTAAGAATAGTTAAAGGAAGTGAAATTCTCTGTGTCTCACCTGAACTCAGGCGTAGAGTTATTCTTGAGCCCATAGAAGCCTGCAGAAAGAGTGAGAAGCCAATAGGGCACAAAGACACCGTGCTCACACTCCAAGTAAGGGGCAGACCACTTTATCTGGTTCTTGTCCAGGAGGTAACTACCACCTTTAGATGCAGACGCGTCCTGCACTTTCCTGTGCGTGAAGGGTCTCCCATCTTTGATGTCATTAAACCAGTCTGACTCGGGACCTCTGCTCCTGAGGCGTCTGTGCGCGGACGCAGAAAGGTCTTGTAGCACCACATCCTCCTCGGTTCTTGTCGCCTGTAGAAACACGTGAGGGCCAGGTGTCTGAGCGTCAGAGTGAAAAGTAACTACTGCCCTGTGGATTTTGGGATCTCCCTCCAAGATGCTCTGCACTAGTGCGTGGTACCAGTGGATGTCCCGGCGCACACTGTGCTCTCGGGACCTGTTCATTTGGAGGATCATGTTCAGGAAGTTGGTAGCGTGCGCCACTGTATCCAAGATGCTATGGAGGGAATAGTGCGAAGCCACGTGTAGGCCGCCTTTCAGGCTGCTAAGCTCGTACCTCCGCGAGCAGTTTACCTGCCTGAGCGCCGAAGAATCCCCCGTGTGCAGGAAGGCGGTCACCACTCGGGGCAAGTCTTCCTCGATCTTGTGCGCCACAACTGCGCGCTCTGTGGCTGGAACATGCGCGTCAAACGTGGGGTTGTGGAGTGACTCCCGGTAAATGTTTTGGGTGCTAAAGACAGGGGGATTCTTGTCGTCTCTGTCACTGTCTGACCACTCCACGTATCCGTAGTTTGAAGCCCAAACAACTGCTGTCTGTAGCAGCAGGGTAAACACCAGAGCCATGGTTCCGGTTCACAAGCGCAGTCAAGGATCCTCGAACTGTTGGCGAAGTGTGACAGACATGACCATAACCACATCAATCAAAAACATTCAAATGCTTGCAGTGAAAAGTACATTGTGTCGTGAATCATATCCACCTCACAGGTGAAAACAAATGCGTTCCTTCTTCAGTTCCCACGATCTTCCCACATCCTTCGCTCTTTATTCATCTCACTGTTATTGTCCGTAATCCACCAACACGCCGTGTTTGTGTTGCCGTCCTCATCCTCAGATCCATGTGAGAGCTCCGTGATGACACGCAGCACGCTAAAATGTTCCCGAAGCCCCCGTTCCTCCCAATGAAGGCGGATGGGCCACTTGAAGTGTCGCTGCTCGTGTGTGGCTGCTCCTCACCGCCAGTCTGAGGAGGGGCGGCGCGTGGGAAACACACGGGAGCTGTCCGGGACTGAAAAGTGCAGCCACTGCCGATTGTGATTGAGAGATGATTGTGGTAGATGATTGTGGATGAGCAAGCATGTCAGTTAGACTCACACTAAAAATAGACTCGTTTTTATGAGGAAGCTTCTATGACACAAAAAGGATGAAAGCAGTTCTATCTGAACAATTGTGGCTAAGAGCATGTCTCATCCTGGTGCAGTGCACCACTAGATGGAGTCAAGAGCAACTGATTTGACTCATTCACGAACATATTTCTTGCACTAACTTTGGAGTAGCCTAATTATCAGTGTTCCCTATTGTGGGTTTTTATTCACATGACACAAATCATGTGGGGTAGCCTACAAGAAAGGAGGCGACTATGAAAGGTCATTGTAGAGAAAGATTCAGTTAAAACAAAACGTTTCGACTCTCATCCAAGAGTCATCCTCAATCTGTGAAACAAGTCTGAGAACTCAGGTTTTTAACCTACTCTGTCTCTGAAAGGTCATCAAAGAACCTGTATGTGGAAAAAACAAAAAAGAGAGAAACAGAAGTCACACTGCTCAGTGGTGATAAACAACAGGCCTCTGTAGCCACAGCTGCCATGGGGGTGATAGATGGAAACATGGCAGCTAATAAGTCCAAACAGTTTCTCCGACCCAAACAAATCACACACAGGCACAGTTGGGTGGAGAGTCTTGCCATTGGACCAACCTTAGCATAGCCTAAGTATATAAACATGAGCCACTGTTGCCCCTGGCTTTACAATGTGTTTTAATAAATCAATCAACAAGTCAAGAATTTGAGACCAAACTTACTGAAGCAGTGTTAGTACTTCAAAGTGCTCAGAAACTGACTGTTGCCATGGCAGTGGAGCTAGTGCTTGTGAAGATCCCACCATGAGGTCATTGCACCAAGTCCTGGCTCTCCAGCAAATACCTGACATGTGTCATTTTCTGTAACCTTTCTGTAACAATGGAAAAGAAAATACGACCTTGAGCTCTAACATGTTGCTTCAAAAGATCAAAACATTGTATTGAATGAGTAAGCACCCGGGGCCTTGCAAAATGTGTACTTGCGTGCAATGTGCCTGTGTTAAATAATGCTAAATACAGTATACAGCTACAGTATACAGATCTAAAAAAGACTCAAATAGACCTTAATTCCTGAATTTCAGACATGGTTGTGTGTGTCCATTTACAGACATATGTAGCTTGACATTGAAGCATGAATTTTGATAAATTATTAAATTATTAAGTTATTGTGTCACCTAGTTACATAATGGCGTAGTTGACACAGACTGAAGTACAGAAATTACCCAGTAAAATGAGGAAAATAGTGCAGAGAGACACAAAGTGACTGCTCTTGCCCCCTCTGTTTCATCTTCCATTGCAGCCCACAGCCTCCCCGGGTCTAATGAATATTTGATAGGCGTTTGCTGCTTCATCGGCATGCTTTACAACTTGGGTCCGTACAACCACAACCCTGGTACAGACATACTATTGTACCAGCCCTTCTCTTTTTCCTTCTCTTTTTTCACTTCAGCCTGCCTCAAAAAAAGGAATTAGAGGATTTTATTTTGTCTACCTCGTTATAAACAAGTTTATTTATTCTCAAATGTGCCTTTTGGGTTTTCAGACTAAAAAAGATGAAAATAAACAGATAGAAATCACATGGCTGAAACAAAACCAGACTAAATCTGGAGAGATTAAACCTCAATTGACTCAACAATAACTTCTAAGTAGCAGAACACCCTAAATGTATCCACTCCACAGAAACAGAGAACAATAACATGCTCAAAAGTCTAAAATAGTTTGCAAAGATAGGGCTGTATTTGTAGGCCTGTGTATGGCTACCTTATTAGACATGAATTTGACAAGAAAGAGAAGGCACCAAGTCTAACAGATACCATACATTTGGTAGTGATATTAGCATTTTGTGATGCTTGTCATCTAAAATTGAGAGAAATTCACAAAGGGCCTCCTTCAGGTAAAGAGACGCTCAATCTCAGTGGGACTTTCCTGGTTAAATAAAGGTCAATAAATAATAAGTAGACCTGTGTTTCCCAACCAGGGGGTGCTTGGAATGGTTTTAGATTTTAAAAGAAGGTAAAATGCATTATTATTTACATTTTTAAAAGTGTTTCTTGAAGTAAATTTTGATGTCGTTAAGAATAGTTTGGAGGATTATGGACATTAACATAATTAAAATAAGACATCCTTAATTTTTGCTTACATGCCCCTTCTCGCCGCCAAATTTACGCGTTGGCGTCCTGGACAGGACAGTAGCGCCCGGCAAGTAACAGTTGCAGTAAAAGTGCGGCTCCTCACTTCTTGTCCCAATCATTCTCTATGGGAAATAGCTGAGCCTTGCTGCCAAAAATTACACTTCGCATGGACTCTCACAGACCTCTCGGACACGTCAAGCATAAACCAAGCTTTACAGATGGATAATCATGGCAACATGTCAAAACTTTTACGTGCAATGTAAATATGTCATGTGAGGAAACCAAAAACACATAAATCGACGGCTTTATGTGTTTTTGTCTCTAAAGGCAAAGATACATTAACTTAAGTATAAAACTAAACACATTAGACACGGTGTGTCAAACATGAGGCCCACGGGCCGCATCCGGCCCCCCAGACATTTTCATTCTGCCCGCAAAACATTTCTAACTTATATTTATTAATTTGTGATAGATATAGAGCATATTTATCTCTAGAACTACGAGCCCTACAATCCTTTGCAGCCGCTGCCCCTCCCCCCACACTCCTGGCACAAGTGCTGAGGGCTGACAAGTGCTGACGCCATCGCGCACTAAACTAGACTTGAGCAGAGGTCTGAGTGGGTAAAGAGACGTGGGGAAACACGTGGAAGAAAGAAAGGAGACGGTTTTGTGGACGTTAGAGCTGCGCTAAAAGTGGTGCAAATCTGGAACTAACAACAAGAAAACAAACTTCTCTGTGAGGAAAACATCCAGCCAGTGCAAAGCTGGACAGATCAGGAGCAACAGTTCACAGGTCAGAGTGTTATAAAGTATGAACATGACAGAGTGAAGCTGCTGTGAGCTCTGACTGTGTCCACACTAATGTGACTGTGAATAGCTACACAACACACTCATTTGATTCACTACAGGAATAATTTGTCACTAAGATAAACTTAAAGCAAGTTCAGTTTGTAGTGTCATTTTAACATTATTGATTACATTTATTGAATATTGGCATTAGCTTAGAGACAAAACCACTTACTTTTATACACATATAGATGTCCCCAGGTGAAGTATTCACATGGTTCGTGAAGGTCTTAACTTGCTGCCTGTGATTATCCGTCTGTAACTTGCTCTCTGCTTAGTGTTAATTAATTATTGATTGATTTATGAGAGACTCTGCTAATTCCGCCTATTTGTAACCACAAGGATGGTCAGCGCGGAAAAGAGCGGGATTTCATAGCAGCTAGCTCAGATTTGTACGGTCTGCAGCCGCATGACCGCTCAGACTATACTGGCACCTTTTCTCTACCCATCTCATTTCCATATGGTATGTACATGCTTTAATGTAGTAAAAAACATTTATTTGCCAAGTTAGTACACAAGTTAGAGTGTACTCAGAGTATGACACAAAGCTTAGGCGGTAAAGACAAAACAAAGTTTGCTTGTAGCTACAGTATATCTGGTTGGTACAGTCTGTTATTGTACTGTTGCGCATGCACTTGTTCATCTCGTTCTATTGCAAAGTGTGAACAGTACACACTTCCTTGCTCTCAAGTCTCATTAATTACACTACAACTGGCGAAGTGCACATTTGCAGAGGGACAGTGTCAGTACTAGTGAGTACAATGGCCCAAATTGGCAATATTGGATGAGTTTAAGCCAGAAAATGAGCCGTGGACCTTATACATCGAGCGGTTGGAACAGTTTTTTGATGCTACCTACGTCAAAGAGGATGTAGCCGTCTTGCTGAGTGTGATGGGCTCAATTATATACAGATTTTTGAGAAACTTGATGCAACCTGAAAAAGCCCAACGACTTTTGAGGAAATAGTAAAGATTTTGCAAAGATAATTTTGTGTCAAAGCCCATTTTAGTTGCGGAAAGTGCAACCAACCGTAACCAGACAGTTGCTCAATACATTGCAGAGCAATAAAACGTGGGGCGTACCTATGTTCCCCGTACCTATGTTCCTCCTTTTCTATGAACGGGGGACTACGCTAACACTAGCATAGGCTACTGGTTCAGGTTCCACATCCCGATAGCTGTGTATGGTTTTACAGCAATAAATATAAGTGCATATAACCCTAACCCTAACCCAGGTCTCGGGGAACACAGGTACCGGGGAACATAGGGCTGACCTCAGCTAAAAACAAGCGGGCTAACTGAGAGTTGGGACGGGTCTGGAGTCGGCTCGCTGGCAGGTTCGTCTGTGGATTAAAAACGAAATGTGCCAGAGAAGGTTACTTTCAGAAGAAAAACTCTTTCGCACAAAACAGAGATCGCTGACAGAGACACGCGACAGCTGAGAGGCGCTGCAAGTGTACTTGTCGGCTCAGCGACTAACCTCAAAGTGAGACCAGAGAAAACAAAAATGTGCTATCGGTGCATAGGGAAAAGTCATATGGAAATGAATGCCATTTCAAAGAGACTAAATGTCATAACTGGAAAAATAGGACATCTGAAAAAGGTATAGTCATCACAGAAAAGTCATTCACATCCATGTCCGACAAGAGACCCAGAGTAAAGACACAACTGCAATAGAGGTTTCAGAACCAGAGGAGTTCCCCATCATGGAAGTTAGTAGAGTGGAGGATGAAATGTAAGGCTAGATTCTCTATTAACAATGTAAAAATGTACTAGATTGACACCGGAGTGGCAAGGACTGTCAAATGCACAAACTAAAGAAGTTCTCACCTGCCTTTACAACAGCAAAAGTGAAACATAAAGCTTACAATGGAGGACACATTCAAGTAGTTGAACAGCTCGTATCTATATGAGGACCAAGCTTTTGAACTGCCACTGATAGTAGAACAAAGGACGTGGAGCATTGCTTTGTGGCAGGGACTGGTTGACACAGCAGCCAAAACTTAACTGGAAAACAATCAAAAATGTGAACGTTACAAAGCCACAAACATCAAAGAGTTCATAGACAAATACAGTCACGTGTTTCAAGGATGAGTTGGGTAAACCTTAAAGCAAATATAATTGTGAAGCATGAGGTACTACCAAAGTTTTGCAACACAGGCCTCTTCTATTTGCATTGAAAGAAAACGTGGAAAGTGAACTGAAAAGGCTGGAGGAAAGCAAGAATCATATCGCTAGTCAAACACAGTGACTGGGCAGCACCGAATACTGCAGTGTAGAAAGAGGCACATGACTATGTATATTTGGAGACTACAAAGTGTCAGTGAACCGAGCCATTGAAAACAGAGATTTACCCTGCCACACTTGGAGGAGTCTATGGAAGTAAAATAATTTTCAAAATAGATCTTGCAGCAGCTTATCAGCAAGTGTTCTAAAATGTACCTAACAATCAACACACACATAGAACTGTTTGTCTACATTCGGCTTTCCTTTTGAAATGAGTTCTGCTCCATCAATTTTCCATCATGACAGATCTGCCAGTGGTGGTTTACCTGCACAATTTACTAATCACTGGACACACGGAAATGGAGCACCACAACAAACGGGAAAATGTGCTCAGGCATCTTCAGGAAAATGGCCTGATAGTAAAATGTTCCAAGCTCGAGTTTGGCAAAGAACAAATCAAATATTTGGTACTCATCCTGGATCAGCAAGGCATCTGCCCAGCTAAGAGACAAGGAGAAGGCAATACAGAGAGCCCCTGCTCCCACTAATGTGAAGGAGTTGCAAGCGCTTGGGGCTTGTGAACTATTATGGTAGATTTGTGACAATGCAAAGCACTCTACTTGCCCAACTGTGCAGGCAACTCAGAGAACAGTAATATGAAAATGGACTGAGAGGGAGTAGGCAGCGCATTTGTTGAGAGTAAAAAACTGTTCTTGGCTCACTATGACCTAAACTTTGCATGTGATGCCTCTGTATATGGCATTGGAGCAGCAACACATACTGCAAAATGTGTCCCCAGCTGAGAAAAAGTATTTCCAAATCTGAAAAGGAGTTCTGGGATTGATTTATGGTGTTAAATGTTTCATCAGTATCTGTGAGGTTGGCATTTCACTCTAGCTTATCACCGCCCCCCTGCTGCTACACTGGCAGCTGCACGCATTCAAAGGTGGGCTATCATATTGTCAACATATGATTACCACATTGTCTTCAAGAATTCAGCATATCACAGCAATGCAGATGGACCGTTACGTTGTCCGCTATCAGAGACAACTGACGTTGGCACAGCGGTGAGTAAAGCAACAGTACACTCACTGTTGACGAAGCACATAAAGGACATGCCACTGAATGCCACACTCATGCAAGGGTCATCAGGATAGACAAGGATCTGTCAAGAGTCTACAAGTATGTAATAGAAGGGTGGCAAAGTAACTTGGATGAAACCCTTATAGCGTACTACACAAAGAGACATGAACATACCACCGAACAAGGCACAAAAATGTAGAAAGCCGTGCTGAAAAAGGTACACTTGGGTTACCAAGGAATAGTGAAGTCTAAAGACTAAGCTAGCAAATACATTTGGTGGACACAGCTGAATTGTAACATTGCAACACAAAATGGCATAATGCACACAATCATGCTCCTGGGCATTCTGCTATGAATGGCTTGGCAGAAAGATAGGTTCAAACTTCAGAATAGGCATGAAAAAGCTTGCCTGTCCCAGAGGCATATTGAGGACAAATTGTCACTGTTTTTGTTACAGTACCGAACAACTCCAAACTGTACTACGGGTCAATCTCCAGTGGATTTGCTCTTTCACAGACACACCCGTCTCGGTTTTCTTAAACCCTGCACCAAAGAAAAACTCAAAAACAACAAAACAAAAAGCTCAACATGACTACACTGCAGAACATTTTTCTTTTGATATGGAGGAGTCAGTGTATCGTCGCTGCACAGTGGGACGAGCTCACAAGTGGATTTCAGGACAAGTGGTGAGACAAACAGGACCAGTACCCCATGAGGGATACTGCACAGATGCTATGGAGATCATCTTCGTGCCAGAGCAACACCTGGAACAGAGACAGGGAGTCCTGCACCTGAAACACCAGTGAGACACAAAATGTCTTAACTGTTGAGAGTACTGTAGAGTCTGCTATGCAACCACTTGATCTGGTAGAATCTTCACCTGTGACTTTGAGATGCTCTGAGTGTAAAATAAACATAGCTCTTGCCTCTATACAAGCATAAAAGTGTTCTGAAATGTTGTTATTGCTGATATAGGTTTGTTTTAAATATCATTTGCTTTGATGTTATGAATAACTTGATGGGTGACATAATAGTAACTATGTCATTGTTTTTGAATATATGTTGCAACAGTGATTTGGTGTATTTACCCCCATTTACCTGTACAAATTGGCAGTCTGTTGTTGCACAGTTGCGCATGCGCTTGTTCATCGAACGTGAACAGTAAACATGGCTCTGCTACAGTTTGCTTAAAAGCACCTTGCTCTCCGAGTCTCATTATGAACACACTACAATGTGTTTACATGTTTACAGAGAGAAAAATAGGCCTGTATATTGTGTAGACTACATACCCAATCGTTAATTTTATTGCACAAACAGAAAGTAATACAAGCTCTTTACTTTAAATCATGGACATGGATCTTAATACTTCCATGCTGTAAATGAGTGATTACTGCCCTCTAGTGATGGTTGAGTAGAATCTGGCATATGTACAGGCTTGTCTCGGGTTTTTTTTGTTTTTGTTGTTGTTGTTTTTTGCCTAGATTTGTTGGTTTACCTACATTCTGGGACGCAGTAAAATAATATCGCACAAGTAGAAGTACGAAGTAGTTCAAGAAATTACTCAAGGAAGAATTAAAGAAAAGTACTTGGGAATATTTTAAGTAACTGTCTGGATGTAACATCTGATTGAAGTTTATGTAATTTAAAGGACAACACTACCACAAAATATGGTATTTACAAAGGATTTACAAAAAAGAAAAACGAATAATTATATCTGTGCAAGGAACACAAATAAGTTCATATTGTCAACATAAAGCTTTTGTCAGTTTAGATTTACTCACAGTGGGAAGAGGAACCAAACTTCAATCAAAATATTACTCAAGAAGGAGTAAAATTATGATGTCAGAAAGTTACTCTTTAAAAAAGTTACTCAAAGTAACTGAGTAAATGTAACTATTTAATTTCACTTAAAGCATAATAAATAGACTATAAAGTTAATAAGTTATAAATAGCCAACATGAAATAATGTTTCAAATAGCCCCATCTGTTGATAAATGTTTTATGTTTGATGTTTCTCTTTCTGTGATCATGTAGGCTAATAAAAATAAAGACAATGACATAGGCTACATTGCACAACACGACGTGACATTGATTCAAAGGTGGTAATACTGTTACATTTTGTTTATTGTTCATTTAAGGATCACCATTAGTCTCTACACTAGCAGTGGTCAATTCTTAAAGTAAAAGCATTACATAGACAGGTCACATAAAGAACCATGACAACACATGAGGTTCAATCATAAAGAGTTAACGCATAAGACGAACACAAATCCATCACAGTGCTTAGTTTGCATTAACCGCTTAACAGGACCACTACTTTGTACTTCCTTTTCAGAAATATTATGACTTTTTTTTTTTTTGCTATGCATTGACTTTATCCTCTTGTAACAAAACCCTTCTACATCAGGAATTGTATCAAGTGTGACTTTTCATATGTGTTTGTAGATTACTACTCTGGGAAAATACTTTTTCACAAACAGAGCAGCCGTAAGGTCTTTCACCGCTGTGTATCCTCATGTGTACTTTGAGAGCACACTTGTGGACAAAGGCTTTCTGGCAAACTGGACAGCTGTAACGTTTGTCTCCAGTGTGACTTCTCATATGTGCTTGTAGATTCCAATTTTGGTAAAAGGTTTTCTTACAAACAGAACAGTTATAAGGTCTTTCACCAGTGTGTATCCTCATGTGTACTCGGAGATGACTCATATGAAGAAAGGTGCTCTTGCAGTCTGAACAGCTGAAACGTCGCTTTCGTGTGTGGACACTAACGTGATTTTGTAACTTCTGTTCACTCACAAAACTCTTTTTACAAACACAGCACTGGTGTTTCTTCGTTTCAGCTCCTTTGTCAATTCCGAATAAGTCTCCATTGTTTACAGCGGCGCTTGTCTCTGGTGCAAACTTGTCCTTTGGGGATAGACCTGAGTTTTGACCTTTAGCTGTTCTTTGGTTGCTGATCTGGGCTTGGTTGTAGTGGTCTTCCTTTACCTCTGTCGCCAACTGTGCTGAACCACTGAATTGAGGTTCCCAGTCTTCATCATTGTCGGTGTCAGAAGAAAAGGACTCTGTGGTCCCCGAGTGAGAATGTGGCTGCACTCTAGTATTCTCTCCTTGTGTTTCATCTCTATGCTTAGTTTGTCTTTGGAGTGAGGGCTCTTCTTCACTCTTCACACAGACACTGTACTGTGAGCAGGGCACTGGCAGCTGCTCTTCCTCATGTTTGACCCTCAGTTCATTTGGATCTTCTTTAACCAGTGGAGTCTTGAGTGGAGTGTTGTTCTGGTTCAAACCAGGTCCAGGACTTATTGAGCCAGAGTGGACATCTGCTCTGAGCAGCAGGATACTCGGGCTTACAGCAGTGTCCTGGAGCAAATGATGATGCTTCTGGTTTTCTTTGACGCGACACAATTCGTCTTCATACTCAGCAATCGTTCTTTCAAACAACGCTAATATTTCTTCCACAGCCAGAGTCAGCCGCTCATTCAATAAAGCTCTCAACGTTTGCCGTTTAGACATTTTTACAGATTGTTTAAGCTTTGGCTCCAAGCAAACCACAAAGAAACAAGTTTTTGTTTTCCTCCTTCCTCTTTTTTTCTTTAGCGTTTTACGGCGGTTGGCATCTATAGATTTGCACTACCGCCGTCTATCGACAGGGAGTGACTTTTGTGCGTATTATGGATCAATTATAGAGCCATGGGATCAAGTTAAAATATCGGCTGGAGGCAGAGGTGGGTAACCTGGCTCTCGCGATATTTGTTTCACACACTCTTGTGTGTAGAACTCAATTAAGTGATACACATATCAATCTGGCAGAGCCAGAGTTGGGTAAAGTAGCCAAAAATATGACTCAAGTAAGAGTCAATTTAAGTAAAGTTAGTAATACTATTATTAAAGTAAAAGTACAAAGTAGTGGTCCAAGAAACTAGTCAAGTAAAAAAGTATTTTTATTATACTATTACTATACTATTTCACATGCTCAGATGAATGATTTAAAAATATATATAGATCATATAAAAACTATTGGAGAACCTAATAAAATAATGATTTGCCGATTACCTCAACAGAAATCTCCGAAGCCATTAGAAAGCTCAAATTGAACAAGTCTCCCGGCACAGACGGATTCACTTCTGAATTTTTCCAAACATTCTCTTCTCTGGTTGGTCTTTTTTTACTGCATGTTTTTTTTTTTTGAGAGTATTGAGAAAGAACAGCACATGCCTACAATGTGTAAAGGATTAATTACCTTAAACCCAAAACATCAAAAAAACATTCTAATCTTAGATAGTTAGCGTCCTATAACCCTACTTAATAGTGATTACAAACTTTTAGCTATATGGCGTGCAAACAAATGTAGGAACATTTTAAAAGTATTGAATGATGTAATTAAAGAATCCCTAGATTATTTTATGACCGGTCGATATATTATTGACAATATTAGACTGATCTTTGACATACTGGACTACTCAGATCTTACATCAGAAAATAGTTTCATTCTATTCTTAGATTTCCAAAAAGCCTTCGATTCAGTCGAGCATCAATTTCTTTTAAAAACTCTTGACTTATTTGATTTTGGTGAGCTTTTTAAAAAAGAATCCATTCGTACCTTATATGCTTTTGGAAATAGTTCGATAAAATGATTCCATGGAACAACGCATAGATTCACTATTGTACATGGCATGCGCCAAGGGTGCCCAATTTTTGCCTTCTCATTCTTATTGCCTATGCACATTTTTGCCAGTTATATTAATGATAGTAGTCTTAAGGGAATCACCATAGCAGAAAGAGAAATACGCTTGAGCCAACCTGCTGATGATACTACGCTCTTTTTAAGAGGACCTCTCAGATAGACCATGCTTTTAAACTGTTTAATTCACATTTTCATTGGCTTCAGGACTCAAACTAAACTGTTCCAAATGTGAACTGTTCCCTATCAAATCTTGTAGTGCCTTAGAAATATCAAGAATTCCTGTGAAACAAAAAGTAAAATACCTGGGTGTTACCGTCATAAGAGATGAATTTTAATCTACTTTTTCAAAGAATACAGAATAAATGTACTATGTTGATTCAAAGATTCAATATCGGCTTCGACTTCATATGGAAGAAAAAAGCACATCTAATTTAGATTTAGATAGATCAAAAAAGTTTGCAATTGTCCTTGATGCTGTTCCTTCTGGTGTGAAAATGCTAATGTTCGCCTATATACATACTCCAAATGATGTTTCGTCTCAAGAGTTGTTTATTGGTAAATCTGATCCTTTTGAAAGTTATAAGACCATAACAAATGTATAAGAAAACGTATTACTAGATAGTCCACGAGCAAACCAGCATATGTTTTTGCCTGGAATAACTCTTTTAATGACATTGATTGGAACCGTGTTTGGCTTTTGCCGAGGAAATTCATGTAGCCAATAAGATTCGGGAGGTATGCCTAAAGATTTTGCATAGATGTTACCCTGTAAACAGTATCATTTCTAAATGTTGCTTAAATGTAGACCCTCTTTGCTCATTTGGTCATAGTGTTGAAGAATCTGTCACCTGTATATTTTGGGACTGCTCTTACACTGAAATATTTTGGAACGACATATCTTTGTTCGTAAATAGAAAGCTTGATATGAACCTACAACTTGATACAATGCATGTCCTCTTTGGTGTTTTTGAGGAAAACATTGCTGTTGATAAAAATATATGTGTGTTTCAACCTGATCCTGATGCTGTCAAAATACCATATTCATTGCATTAAATTCTCAAACAAGAAACCGAAATGTATAGTATTTGAATCCCTTTCATCCTCTTTGGTAAATTCCTTAAATTATTGCACTAACCTCAAAGCTGTGAAGACTCTTTGTATTGAATTTGAACTGTAAACTGAAGAATATTTATTTTATATGTATATTTTGAAACTGCAAATGTATTAAGCCTCTAGTAATGTTATTGTTAATATCATTGTACATTTGAATTACATTAAAACATTTTTTGCTGAGCAACAGTGGTTTGAACCCCATTACGTGCTACAGTTGCTAATAAAATAACTATGCATTTTAGGTGTGTGTATTAGAATCAGAATCAGAATCAAAAAAGGTTTATTGCCATTGTCAGTGAACAAAATTCACAGGCTAGGAACTTGCTTTTTAGTGATTCGGTGCAACATACAACAATGAACAATAATAAAAGCAAGATATATCATATCAAATAAGGCATGCATTAAAGAAAAACAATTTTAATTTACTATAATATAAAAGACTTAGTATGTGCACAAAATGTACAGTTAAATTTACATTATTGATGCAACTGTGTTTCTACAATAATATATTAGATAAAAGCAAGGATTTTTTTGCCTACATTTTCCTTCTGTTGAGGGATGAAGTATATTTTATTCAAATTATTTGTGCTTTCATTATTATTATTATCTTATTATTCCCTTACATTGGAAAAGCAGCTAAATCCGAGAATGACAAGGCAGCTTTTGAAACAAAAGCTAGTCCTGAGCCACACGGACCTTGAACTCCGCAACTCTGCAAAGCCAGCGTGGTCCCCGCTGGCCATTGTGACAGTGTCTGGCACTGTGAAAAAGTGAGACACTCCAGTGAAACACCATGGATCTATTATATTATGTGTTGTATGCTTGCTTTGATTTAAATACTGAAATATTCAGTTTCATCATCATCATCATTCATCATCATCATCATAATAATAATAATAAAAAAACAGTGCACGGATGACTCCAACAAGACTCCTCTTAATAGGGAGTCCACATTGTAGCTTTAAAACTCA
>BJKM01000055.1:674680-834680 GCA_015082035.1 Chaenogobius annularis | reverse complement strand
ATGATGCTTGGAGAGGAGGAATGGACTGGTGCAATGCTGGCTGGCTCAGCGATGGCTCAGTGCAGTATCCCATCACAACACCCAGAGAACCCTGCGGGGGCAAGAACACTGTACCTGGAGTACGCAACTATGGAGTGCGGGACAAAGAGAAGAACCACTATGATGTCTTCTGCTTTACATCCCACTACAAAGGTAAGTTGCGTGCACATTCCTGCTAAGAACAGACAATGTACAATTTTGTATAACACAATGTGCTTGAAAGACACATTATTATGGCTTTGCTCAATCAGGTCGATTCTACTACCTGATCCAGCGTTCCAAACTGACCTATGATGAAGCAGTGCAGGCTTGTCAGAAGGATGGCGCTCAGATTGCCAAAGTGGGCCAGATGGTTGCTGCCTGGAAGCTGCTTGGCTATGATCGTTGTGATGCAGGTTGGTTGGCGGACGGCAGCGTGCGTTACCCCATATCCCACCCCCGGCGCCGCTGCAGCCCCACTGAGGCCGCTGTCCGCTTCAATGGCTTTCCCGACAAAAAGCACAAGCTCTACGGAGTTTACTGCTTCAAAGGCCCCAATTGAGAGGAGTGCAGACTAAAGAGTAAAGAAGAGACTGGGTAAAATATGAAGACCATATATGTCATATCAACTAAACTGTGATGCTTAATTTCATTGGGGGTTTCTGGTGCTTAATACTAAAAATTCTCATGTATAGTTTACACATTCTATTTAAGGTCTTATTATTTAATCTATGCCTTTGAAGTATTGTAAGCAGTAACATTCATATTAACTGTTACTGGTAAACAGACATAATGAAGCCTCTCAGCAACAAGTCTTACGGTTGCACTAAAACTTGGCACTTAACAAAACTTCAAGTACAACAAAGCCACGCATTTTAGCTGCTCGCAACATCGAAAGGAAGTCTGTGATAACAAGGTGCTACAACGGGTACTTTCTATTGAATCATTCTCTATTTTGTTTTATTATGAATGTGTTGGACCAAACATTAGACAAAATTGGTGGTTTTTTGTTGTTTTTTTTACACTATTTAACATAATAGTCATGTTCTTATAGTAAAACTGTAACCGGCCTTATTTGTTTACTTAAAACTCAATAAGTTCACAGCCCATAAATACACAACCCTTGCCTTTTTTTACAGCACATATTGAAGAATATTGAAGGAACTAAAGGAATCTTTAGAGTAGTGAATATGTAGTTTTAGTGAACTACTAATCATCATTCAGCAATACAACATGCCTGGCTATCTTAGGCTATGTAAAACCAATGATAAGTAATGCTAAAACTTAGAGCGTATATGTAAAAAATATAGATATTTTGGCTGCATCTATGTTAGCCTCGTGCATGGGAAAGCACACAGCATAGAGTTATCACAACTGCTATTTTTGATAAAAATCGGTTTATTTTAGTAAAGTAAAAAGCCACATGTAGCCTTATACTGTTTGACATAAAGTTTTTAAAAAAAGATAACAATATAAAGTGTGATCTTTGCTATGCTTACGGTTTGTCTGCAAAAAAAACACACAATTTATCATTTGAAGTGAACTTCCTTTTTAGGGTAAGACTTAGATGGTCCCATCTGGCCCTGGTAAAATCTGAGGTCATCCCCTTTGGCTGTACTAAAGTTTTACTTGGCTTTGTCCCTGAAAAGCCAAGGATCAGTGAAATTATGTGGAAATGCTATCATTGAACAACTGCAGGATAAGCTCATTTAAAGTAATGACGCACGAGATAACATTATGATTTAATTAAACAAACAAGCCTGCAAATAGTGCTCTTTTTATGACATCATGTAAACAGTTACAGGTTCAAAAACAATGCTTTTGTATCAGAAGTCATGTCTTGTAGACAATAAAAACATGAGCCACAATTAGGTCTGTGTCTTTTGTACTGGACTTATAGAAGTTTAAGAGATATATTCAGCACATTGACTGCTCTGGACTGTATTTGTGCTTCACAGTAATGTGTGCTCCAGGAGCTTTCAAATGAGGACTTGGTTCTTGCACAATTCTTGTTTATTGCCATAGAACACACAAGCCATTCATGATCCTATACCAAGCTTTATTTGGACAAAAAACACAGATGGCATGTTGTTTTTTGGTTAAAAGTGCCCTCCAATGGGATTTTGTATAATACAAATATGTGCTCCAACAAAAAAGGAAATAGAATACTCTTAAATTCACATGTTTTATTGCACAAGCATCAGACAGTGACAAAAGACAAAGATAGTAACTTTGATTATGATTAGACTAACATACAAATAAGCTCTTAGACATTTAACTGCATGAACCTGTCAAAATTTGGCATATTTGCCATCAAAATATATACATTTGGAATGCAAAGCATGAAATAAATGTTTAAAAGTGTGCACCAAACCTTTGTCTCCATAAAGAGTCAATTTCACAGCTCCTTTAATATTGGTACAATACAACAGATTCCAGATCTGCTGCAAAGACCACAGTCTGAAGCATTGACTGGTGAGGAAATAAAGACATTTGTACGGTGCAGAAAACAAATTAAGTTTCTGAACACCAATTCTGTAAACAGTACGAACAACATCATTAGTCTCACAGTCCATTCAAAATTTGAATAGAATAATTTAAATTAAATGGACTCATATTTGCGGTATTGGGAAAATTGCCTGTAAAGAACACAAACATTCATACATTAACAAAGACCCCAACATTGACACATGGCACATTTTGGTTTACTGTACAAAAAGAACATACTATGGTTTTGAAACACCTACAAACACACAAGTGTGCCTTGATACTTCTTAAAAATGTTGTTCATTATCAAATTCCCTTTTCTTTAAAAACATAGAAAAAATTATGTATAAAGTTTGTGTACAAACAATTCAATTATATAAACTATGAAAACAATAAAAATGTCTTAAAGTTAACATTTAAGGCTCTTTGCATTAATCTATATAAAAAAAATAAACAGCTAAAACATCTGTGATAATGTTAGCTAACATTTAAGTTCTTTATTTCACAGAAGGCACTGAAGTTCACATTCTCTGTTATAAGCAGAAGTATGAGATCATGTGAGATAACACATCTCACTGATGTGCTTGAATGAGCCATGTTAAAGAAAAAACCCATATGTTTTAGTGAGGCTTTGAGACACAGATGAGTGTTTCTCTCTCTCACTCACTCTCTCTCACTCCCGCTCACTCCCGCTCACTCCCGCTCACTCCCGCTCACTCTCTCTCTCTCTCCATGTCCATGTCCAAAAGTTAGAAACACCCTAAACCCACTCAAACCTCAAGCTCCCTGATCATTCTGAACCTGGTCGTGGGGTTGCTGTTTATTAAGAAGCTGCTGAAAAGGATTCCATATTTGTTGAAAAATGCCATGATTGTTTTGCTGAGCTTGACTGTGTTTATCATGGCTCTTTGTGAGATGGATGTGGTGGTTAAAGTGCTTGTTAGGCGGATGATGGTTTTCTTTGTTGCGGTGCTTTACAGTCAATGCCTTGTGGTACGTGGCCGCTTGAATACAAACACACAGTTAAAATGTAGACAACAACACACTATTGTTACTATGTAGAAAAGGCACTCACGACTCATGCAGGTCACTCTGGGGACGTCCCACTGGCCATTGGCCCGACAGCGTATGGTGGGCGTGTGTCTCTGGATGAAGCCCTGATTGCAGTAATAACGCACCGGTGTGTTGATTTCATAACGAGGCTTCATGGCTCCAAACACGCGGGCGTCCTTTACAACAGGAGGCTGGCCACATGACACTGCAGAGAGTATCAAATCATGATATACTATTTCATTCATATTTTTTTAAATGTACTGTATTTGGGTCTTGTGAGTACCGGTTCCCTTCTTGCATGTGAAAGTGAGGTGGTAGTTACAAGGCACATCGTTCCACTGTCCTCCTTCATGCCAGATCATCACCACACAGTCCTCTCCCGACTGGAAAAAGCTGTCTGGCTGGTTGGGCCTCCAGTGGTCATATTGCTGTTAGAACATACATGTAATAGTATCATATACAATGCCAGCCAATGAAAGTATCCTGCCAAGTCAGTGCCAACAAAGAAGACACAGGTTGTTTTTCAGGTTGAATCTTAACAGTCTCCTAAATTTGGAGAGTCCACGTTGGAATATTTTCTCTTTTTTACACCCAGATTGAGAAAAAGGGTCAAATAAAAACATACCGATAATTGGGTCGGAAACATCAAAGTAACAGTGTTTTTAGTACTTTATTTAAGTGTTTTTATTCATTTATGTACAATTGAACATAAATGTTTCCATTTGATGCATTGTACCTTAGGCTAATTTACGTCTGCAGACCCACAAACAAGACACTTACCCACGGTTCTAAACTTCACAGTAATGATTTCACATTTGTTACATGTATCAAGGTTATGCAGCCTCCACCTATCCCCATGGGAAGAAAGCTCCGCGCAAAGAGGGATAACTCATCTGTGTAATGCACATTCTCACCAGATGGAGGCACTACCAGATGGAGGCATTACAGGGACACTTTTCAAAGTGGTCTGAGTGTTCATTTGAAAATTAAATATTTAAATGTTTTCCTGCACCAAGTCTTAACACTAAGTAAATTACTCTCGACAATTATGGGTTCAAGTTCATGTGGTTCAATGTTACAAATATGCAGAATGGCTGCAGGAGGAGGGTGTGCCTTCATTCTGAGATAACACATGACAACTACAGGGTCCCCCCAGTTTTAAGTTTTTTATTGAATCCATCTTGAACAGCTGATGTTTCCCAACGGACGCACTGTACGTCATTGGACGAGACAAAGAGCAGAGGCCACTGAACACTACAGCAACATCCACAGGACTGACAACTCCATTTGAATACCATTTTCCAGGAGTTTAATGGATTTGACGTACAGAATGTTTGTTTTGGCCAATGTTACTCTCAAGTTGCTCTGAAATGTAGAAATGAAATGCAATGCAATATTTAGGGAATTTATGAGGTTTTGCCCGAACTATGACGGAGTATAAGGGCCAACCCAAATTTTAAAAAATGCGGAGCACTACGAGAATAAACTCGTAAATTAATGAGAATAAACTCGTAAATTAACGAGAATAAACTTGTAAATTAACGAGAATAAACTTGTTTGTTTATAATAAAAAAACTAAATCTAAATTACAACGTCAGGCTGATGTTAAGTAATTAACTTTAGCTTATGGCCATTAATATATTTCCAATTCATAACTGGAATTTGACCTAATAAGCAAATGATTCAGACTTTAGGTGAAACTGTGCCTTTTAGAAAGAAATGCTCCTTTACCACGGGTCGGCCATCGGTCCATCTGAAGTCTCTCTCGAACATCTTGTCATTTAGGCCGATCCACTGATAATCACTGCCCAGCTCTGCAGAAGAAAAGCACAGATATAATGAAACTGTTCTGGGCATCACATTTCACATAAATATAACAATATGTAAACAGCTAGCCTCTTTAACTTCAAATATTTACTGAATATTTAAGGACACCCTCACTACATTTTCCCCAAAACATGATCCGTGTACAGCAGCGTACGATTTACAAAAAGCTGCTCTTCGTGGGACATGATGCTGGTGAGGTGAGCGCCGTGGATTCGACACTCTCTTTCAGCCGAGTCCCAGGTTCGACGGTGAGTGAAATACTTGTAGCAATGAGACTGGAATTTCTGCCAACCAAATCCACACACCTCAGTGTCTGCAGAAACAAATAATACATGGGAAATATATAGCCAGATAAGAATATTACTTTAATCAAAGGTTTAACAAATAATATTACAATGATATGCACATTTTATGATTTCTATGTACTGTGAATGTTTTTAATCCTATGGTAAAACCAAAGGCAAATTTCCACATCAGTAAATTAAGTTTCCATATTTGTTTTGCAAGAGTTATTTACTAAAACGCTGTTGACAATATGCACATTGCTGTGTGTCTATTTATTATACTGTTATACAATGACCCAATGTATTTTGATTCCTTTGTGAGTTTTATTGGACAAAGACTGTGTTGTATGAGTTAAAGCTCATGGCTGTGGTTGTCTGTATGTGCACTTTTGTGACGGCACCCTGAGTCCAGGCCCACATGGGACTAATGAACAAGCACTGGCTCCTTGTGGCAAGCAATCACTAATTAAAAAACAGATATAAGTTTCTCTCTTAAGTGGAGAAACTAGAGGCTGTATTTAGCATTGTCCAAGTGCCATACAGCTGCAAAAGCTTTCTGACCAAAATAAAAGGGACAATGTTCTCTTTAGTTGTAGTTTCCAGTGGTAGCGACAAGAAGACAGCTGTTCTTTATCTGACATCTGAGTATCTGAGTATGGCCTGTATCAGGCCTGGCAAGCTGCACTGATAGGGTTTGTGACTAACAAATCCAAAATAGAAATGGTGGTGCAGAACTATCTAGGAATAGGTATTTCACTAAAAATAGTTAAGATAAAAATGACGATTGTTGCCCAAATTTTATTTTGTAGACATGAGTACACACTGGCCTTTGTCTTTATATAATAAACTAGGAATTTGGAAACTTTTGGTCTCTCATTATAATAGCAATATTTTGTATATTGCCAGCGCTTGCGTCTTAAATAAAGATTAAATTAATGAAACTTTAAGTATCTCTTGCCATATAGCGCTGACACATACACTGACCTTGCTTGCACAGTTCTCCTGCATAGCTGGGCAGGCAGAGGCAGGTGAAAGTGTTGACCCCATCCAGACACGTGGCTCCGTTCGAACACGGATTGGACTGGCACTCATCGACATCTGCACACACAAACCTATTTTATTCCTCATTTTTTGTCTGTCAGTTTAAGGTCAATGCGACGTGCTCACTGAAGAACACGTCTTTATAAAAAGTCTGTCTGTACCGGTTTCACAGTGCTGCCCGGTGTATCCAGGAGCACAGACACACATGTTTTCAGACGCTTTTCTGTAGCAGGAGCCGCCATTGAGACACAGACTTGCAGTGCATGGCAGCAGATCTGAACAAGGCACAGAAAATGAGAATTTAACCAACACTTACATGATGAGCATTTTATAATGTATGTCAAAAATATTACCTTGTTCATATCCAATAAGTTATATACATAAACAATATCGAAAAACGATCTAGGTATATCATAAAAGAGCTCCAGATGTTGGGGTTATTATCAGAATCATTATTAGCGCGTACCTCTGACATTGACGGTGCTGGCTTCCACAGAGAAAGCTGGGTAGGTGACTGCTTCTGGCTGCTCTATGGCTGCTGTCTCTGCTGCGATTTTGGGCTGGGACTCCAAGTGAGGCCCAATCTCTCTGTCGTAGTCGTTCAAGTCGTCGGGCAAAGGAGTGGCATCAGGATCGGGGACGAGAGCCCACTCAGGGACTGAATTGGTGCTTTGGTCGAAGGTGTACAATGGAGATGTTGTTGAGGCTGAGACTCCGGTCATACTTGTGAGCAGCGCCATTTGGTGTTCTGTAATAGTTTTGTGGGCCATTTCAGAATCAAGCGTTGTGGTGTCCGACTTACCGGGAACAGTATGATACTTTGAAGCAAGAGAAGCGACCGGGGTCTGCTTTTCAGATTCTATTGTTTTAGTTTGGTCACGGAGAACAGTATTTAATGTCGTAGCCCTCGTTGCCACCAAAGATGAATGTGTGGAGAGTTCTTGTGTTCCTGCAGTTGATGACAGAGAAGTAATAACATTTTTACCAAAAAGCACCACTTCTCGATGTTTTGAACTTGCTCCTGATTCTGTCGTCATGGCTGCGGCATGTCGAACCAAAGGTGGCTCCGTTAGGTCACCGTCCATTTTAGGTTGGAATGTAGAGCTTATTGGTGAAAGTGTGCTTGTAAATCTAGATGTCTCCGGGGGGTAACCGTCCTGACCTGAAGCCTCATCTTCTCCAGAAGTGGACCCTTCAAACTCCTCCGTTTGAACCTCGATGCTGGATGTTGTGGCTGTCACGTCGGGGAGAAAAGTGGTCAGCTCAACTCCACCTATTTCCATCTCATCCATCCTGACATCTGATACAACGGCAGTAGGAGACACACCGCTCCCCGAACCTTCAAGGGAGGAATCCTCTGCCCCCTTGCTGGCGGACCCTTCCATGTCCTCATATGTAGAGAGGCCTTTAGTGAAGGATACATGGGATGAGAGCAAACCCGGAGAAGTGATTGGCGCTGCAGTGTAAGTCTGAGTCAGTGTGGTGGCATCTTCATGACTTGTTTCTGGCTGCATTTTAGCATCTCTATCAGGATTTGCACCAGTAGAGCGAGAGTGGTCATATTCAGGCGTTGTGTGCACCTCAATGGCGCCATAGTCGAAAGGTGAAGCAGTCTCAACATCATCCCTGTTCTTCTTTTGTCCCTCTTCTATCTGGACAGGGGTAGCTATTTCAAACTGATCTCCCCTGGCTTCTTCAGGGAGGTCAGGTTTAAATGTCACCTGAGAAGAGACCAACGTTATAAGTCATGTGCTGCGACACACTTACGTTTGAAATAAATAAATGATAATAACTAAATGTTTAAATAAGAATTCTAATTATTGATTTATATATATATATAGTTCTTAATTTGCCTACAGTGGGTCAATATATCTATTGTGCAAGTTACAGCATGCCCAAAAACAGTTGATTTAATGTTTGTATTTTGACTCTTAAATTTTCTAGCATTTTAAATAACCTTTAAAAACAACAACCGTTATTTATTCATCCACTGTCAAAATTATCAATATAATCAAAAGCATGAATGAAATACATAATGGCACCAATGATATTTATGTGATACCTCATGTTTTCCATTTAAAAAGCTGATTGTTGAGGGCAAGCTAAGAGGAGATGCTTCCAAAGGGTCGGTAAAGCCCCCCTGTACATCCTCGCTGCTCTGATACAGGTCAGGGATCAGGGGGAAGAGAGGTCCATCATCCACACCCACCGGCTGGTTCAGAAATCTAAGGACATCATCAACTGTGGACAAACAAGCACCACATTTAGGTAGAAGTTCATAGAAGGCCATCTTATGCGACACATGAAATGTTTTGGTTTGTTGTGTTGTTGATTAAACGGATCCAAAGCGTATCTGGATAGTTCCCAGTCTGTGGTCTGTGATGTTATGTTTAAGGTCTGTCACTCGGTGCCGAAGGCTGCACATAGACAATGAGCGCTTGTCTTCTCATTAGGATTTCATGGTACACATGGAAACAATATCGTGGGAAATGGAGCAAAAATGTGCAAAAAAAGTGACACAAACGTATGCCTTTAAGTGCACCTAGCATTGGACTGGGGCACATGGTAAACGAGACATATCTATGCAGCTAAACTACTTAGCGGCACCATGTGGCTCAAAGTCAAATGCCCCTGTGATTCTGACATTGATATGGCTTTCAACAGAAAGACGTTTCATCATAGAGCTCCCTGCTTAAATGTTCCTAATTTCCTCAAGACGTGGAAACAGTGAGTGGTGGGGGCTCTTATGATGAATCGCTATGCAACATAATACGCCTTTAATATTTCAATAACAAACACAGGGAAGATGGCGTGGCCAAGAGGAAGAATCCTGTTGAGGTTGTAAGTGGAGCATGGACACATGTGAGAGGTTAATATATGCCAAAGTAGTACTGAGGGTCTTAAAGAAATGAAATGTAAGTGGAGTACAATTAAGGTCAATCAATTGTGGGTTGTTTCTGGACCACAAGAAAAAAGCTGTTCAATTGGACCAACAGTGTTTGACAGAGAAAACAAAGAGAAATGCAGGTAGGGTGAGGGAAAGCTGCTCTTTTAAATGTATGACTATTACAAAAGCTTGTTTTCGCAAATGATACACCATGATGAGTTTGTAAAATGTTTAGCTGAAACTCAGTCAAGCAGAAATTACTTCCAAACTTTCCACATCTGGCTCTAGTACCAATATGTGTTTGCACAGATCTTCTCTGCAACACAGTGCAAAGAATCAAGTCAATAAATTAGTTGTACATGAAACAAACAAAATCCAGTCAAACTTGAGGGAAACGAGTGTGTATTATATATATATATATATATATATATATATATATATATATATATATATATATATATATATATCTCACTGCCCCGAGTGCGCCGATGACTACGGGCACCACTTTCGCCTTCACTCTCCACGCCTTCTCCAGCTCTTCTTTGAGCCCTTGGTATTGCTCCGGTTTCTCGTGTTCCTTTTTCCTGATGTTGCCATCACTTGGTATCGCCACGTCAACCACAACAGCTCTCCTCTGCTGTTTATCCACCACCACAATGTCTGGTTGGTTTGCCATTACCATTCTGTCAGTCTGTATCTGGAAGTCCCACAGGATCTTGGCTAGGTCTTTCTCTGCCACCTTTGGGGGGATTTCCCACTTTGACCTTGGGGTTTCCAGTCCATACTCAGCACAGATGTTCCTGTACACTATGCCAGCCACTTGGTTATGGTGCTCCATGTACGCTTTCCCTACCAGCATCAGCATCTTACACCCTGTAGTTATGTGCTGGATTGTCTCGGGGGCCCCTTTACACAGCATACACCTTGGGTCTTGTCTGGTGTGGTAGTTCTGGACCTCTATTGCTCAGGTGCTCAGGGCCTGTTCCTGTGCAGCCATGATGAGTGCCTCTGTGCTGTCCTTCAGACCGGCCCGCTCTAGCCATTGGTAGGGTTTCTTGATATCAGCCACTTCAGTTATGTTCCGGTGGTACGTCCCATGTAGGGGCTTGTCCTCCCATGATGGTCCCTCCTTCAGTACCTCATCCTCTGTTCCCCATTGCCTGAGACATTCACTGAGCACGTCATCAAGGTACTTGTAACCATCCTCATCCCCTTCCGTGTGGACTATCTTCCCTCTTTTTGTCACTACACTTCTCAAGCCCATATATAAAAATATATATGGATTGTGGAGGTAACATGACATTTGTTTGAGGTCAGAGATCAAACTACACTAGTCTACCAGCTGGAAACAATCTTATCCCATTTTTGTATCTACTTGTTCTAGTCTTCTGATAACCATGGTTGAATCAAAAGATTTTCTCTTTATAAAAATGTTCTTTTTCCTGTTATTTGAAAGCAAATGTGAAACATGTTATTATGTTAATGTGTACTTATTTTAACACAATGTGTCTGAATTTCAACCAGAAGAGAAAAAAACTGTATTGACCTTTTGAAATGATGAACCCAGGATTACTTTAGTCACTTCATTCATAAATCACATCTGAGCTTTTCCCTTCTTCCGTAATAACTGAAATGTATGACATTCTGGCGTTTCATGAAGTTGTGGTATGTATTGTAATACTTCCCCATTGTGCAATTGCATAGTGATAAAAATGTGAGGTTGCTTAATGAAATGTTCCTCATAAAAGTATGGTTACACTCCTTGAATAATTGTGTATGCTTATAATAATACAACAAGAATTGTGATACATTTAGTTGTATTTTTTTTACTATGTGGGAGAAAAAGACACTTGATGTAAACACTGCTTAATGATAGCACACACAGGGAGGTTTAATGTTCAAACTTCCAGTTGTTTAGATGGTTTGAAAGAGGAATCAAGGAGGCAATCTTTGTTAAAAAAGAGAATCCTTCCTTAAATCGTAATGGAGGTTTAAGATTCAACCTTCCAGTTGTTTATAATGGTCTGCTGAAACCTTGCAGATGCCCGAGGCATTCTGATGCTAATAAAGGTACTTAAGGAGAGTGAGCCAAAAGTCAGGGAACAATAGGCCCATCCCATTTGATTTCGATGGCCCATTATCAGGGTTCCCGCCCTGTGGGCAGGGCTTTCACAGAGTAGGGCATAAATCTGAGTTCTCAGACTTGTTTCACAGATTGAGAATGACTCTTGGATGAGAGTCGAAACGTTTTGTTTTTCTAAAACAGAGTCCAGATGACTACAACTGAATCTTTTTCTACGATAGCACACACAGATGAACACACTCAAGACACCATTAAACTTAGTTGAAAGTGTCCACTTACCCGACTGGTTTTGACTGTGCACATTGACGACAATGACATGAATGGGAGGTTTGCCCGAGGACTCTGCATCTACAGCACCGGACGCTGACTGGTCAAACAGTCCAGGAGTGATGTCCTCTTTGAAGACCACTGCAGTGTGTCCCATGTCCCCACTACCCACTGGGATACCTGGATCTGTAGTGACCTTCTCTGAACTCACTACCTCTGGGGTCACACCCCTCACTTCCATGTGGGAGCTCTCCGTTTCCACATGTGGATGGGAAGAGCCCTGCACCTGTGTGGGAGAGACCACGCGTCTGTCTTCCAAAAAACTATCCTTAACCGACTCTCCACTGGCGCTACTTTGACCTTCTCTCAGCCCAGTGGAACTTCTGTCCAGTCCTACATGTGCACCATGTGGAGGACTGGATGGTGTAAGGGGGAGCTCCAATGGGGACAATACATCTCCTCTAATAGGCACAGACTCTAAATAAATCCTGTTTTCAAAATCCTGAATATCATAATCATCTAGAATAGGAGCAGTGGTCACATGGACTGTGGCGTGAGAGGTGGTATGGCTGATTTCTAAGTGGGGGGCTGAAGTTGTATAATCAGTTTTATGCGTTGTAGCTGAGTGGGGCACTGGCCCAGGCTCATTTGTTTGGATTTGGACCCTCTCAGAGTCTGCAGGCGCTGTAGTGTTGACGGTCCATGTAGACTTGTCAAAGTTCTCTGAGTTTGAGGGGATCACAGAAGGAGCTGGGGTCGTCGGTTCAGGTAGTTTAGCTGAGGGACAAAAATAAAGAATATAAAAATTATGCTTTTCAAATCTGCTACTCAAATGTTCTGCAGCTAAATTCTGTAGCTTTTGGGTTTGCTGAGAGAAATAAAAAGAATATTTTATAACATTTCAGTTTGCATAGTATAAAATCCTTAAGACCTGTGTTTATATAAATTATATTATATCATGACATAACAATAGTTGTAGTGTGTGGAAGTGATTCAATCAGTAATTGTTCTACATGCAAATAATTATTTAATGCATTCCATTAAGACAAGACTTGATAAACTTTAACTCAAGAAATGTGCAGATTCAATTTTGTGTTTGTGGTAAATAGTTTGCTGTAGCAGCAGTCTTTATACGTCACTGCCATAATATTTATTAAACTTGTGTGTAACTGACCCCCTCCTTCTGGCTGTCCTGGATAAGTGCACAGATTGAGTTTTTTCCCCTATTTTTTCCACTCCACCTCTCTCCTTTGAGCATTTTTCCACAGTCACATAACAAAGGTGTTTATTGCCAAATGGCCAGCAGACCCTGGAGACTGCAGCTCTTGTCTGGTATGGTCTTTTTACACATAACGGAGCGACGCTACACATTCAGGTTGGCTTTGGCTCTGCCCAAATATGAAGTCATGTATTTGGTGAGCCATGGCCATCTGGCTGGGCTGGGGTCTGTCTACAAGCTGTCATTTAAGCATTGCGCTCACCCTCGCTCTTTCCTCAACCCTCACAACATACAGAACATTTTATAAGAGAGTCTTGAGTCCTAACATAACTGCCCCATGCTATGTGCCTTCTTACTCTCTACATTATTTCGTAATCACGTATCACATATGGGAGAAGTTTTTTCTGAGTTTCCTCCCTCTGTCTGTTCGTCGTTTTTTGGGGATAGTCCAGCTGTGATACATTAGGGACATGTACAGTGCTGTGCAAAATCTGTGTCAGAGTGTGTTGGGTTTTCCCCTTGTAAAAACCTGCCCCACCATAAAAGGGGTACACGAAGTTTATCCTTTTGTTGTTTGGGTTTAAAGTACTTTCAGTGAGCGAGACTCTTGTCATTCAGTGTCACTTCTTTAGTGACTCTTCTTCTCTTCCATTTCCATATGTGCAGTACACTTTTGTAACCTGTACAGCCATTACTATTAATGCCTATTTCAGGGCCTGAGGCGGTTGAATTTTGGAAGTTAATAACAGAGAAGAAACCTAAATATTATGTGCCGTTTTGAGTGACCAAAAGAAATAGGGATCACACAGTCAGCATCATCATGAAACTAAGGAGTCATGTCTTACCTTTAAAACAGTAGGCACCATGTTTATCAGTGGGGTCAGGGTAGCCAGTTTGGTTTTCATACTTGTAGAGTGTGCGCACCCCCAGCAGGCCACGTCCACACTGGGGTCTGGGGATGTTGATGGGGTAACGGACACTGCCATCGGAGAGCCAGCCGTTGTCACAGCGATTAAGCCCCTCCCTCCAGGCTGCAAACAGCTGACCAGGGGAGGCCAGAACGGTGTTGTGTTTCTCACATTCAGCCTTGGCTTGCTCGAACGTGAGCTTCTCTTTGATTGGTGGATAGAAAACCTCACCTTAAAATTAAGACATAAGTACATATTTGAAATTGTTAATTAAAACATTTAAATGACTTTGAACTAGATACAAAATATTTTTATAGCATATAGTTGGATTAAATTGAATAAAGAAAACGAATGACTGTTACCTTGCAGTTTGTTTATAAAGCAGTACACATCATATTTCTCTGACAGTTCTCGGACCCCGTATGTTCTCACTCCCGGTTTGCCCAACAGGTTACCTGCACAACCAGGACGAGGTACTTTGATTGGGTATCTGAAAAACATTCTCAGTTTACGCTCTTAATTCCACTTCAATACAAATATTTTGATCACACACCTCACTGTCTGGTCAGCCAGCCATCCAGCATCACACTGGTCCAAGCCATCTTCATATGCGGCAGTAAGTTCTTCAGGCCTAGCAATCGCAGCACCGGCCGAGAGGCATGCTTCAATTGCTTCAAAAAAATCCAGAGAGTAGCGAGTGCTTTTAGCCCGGTAATGGAAAACGACACCTGCAAGAGTTGCAAACATAATTAGACATTAATTTGACTCCCCAACAATAACTCAATGATGCCGATGGTCGGGACAGTGCATGTTAATGAACATACATGAAACACATGATGGAAACACGCCGGATTAGCCGTGGCTAATTTCCATCCGTTGTCCTGCATTCACTCTCACAACACACACACTCATTCATACACATGTTTTTAGTTTACCCGGAGGAAACCTACGCAGACACAGGAAGAACATGCAAACTCCTCTCAGATAGGCCCTGCACCACCTGAGAATTGATCCTAGGATCTTCTTGCTGTGAAGCAAGAGCACTAACCTCTGCTGTTGTATGACCACATAACAAAAGCGTCTTTGAGTGTCCAAAAACGTGATTATACCAGTTTAAAGATTTTGTGTCATCATTATTATTACAAAACATACAGTAATATATATCTGTATCTATATATCTGCTCTGAAAGGCCGAGCTGAGCCTATCACCATTCAGCAGACTTGTTTTAAACTTAGCCCTCCACCTCTCCATTAAGCAGTTCTCCATCACCCCAGCACCACCTTTGCACCCCAGCATCATATTTAAAGTTTAAATTTCTTTCAGGTTTTTATTTCCACTACCCCCAGAAGTGTCTAGGCTCCAGGGGGGGAAGATCCTGTTCTGCACCTCCTGCGCATCGCTCATCGTTCCCTGCTGCAGTCTAAGTGCCGACCTATCATATTTATCAATATATTTATCATGATATCGTTCTTATATTCCAAAGCATATCATCTTCAATTGAGTCTCTCCATATTGGTAATTAGGTCCTTTATCCTCTTGTGGATGGGTGGATTATGCATCTGACGGGCGAGGACATCCTTGCAGAGCTGCAGGAGGATGTGAATAGGACGGAGTGTGAAATGACCAGTTGTAAGTTGTTGATAGGGAATGTCTTTGTCTGAGACCACAAAGCGCCCTGTTCAGTATAAATGTGGAATCTGTAACTGTCTGAGGCCAAGGGTTGATGCAGTTGATATGGTGCCACAAAGTACAGAGTGGACTCTATTAGGAGTCCCGTAGACACACTGGAATGGAAATATATGAGGCTTTGTTTGATCAGCTTTACGCCATCAGAAGGTGGTGCTGCCCTTGTGCCGTCAGTGGGTTTTGAAAGAAAACAGAGCTGTAGCGGATGCGCATTATATATTATTTTTTTCTCTTTTTATTTGTATTTATTTTTTTACTTTTCAAATGCAGAGCAGTTCACTGAATATGATATATAGTTAGAATAGTTCAGTGCAGTGAACTGAATATAGTTTAAAAGCTCGGCCCCAAATAATCAGCCATACAAAAAAAAACAACTTTATTAATCAATTGCAAATATGCAACAAATTAGATCGGTATGGATGAGACCTCATGGATAGGGAAAGTTCTCCAAAGTCACCAAACCTTTACATGGCAGTGGTAAACGCAGTATCATGTAATTATATGTCTAAGCAGATAATAACTACACTTGTAGAAATGGTTCACAAAAATTTGAGCAGTTAAAATTGCAACTTGAATATGTCTCAACACAGACATGTAGCGTTACTTTGAACACTGTAGGGTAGCGAGATGGCAGCTGAACATGTGGTACATGCTGAGCTCAAACTGCACAGTCACTGAGACATGTCCCTTTTAATGTGTAAACAGGCACATATTTGTTAAGATGTTGACCACAACTTTATAACGTCATAAAATGTTAATATGGGCTTTACAGCTGCGTAAACAGTACTATTTACAAAAGAAAGGCCTTCGAGTCTACAAACTCAGAATTGTCTCTGAAACAGAAAGCTATATAAAGTTTACCAACTTCAGTTTATATTTACCACTGTATAATGACTAAACTGGCTTTACTGTTATATTACTTTTTACTTACACTGAACTGAACAACCGAGATTATTAAGTGGTTCACCAACATAATACATGTAAATGCACTCCCTCACTACTCTTTAACAGCTGCACTTAAAACAGTAGTTGAGCGACTCACCAGTGACGTTGACACTCACAGTGCCCTGGAGGTTGTCCATGTCCAGCATCAGCTCACAGCGGTACAGCCCTGCATCACTGGCCCGGAGTTCGGAAATCATCAAAGAGGCATCTCGAAAGGACAGCGGAGTGGACGGCAGCTTTACCCTGTCTATGTACTGCTGTCCCACCTTCATTACTCCTCCTTGGGCAACCACAACCAGCTTCTCCCCATCCTCCTCTAGCTTTGTCCACTTAATCCTCAGTGGATCCTCTGTGCTGTGGAGGGGACTGAGTGTTGAAGTGCTCAGAGAGTCTGAGGTCATTGAGAAGCGGCAAGGCAGCACAGTATGGCCTGCTAGCGACGCACTGACAGGTGCGGCTGTTTCTAGCTTCATTTGGTGTGAGGGTGCTGAAGAACAATGACAAATAGTTTATGAAACGAGATGTGAAATTCAAATTTATACAGCAATGAGATGAAACTTAAATAATGTGTCACGTCAGCGTTAACATACATAATCAAGATGACTATAATAAGTATATGGCATGACAAGGTAAGGCAAGTTTATTTGACACAACTTTGTACACAAAGTAATTGCTGAAGTATAAAATAGTAGCAAGTGATAGAGGTGGATCACATAAAGAATGGAGTTCCTTCTGAGACTCACCGTGCTGAGGAAGACCAGAGCACAGACACACCAAGCACAGCAGGTGTGTAAACATGTGGGGCATCATCTGAAAACTAAGGACAACAAAAACAAACAAAAACACAACTTCTTAAGAGGCTTGAAAAAATGTAAAGACCTTTTGGAGACAGGGTGTGAGTAGCTATTTCCAACAGGAGACCAGTGCACTGATAAGGTAAAAAGAGCACTCAGAGGTCAACTGTGGCCAGAGAAAGCCCAGCTGCGAAGATAGTGCTTATCCAGAGATCATGATGTTAAACTGATGTAGATTCTTAAGCCCAAATGATGCCCCATATCTCCATTTGTCACAACCACACTCATTAACTTATCAGCGTGTGAACATGGGAATCACACATATGCTGCAGGCTCATTAGTGCCAGTTTTGGGGTGGTTAAGGGGCCATTATTCACAAATACTATAGTGGCAAAGTAAATAAAACACCGATGGAACATTGTATAAAGAAAAACAATAGCTACCTTATGGGGTCTTTAACAGCAAATCCACAGCCTCATATGTCAGTACTGTTCCACAAAAGAATCCTTAAAATGTCCAGGATTAATTAGCGCAGTTAGCAGTAAAATATAAAGTAGTGCAGCTCCGTGCCTGCCTGCTTCTCAGCTCTAGCTGCAAGTTCAAATGCACTTTACACCCCCTATTATCCCAACATTAGGATGAGGAGGGGCACGTTTGTCTGTGCACCCCATTACACCGCCCAGAGCAGAGGCAGATGCGTCATCACGCACACGCCCCTCTGCTCTCGTTATTCATGGCACAAAGAGGAAGCGAGCTTTTAAGCAACAGGAAAGCTTTAAGATGAAAATACAAACGTGACTGAGGGAATTAGAACAGCCTTTCAAGTTTGTTCAAATGAAAAAGGAACAAATACAAGGGTATTTTGTATTTTAAAATATTTTATTGGCATGAGAATATCTCTAAATTCATGTTCAAGAAGATCATTAAGATAGCTATTTACAATGATTAGGTGGAGTGAGCTCCTCCTGATTCAGACTGGAGCCTGCAACAGATGTTTACAAAAACAATAACAATTCAAATGGAATCTATTTGGAGAAAAAATCTTGAAGTTACTGATATTGTATGTAAAACAATAACACATAATTATAACGCATTGGTGTATTAGTTTTAATGAAAGAGGTACAATAAAACGTCCAGTTCAAAACTTTAAAAAGTATTGCCAGTAGTAATATCAGTTAGACGTAGTTAGTGGTTTAAAAAAGTGGCCATAGTTCATCAGTCCACAGTACATGAAACTTGTGTTTTTGAAGTACATTGGAGAAGGGTCAGAAGTCCTCAAACAGGTCCTCTGCGTCTGAAGTTGCTGCCACAGCATCTGTGGAGCAGTGGGGCGCCTGCTCCACACTGAGTGCTGCAGGCGACTCACTTCTGTATCAAACACACAGAAATACAGAGATGGGGTCAGTGGGCTAATGAGGCTGGTTTACAGCACACTTTTCCTGTTGAGACGGGAAGTCCATGAGGAGCCAGACTAGAACCACATGGGCATACACTTTTATACCTGTGTGCACATTTTGCATAGCAGTGTGTATGTGTGTTTGGGTGTGTGTGCGCGTGTGCGCGCGTGTGTAATAGTAGGTCAGCAGCTACCCCCACTTTAAGTGCTCAACATCCAACTATTACCTGTGAGGGGGCTTCCTCTGGTCTATTCTGCAGTAAATTCAACATAGTGGCATGTTAGGTAAAACAGTCAAAACAAAACCAAAAGCCACAATTTGGTAATACATGTTTCTAGTTGTTCAGGTGTTCGTGTGTGTGCATGTGTGTACACGTGTACCCCTCACACGCTTGGTCTGCATGTTGGAATGATGAATCTTAATCCCAGGTTGTTTGAAGACCACCCACAATTTTAAAACCAGGTTCAACTCGCATTATGTTTGAATTAATGACGTTGACATAAACTTTGACAACATTGCAGATCAATGACTTATAGTTTATGCTTCAATACAAAAAAAAAATAGCTTTGAACATTCTTAGGCAGGAAATCAAAATGCATTTGGACAAGAGAAGTGTTGAGAGCAGAGGGGGGCTGGTCGATGCAGCCATGGGACCACCGGGGTCCTGAACACATAACAGAGAGTAATTTTGACCCTGAGTGATGAGGTTAAGCTCAGACATGATCATATGGTCTGGTGACATGTCAGAAACTATTGGTGAAGGTTTAGAGTTTATAAAAAGGATTTCAAAGAGTTAAAGAACTACAAAGTTAACTATTTTTAGACTTTTTTCTGTTCAGGGCACATCAGATTAGAGCTCAAATGGATTCTAATCTAGGAGGGTGTCGATAATGGAACTAGACAAAAACTATGACTGACAGTGATGTTGGTTAATGTGAACAAATAAAAACATTTGATATGATAACAAATGATCTTAACTAATGTCAACATTACAAAACACAAAGCATAACATTTGCTCTGGTGACACATAAAAGTCAAATGAAGAAGGCTTCAGGTGCTGAAACCGCAAACCAGTGTCATTAAAAGTGTAATTAGTACATTAGTTTAGAATAGCTCTGCGCTCTACTAAATAAAAGATGGGAAATATACATTCTTTGTTTGTCCTGATAACATGCAATGAAGCAGGGCCTGACAGTTACAGAAAACTGTCAAATTGAATTTAAATTATAATTTAACTAAGAAATAATGTGGGAATACAGGCAAAAATAAGTACTACAATATTAGCAACAGCATTCTTGTATTGACGCAAAGCCAGGATAAATATTTTATACTGAACTAAGCCTTTCCCAAAGATATCTTCTTCCAAGTCATTCACTATGTTTGCACCTTCTCTTTTCTACTCTTCTTCTTTCTACTCTCCCTGTGGATGACCTGCACAGAAACACAAGAAGGTGAAAGAGTTAAGCAACTGCGATGAAAACACAATGGCTGGGTGTAGTACTGCCAGCAGCTCTGTACCCCACACAAGAACAGACAAAGAGCCCACTGCTGCAGCCCAGTCCAGCTGCTGTTTGCCAGCTCAGAGGGGGTCTGCTTCTGGAAGCAGCCATTGCACTGATCAAACATCCAGCCAGCCACAGCTGCTCATCAACTCACTGCTCCTTTTCTGCTGAACTGAGTAGAGCTACGAGTCGAGACATCTGCATGTGGCACAATTTACTGTATTTTACTCAGATGTTTGGATCCAACAACAAGGTTTTCAAAATACGAACAGTGTTTTCTTTTCTTTTCTTTGTTTAAGATTTTGTGCCCGTAGGCTTTATTGACAGGAAAGTGGTGTGAAATGGGGGGAGAGAGAGAAGGGAGGACATGCAGTAAATCAGAGTCGGGAATCGAAAATGGCATTCGTGTGCTGTGCCATAACCACTCGACCAACGGGCAGCAACAAGAACAGTGTTTTCATTAAGATTCTCCATTCAACCACAACTGACAACACATTTTAAAAGACAAATTGGGCACAAGAACTTTTGGATTCTGTTGACATGTTGTGTGGACTGCCTAACTTGAGAACAAGTCCTGGAGAAAATGCTATTACATAATAATGTTTTTAAGCCCAGGGACTCTTGACTTACTTGTGCACTTCCAAACTTAATTTCCTTTGCAACAATTTTCTGTTGCTACTAATAAATGTGTTCAAAATTATTTTGTTATGTTGCTCATTTTAATTACAAGTCACATTTAAGTAGGAATACAGCTACTTTGACCAGACAGGAAACCATAATGAAACATATGTTAGTGTAACTTTATGAACATATAGAGCACAAGACGTCACTAATGATGAGTGACCATAAGACCATATAAGATCATAAATGAAGAACAAAATTGTTAATATTTATTTTATATGACCACAAACAGATTGATATTTGTTACATGATCATCAGTAGTTTTCTATATCTCAATCAGTAGCAATTTATCAATGATCTGGTATTGATCCTTCGCCCAGTTCGAGACGCCGCACTCTCAAGTGTTTGAAGGGATGCAACGTCTCATCAGTGGAAAGAGAAGACTCAGTAGCAGCTGATGTGCCTAAAGCCAAGTGTTCGGGTGTATGTGCCAACGACACAAGCACAACCAGCAGGTCACAGTTGTTTAGACCTGGGAGCCGAAATCATAAACTACACACCAAAGGGTTTTTATCACCAGTAAAGCCAGGAAGGAGAATCTTTCAATATTTATGCAAATATGCGCGTGCCCTCCGGAGCTCAACTCCAGTCCAGACACTTTTCTGGACAGCAACCACACAACTGACCTGATCTATAGCTATTGCTTTTTCCCACTCTTGTCGGGTCTTTTAACATATTGGGCTATTTCTCTGTCAATACCAATGGTAAAAAAATAGCATGACTTTGTGTGCGGTTAAATGTTTAGTCTAGCAGTACCTCCCAAGACTCAAGAATTTAATGACTAAGGTCAAAGGTCATGTCAGCACCTGGCCTCAGAGGGCGTAAAAAGACATCGCCATTATAGTTTTCTCATTTTAGTATTGAAAAGCCAACCAATATAAGCTTTAATACACATCGTGTATTAAAGTGAGACATCAAAATGTAGATGGAGATGGGAATTTGGAAAATTAAAGTCAAATAAAATATATAATAATATGTGCCAAAAGTACCCTTAATAATAAGCCGTTGCCCATGGGAGCTTTACTTTTGCTAGAAAACCGTAGTTGGTAACCTTGAACCTAGCAAAGGTCAAAGGGGGTCAAAATCATAACATGCCACTAAGGTTTGGGCGTGATTGCCCATCATAAAGAAAGGACTTGACAGGGAAGTTTAATGATATTTGATTTTCCCATTCAAGTGAATACCAGGCAGAGGCAAAAAGCTAAGCTGGGGAATGAGCAAACATTTAGAACAACCACAAAAAAGAACTCCAGGGACAGATGACACATCTATATAGTTTACACAAATGTTTAAACAAAAACAGAACATGATGCAGATGCAGCCACATTATACCTGAAACACACAGGACTTCTACACTACACACCAACTACAATTAATGAATTACAGGAAGAAAAAAAATAGAATAATAATAATTCCAATAATAATTGGAAAAATAAAGTCATTTTATGCAGTACCTTGTCTTCTTGTAGGTGTGTGGTTTAGCTGGCTGAGGAGCTTCCAGGTGACGAAAGCGGCGTTTGCGACAGGGAGCCACATCTGTGAGGTCACTGAGACTGTCGTCCAGTGGGTTTGGGGTTGTGCATTCTGAAAGTTAGCAAGCAAGTTAGGACAACGACAACGACAACAACCAAAACAAATATTGTATGTAAATGTTCCCCAGCGTAAGAGCTTAATTTACTGCTGTCTGAGGGAATGCGATTATGTAATTCACACTGATTTTCAATGCTCCCGTTTTTCCATTTCTTCGCAGTCTGAGACATGACATCTGCCTGTGGCTTCACTTCTAAGCCTTAACTGCCTTTTCATCACCTCTCCTTCTGCCATTGTCCTTATAAGCAGTTATGCATGTTCAGTCAGGTGAAAAAACAAAGGCAGTAGAGGCAGAAAAATTGTGAGTTAAAAGACGAGAGTAAAGTAAGTCATATTAAAATAACAGTGTTGGACATAAACCTTTATCACAGGTTTGACAAATTAGCCTTGTTACTTTTCTAATCAACTTTAGTATGTGTCTAGTCATCTAATCATAGTAGTCTCCTCCAATTGTCTGGAACATTAACATTTGTCAAAAGTCTGAAGTTTACAGGTATCAACACATTTACTTTCATAAAAGACTGTCTAACAAGGCTGCTTAAACTTCCAAATTCGCTCAACGCTAAATATGTATCCAGGAAAAACACACAAACATATAAAGCCTACATTATTTAAACTTCCCCTTGTTTTCCTCCGTCTGCTGGCAAAACACACGAGACTGACTCATTGTCTTAGCAACAGAAAGTAACATTTCCTCATCAGAGCCAGTACTCAGACGCAGGGAAAGTCCTGCGAGCACCTACGAGAGAACCCCTGAATGGATCATTTAAGGTGTGGACAGTGGAAAACTGTGAATACAGCTTTAAAGAGGGCAAGTCCCTTACCCCACCCCACCCCACCCCACTTTAGTTCCACATTAGATCTCAACCTTGAGTCCATGCAAATTACACCAGACACATTGAGACCTAAAGACTAAGACGGATGAAAAACAACTCGACAAATCATAAAGGTCTTCTACTGTGGATTACATAACTCACCGATGTCGTCACGGTCACAGAAATGTATATAGACTCGCGCCGTAAACACACTCAGCTACTCAGGTAACGGATGTGATGTCATGGTACTATGGTTATAGGCATGCCGAGGGTCAGGCACATCGAGGACGGCTTAAGAAAATACACAAAACCTGTATTTCTCCTGCATTTTGACACATTCATATGGTAAATTGGTAGGAAATGACACAAGTCTTCGTCTCACCCTTGGTCTCAATCTCTGTGGGGCTCTTCACAACAGGTTTGGGTTCTGCCTCTTCCGTTTCGTCTTCCGTGCTTCCTCCGTACTCATCCTCATCATTGTGCTCTAGAGGCTGAGTTTGCTCCGTTTTTCCAACAGAACTTCTGAGAATAAAACAATGCAAGAATATATAGGATGAGAGGACTTCAGTTCTGTTCCCAAAATGATGAAAGGAGTGTAGAGAGGGACGTACCGTTCTTCTTGCAGATTTGTCAGAGTTTTGTGCAGGCTTCGAATCTTGGCTTTCTTCTCATTGAGCACATGGACAAATCGAGAGTACAGCTCCAATTCCAGTGCTTCTTTATCATTCGCGTACCGCTTCAGTCTAGATCACCAAGAATATAACTTCATTTACGGGATTGTATAAGAATATAACATCATAACTCTTGGACAAATAACATGTTGTCAGGGATTATACTAGACAAGTACAAGTACCAACTCAATATATGAAATCTTCTTTATGACAATGTAATGAACTACTTAAGAGGTCATTAAAGGTGGTCTATACAACTTTTACAGTGGAACATCCGCCACCTGCTTGCCTCCATGCAGATGTTATTGCTTTGCCTGGAATGTTCCACAGTATGGTAATAAACGTATCAATTTCATTGGAGACACGCAGGAGATGCCATCTGCCCAGGTTACAGGTCAGGTCTGTGGAGTGGGGAGCCACTCACAGTCTTGCTTTTCACTGTATTTTTTGGTAATAAAAACACAAGCAATTTAATAAATTTGCTATTTTTAATGCCATACTGTGGAACATTCCAGGAGGAGCAATAAAATTTCCATGGAGAAACTGAATTGGCAAAGCCTCCACAGGAAAGGTTTTGTGGTGCACCTTAAAATAGATGGTGATATATGAACTAAAGTGTGTTTTTTGTAGTGAGTAATTCAGCGGGACTCTGACTCACTGCGCGTGGTCGCCCGGGTTACACAAACGCACAGCTGTGATGAACAATCATTGCTCAAAGTTAGTTGGTAACACCAGATCTTCTCAGAAATAATGTAAGTTTGGAAATTCCTTCAAGTTTAGTCATAATCAAGAATTTAGACTAAAGGTACATTTTGCAACATTTTTGGAGGGTGTACACTCACTGCTCGTCTCCATGGAGATGCTAGGCTTTGCTTAGAATGTTTTTTGCTTAGTATGGCATTAAACTCATCTTGTTTGTGGTCATACAAGATAAAATAAATATTAACAATTTTGTTTTTCATTTATGGTCTTATAAAATAAAAAAGGTAACGATCTCGGTAATCTACCTTCATAACATGTTTATATGGCTCAAAAATACCTTGGAAAACATGAATTCTGTTATGGTTTGGTTTAGTTTTGTGCGTGCCCGCTCCTCCTCCAGCAGAGCATGCGTGTGGCAGGAGCCGTAACCCCACTAACATTCTAACTGTGCCATGTTCATACCATTCTGTAGAACATTTCAGGAAAAGAAGTTACATCTCCATGAAGAAAAGCAAGTGGTGGATTCTTCACCAGAAATTTTACCTAGTGCACCTTTTACGGGTGACCTGGTGTCATAGAGCTGATTTTCACGCAGTTTGTATTTACTGTGCTGTGACGCGCTGGTGCTCTTGTCTCAGTCGCTGGTTCTGCTCGTCCAGTTTGCAGTTGTGTCGTTCCATTGAGTTTCCCTTGTTCATGCTGTACGTCAGTAGGTCCCTCACGGCCTCTGCGGGATCTGAGAGGGCTGTCAGCGCTACAGAACCCAACCTGAACTGGAAGAAGGAACAGAAGCAATTTCATTTTTAGGATGTGAGTCACCATATACATAACATATCAGTAAATATTTAAACAATCAATTTTGTTTAGACACCCACAGAACTGCTTAGAAACCACTAAAGCTTCCACCAACACGTTCTGCTTTCTCATGCAAGGATTTCATATTATTGCTTCATCACATTAAAGTAAATAAATCACAACACAGACACAGTTGATCAAAATACACCATGAAATTCAAATGGCTCCACAGAGCATTTCACCTCCGTGTGTTGCTTCATTCCAGTTACCTTTGTGAACATTGAGTTTTTCTCATTTATTCTCTTTTTTTCATCAAGCAGCATGAAATGGGGTTGAATAATGGGTAGAGACTGGCCTGGTCATGGCCGTAGTGCAGCACATGTTCCAAATGTGCAATGGGGCCTAAAATTAACTTTCCTTGATTTTCTAACACTGGAGTCCAAGTTGTATTTGTTGGTCAAAACAATGAACCATCATATTTCATAGCTTTATAAACAGGTTTCATGCTCTTCTGTAACCACTTTACTATGAACAATCAAAGTTGTTTTTTTTTTTACGAATTTCTCAAGAAATATATCATTTGTAACTCGAGCACGTATAATTAAAACTGTCATCTAGCTCCCAGCATGCATTGCTTGATGGCTTCAAGTAATCTTATCTTTTACAAACACATTTGACCTTTTGCAACTTTAGTGGAGCAAGAAAAAGGTTTATATCCACAATAATCCAATGAGATTCATACATCTGATAGTGATTAAAGTCACAACTGTACTGTGAGAAAGTTCTGCAACAAAGGGCTGTTGTCATCTCAGTAAAACCAAAGCAAAATTATCATCTACATAAAAACTGTGCCCCATTCTATATGAATATGACCAATGTGAGGCAGACCACTTTAAGTTTGAAATATACTGAAAATCCCTGGCAAACCACCACCGGTAAGAGCTGCACATTTACAACAGGCTCAGTGTATTAAGATGGTATTAGAGGGCAATGACCAGTCAAATCAAGCCTTTCATTACGATCGATAACATTATGACATATGAAATTCTTGACGTTGTGCAATGCCCTTTTGAAGCTCGCGCACATCTCCAAAGTAACACGCAAACGAAAACAATTTGTTTTATAGTCTTAGTCTTATAGTCATTTCTCAAAGTTGCAGATACTTTTTAATAAAACCAAAAAAGTATTTTTCAAGGTTTGCGGGGAAATGGAAAAAACACTTTATTTAAAGGGTTGAATATTTTTGATTCTACTGTCATGGCGACTTCTATTAGAGTTACCAACAAGTAGGAATAGTTAAAAACATACAGCCATGTTATACAGCAGAAACAATGACTAAGGCAGTGTGCGTGCTGAAGTGGCCATGATTTTACACTTGAGTTTTATTTATTCAAATTGGAGACAAACATCTGTACAGTCTAAATAATGAAATTGAACCGTTTTAAACAACATACATAGAACATAGAACACAGAACAAGACACAGACATACCATAAAAACATTTAACATAGTCCTAATTATGAAGGCTGGCATAAATGTTCAAATTTGACCATTTTCAAATTTAGCCTGAATGCAATTTTCTCATTTTTCGAACGTCAATCATCATGCCAGTCCTGTCTTTGAATGTTGGTTGAGTTTGTGCCATCTGTTTCTTTGTAATGGGCTTTTCCCCAGAAGTATATTCCAGAGGTGTCCATTCACAGTGGATGGCGGGAGTTTTGAGGCCCAAATACATAGTTTTGAGGCCCAAATACATAGTTCTGAAGTCCAGTGGGAGACCAAAAAAGATGCAAAAGATGATTTTTAGTTCTCCATTGATCTTAGTCCAATATTTCTGAGCAATAGGTCAGTTCCAACACACATTTACCATTACCAGTTTGTTAATGTAAACCAGAGCTCCTCACCCTGTTCTAAAGTAACCTACGGTGTGCCACAGGGTTCAGTTCTCGGTCCAATTCTGTTTACTCTTTATATGCTGCCGTTAGGTAACATTATCAGAAAGCATAGCATTAACTTCCACTGCTATGCAGATGACACACAGCTGTATTTATCAATGAAACCTGATCAGACCGATCAAGCAGACAGACTTGGTGCTTGTGTGAAGGATATAAAAACCTGGATGACACTTAATTATCTGCTTCTTAACCCTGAAAAAACCGAGGTCATTCGTACTAGGCCCTAATCATCTACGAGAGACGCTTTATCTGAGCAGATAGTCACACTGGACAACGTCAGTGTAGCCTCCAGCTCCACTGTAAGAAACCTTGGAGTCTTATTTGACCAAGGAGCTCTCATTTAAAGCACACATAAATCAAGCCTGTAAAACAGCCTATTTCCATCTGCGTAATATAGCCAAAATCAGAAAAATCTTGCCTAAAAGCGATGCTGAAAAACTTGTCCATGCGTTTGTAACATCTAGATTAGACTACTGTAACTCCCTGCTCGCAGCGTGCCCTAAAAGCGCCATAAAAAAGCTTTCAACTGGTTCAAAATGCAGCAGCAAGATTACTAACAGGAACTAAAAGAAGAGAGCACATTACGCCTGGTGCTCGAGTCTCTTAGGGTTAGGGTTTCACTGGCTCCCTGTTCGAGTTTAGAATCAAATTCAAAATCCTCCTCCTGACTTACAAAGCCATAAATGACCTGGCCCCATCCTACCTCAAAGAGGCTATAGTACCTTATCATCCAAACAGAGCACTTCGCTCTCAAAATGCTGGAACTTCTGGTGGTCCCAAGAGTCTCTAAAAGCACAGTAGGAGGTAGAGCATTTAGCTACCAAGCTCCTGTGTTGTGGAATCAGCTTCCTGTCCATGTTAAAGAGGCCGACACAGTCTCTTCATTTAAGACCAGGCTTAAAACGTTTCCTCTTTGAAATCGCTTATGGTCAGGCCAGTTAGGAACAGAAATAAAAACCTACAGTTCCCAGCTATGCTGCCCTAGGAGCAACTATACTGGGGGAAGTATGGCAGCTTGAGCACTATCCTCTGCTTCCTTACTACTTTTCTATCAAACAATATTTTAATATTTAATTTCACTTGGCAATTTGTTCATCGCTTTTCCTTCTTTTTCTCCCACTTCCCCGACGGGAGTGGAGCAGGCACATCGATGACCTGTGGATCCAGATGCTCCTCATCTGCCTGGAGAAACGGTCTGCCTGGAGAAACGGCTGCCTGGAGAAACGGTCTCTACTCCATATGAACGGTTCTTCATCGGCCTCGAAGAATTGGTTCTCCTCCTGAGTGGGTCCAGCTCCACCGTGTATCTGCAAATTGAGGCGCGTCCGCCTGTCCGTCCGAGGGAGTCGGATCTCTCCTTCACTGTGGAACTCCTACAGGTTTCTACTTTTTCCCAAAGAGGTTTGGTAGTTTTTCCTGGCCGAGAAGGAGGGTCTAAGGACAGGGGAGCTTGGGACATCTGTCTAAGGACACAGGACGCTGGGACATTACCAAGTCCTTATGAACACTGTTTATGTTTTTTTTGTTTTCCACTGTAGCCCCTCGAGGCAACTACTGTTGTGATTTTGGGCGTTACAAAAATAAATTTGAATTGAATTGAACATGGTAGTGGTGAGCCACTTGGCAATAAATAAAACTTCTCTAAATATAAACAACACATTTTAAGATTGTTTTGTCTCATTGAAGAGCTGGTGCTGACTGTTGTCAAACTGCACAAACTAGTCCTCAAATCAAATTTCAGTTTTAAGATTGGTAGGTACACATTTAGATTTTTTTAATTGCCACTGTTATACCATGACATATTTATAATCTAGTAATATAATTTGTTGACACAGTCTGATAGAATACCAAACCGTTATTATGAGAAAAATATTCACTTGTTGATTAAGTTCATATCAGATATTAATTATTATAAAACACCTAAAAAAATAAAAAAAAAAAACATACAGTGACATTAGTCACAATTTACATAATTCATTGAATTTAAATTATTATTTGTTTATTTGGAGGGACAGTACGTGCTAATGAACATACGTGATACACATGCTGTAAACAGCTGGATTGTAGCCATGGGCTCATTTCCACACATAGTTGTCCCACATTAACGCTCACAAACACACTCATCCATACACCAGCACACACAGACACTGGAGGCAAGGCGTGCGAAGTGTCTTGCACAAGGACATGACAGTGTGCACTACTGCCCCCCTGTGGTACCTGGCGTTTCAGCAGTCTCCAATCCAAATAGTATTTATTAATTGACCTTTATTTAACCAAGAAAGTCCCACTGAGATGCAGCATCTCTTTTTCAGGGGAGTCCTGGCCCCAGAGGGGAGGAGCCTATTGTATGTTTTTAGTTACTAACCAGGCCCATTCCTGCTAAGCTGCCAATATCTTCCGAGATCAGGCATTGATCACTGGTATGGGCAGACTTTTGCATACATTTGTATTGGCCTTTAGTTTAACATGGGAATTTGATGAAAAAAGTCATAATCAAAATAGATTTATCTTCCTTCTGGTAAAGTTGTTTTAGATTACTTCAATTTCTTATGCTGATATTCAACAAAGCAAACACTGTTTTTACTGACCCTGCTACACTTTTAGCAGGGTCAGGTTGAGGCAAAGAATTCAATTTGGCAAAAAAAATTTTAATTATGCCATGAGGCTGTTGACTTGCAACCTAAACATTTACATAATTAGTCACAAAATGAAATGTGTTCATCACAAAAGTACACATTATTGTGACAGGGTTGGGTAATTAAGGTTAGATCCAAAAACCCAGGGACAGAGCATGATCTGGCGAGTAGCGGCGGCACAAAATGTTGGGGTCTGCCTCTTCCGTCAGTTTCGGAAAGTAAATTACATGTATACTGAAAATACATATTGAGAATACTAATCTTGAGTAACTGAATTCTAATGCATTGGTATTCAGAATACAAAAAGAATAAATTGTGGTATTTGATCATGAAATTTAGGCTAAACTGCTGTGTATTAGTGATGTAAATAGAAAACACTGCTCTCTTATCTGATAAATGCATAACAAATGGTGGTGTAACAAACATAAAGTTGTTCTTAATCCCATGTCTCGTTTGGATCCTGAATTTATTGTGAAAAGTATTCGACATATACAGAATACCATACTCTGCAACATCAGCGCAGGAAAAAGTATTTTTGACACTCAACAAAAATATAGCCTTTGGTTTCCACAATTTAGTTTGAACCACTTCTGTAAAAAGCTCCGAAGACACATTGTGAAGATGGGAATCACTGACCGTACAAATTTAAATGGACAATGTCCCAAACAAAACTGAGTTCTCAGAAGCACAACTCTAGTATTATTTAAAGGCGATACTTTTCATCAGAGAGAGACTTACTGATATATCCTTTTGCACCTTCTCATAGGAAAGAGAAACACAAGCACCGCTGCCACTGAGAGTGAAGCTGTAGGAAGTAGAGCACTCTGTTCCAGTCAGTGCCTGGTGGACGTCCTGGGCATAACGTTCAATATCCATCTCCAGCTCCTTTGCTTCCTCACCAATGGCTGCCTGTGTCACTACACAAACAAATATTGTAGTAAGACCATCGACAAGAAGCTTTCATCTATCCAAAGTTACAAAAAGGAAAAAACAACACAAACAACCAACAGCAGTGCAATACTGAAGGTACAAAGGTGACGTGGGACCGCGCACTTAATTGGTCACAAAAGGTCAAAGTGCAGGGAACAAACGTAAATCATACAGACCCTCTTTAAAATGTGAAGGAAAAAGTGAGGCCCTGATGGTCAGTGTTGTACCTTCTCCTCGCCAAGCGTCCTGTGCATCCGTCAGCAGCAGCTGGAACCCTGAGCCCAGGTCTGGTCCATTCCAGTCCAGCCGCAAGAAGTAAGAAGACCCTGACAGAGGTGATGAGCTGCACTGAAGTGGGCATCCTTACATAATACACCGGAAACAGGAAAAAAGAAAACAATGATTTTTTTTTAAAAAGGAACCCATTTGTTTTTAGCTCTTGACCATGTTGTAATGCATTTGCTATTTCCAAAATATACTTTGTAGGCATTTCTAGCAGGTTCCACACAAAACAACCAACACAAGCACAAGGGCCTGGAACCTCTTGTGGGCTTCCAATTTTATAATATACTTTTTTTGGAGACAAATCTCAAAGTGCAAAACAAAATGAGAAGGGTCGAGCAGCAGCTGAAGGGGAGCTCCACTACCACCACTTCAGGTGGGATTTAATATTGAATATACAACCGCTAACCAACTTACCCTTGTTGCTATTGTATGTTAATAAATTGTTTTTCGTAACCAATGTGATGTAGTGGAGCGCCACCAATGACACTAAACCATTATTTATTGTATTTTATGGGTCACTAATGTATTTTATTGCACTTGTCTGTACAGCACTTTGGGCTTTTAAAGTTGTAAGTGTGCTTTAGAAATAAACTCTGACATTACCATACAGCACCTGCAGCTAGACTACACTAAAGGCGGCTAAAGCATGAAATGGAAAAACAGACGAGAGCATGTTCTCCCTGAGCATGTCAGGTGGGTGCGTGGGTTTTTGGTTCAATTCTCCTGGTGCATCACTATATTCTGCTTCATTTAGTAAGGAATTCTGGCTAGCCAATTCTACATATTTTTCCCATGCAAAATAGTAAAAAAAAATTGGCCTTCATAAATCTGATATAGGCTCCAAGAGGAATGGTACTGCTTTAGACAATAGGGATGCAACCATAGTTTTCTCATGATTTAAGACGTATCTCGATACATGGGTCACGATATAGATATGATTTTGCAACATTTTAGGTCAAACAACAAACAAAATATGTATTTTTATGGTAATTATTAATAAACAAAAGCAAAAGCATTTCTACTGTATCTGTCAGAATATGGCGCGGTCAATGAGTTTCTGTACTGTACTGACATTATTGTGAGGAGTCATATTGAAGAATTTTATATTTGGGTGGTATTATTGCATTGCATCCCTATTAGACAATATGACTGAAAGTGAATTAAGCATTTAATTGTGGTTTGATCATGATGTCAATAAACCTGTCAATCTGGTATTTTTAAGTGTATAAAAAATAAAATAAAATCAACGACATCTTAAAAATGTGATTTGTTAAAGCAGACACATTTTTGTATTGAATAAAACTGTGTATAAACTATGCTATTGAAAATTATGACAAACACAAATTGAGATCTATAAGCAAACAATAGCCGATTATGAACTTTTCATTTTTCATCTTCAAATAATTAAATAATTTCACAATTTGCCCTAGATCAGCATCTCTTCTAATGTAAAACATGTTGAAATCAAATAAAACGTACGAATATTATATGAAACTAACTTGGGAAAATGTATCCAACTATTTTGATGTCTGTAATAATTTAAAGTTTCAAACCATTTCAAATTAGGTTTCATTGTATTTATTTTAGTAGTGTGTTATCTGGCCCAATTTTCACTACTGATTGATTTCAATTAAAACAGATGAAACAGTGTCATTTCACAGCTTGAAATCATCTCGCGACCCCCACTTTGGGAACCAAATCATCTACAATGTAGATCAGGGCTATTCAACATAAGGACTGAGGGCCAAATCAGGCCGTCCAAGCGATTTAATCCAGCCCACAACCCATTGTCCATGTTTTTTTTCCCTTTTTAATATTCTTGCTTATTGGTTTAATTCTGGGTTAGCACTAGTTTAGACCTGACTTGGTCTAATAATTCAGCTTTAGACCTGTTTTGATTCTGGGTCACTCCGGGCTGAGACCTGGTTGGTACTAATCTAGTCCTAGTTTAATCCTAGTTCAGGCCTGGATGGGCAATTTTACAAAGCAATGTTGGCAAAGCATTTTGTGTTATTTCTCATGAAAATCAGTTATTGAAACAGTGTTGGGGAGATTTTGTGTGACTAAAAGTGTTATTACAGTAATGGTGTGTTGTGCACCTCTGGCCCAGAAGCCTTGGCCCTCCAAAAAAATCTGGCCCTTTGGAAGATGAATTTGAGTAGCCCTGTGTAGATGGTTCTGCCCCGTGTAACCCAGCTTCGTGAGCACTGTAATGTAACACACTGCACCTCTTATTATTGCTCCAAGTACAGGCCTTACCTGACTAATAAACAGTCAGTGCCACATTGCTAACGGAGCAAGCCACATGTTGAAGCAGGAAAAAGCAGCCGCATCTTTAACAACATCCTTTTAACAGCTGCTACACGAATGTGTTCAGTCAATGGTTCACCCGCAGAAAGTGTTTCGTCCCATGAGCTCAGCAGCAGAAGCGATTTGGACAGAAGACTGGCTCTGTTTGTTTACGGTAATAAAGACGTGTAATCAAAGCGCCAACAAAGCAACAGTCACACGTAAAAACAGAATAGTAACAATCATAACTTACCCAATATGACAACCTTTAACTTATCCTTTGAGTAACTAGTTAGACTCGATATTTTTGTACTTTGTTTGGAAGTAGAGGAGCCCATAACCTACGTCATTATTAAGCGACTGCTTGTTCATCAGCTTCCTGTTTTTAGTGGCTATATTTGATTACTTTGCTATGGCAACGGTGCTAGATTTTCATCACTGAAACACACGGATTGCACATCCATGACATGTATCCATGGATAATATAGTACTTATATGTTTTTATTAGTTGATCCAAGGTTAGTCATTTATATATTGTTTATGATGATTATCAGTGCGTATTACATAAGGTCGTACTCGTATACTTTGTGACGGGATTATGAAATGTGACCAAAAATATCTTGACAATGAGGATAGTAAACACAATTCTGTTGAACTTTTCCTGCATTTATTGTCATATCATGTCACAGTTTGATTGCTTTGTGTTTAATTTGAAGATAAGTGCATATAATATGTTCTTTTATTACATCAATAGACAAACATAATGTTCATATATCAGTTACAATATATTTCTTCACATACAAGAGTAAAACAATCAAACAGTGACAAAATATACCTATCTGTGAAGGGAAAAGGTCAACAGAATGGTAGTTATTGGTCTTTTCTTGCAGATAAAATATTTAGGCTATACTTTGAGCATTTTTACAGATTCGTTGATATCCAAGATCTAGATTTCTTGAGTTTTCTTTCTCCTATGGACTATTCTTTCCATCGGTCAAAAAAAATGAACCACACATTTTAAGCCTGTCATTCTTTATTTTTATATTTGATCAGCCTAAATGTGCAATTTTTATTTTAAAACACAAAAAATGCCATTACAAGTTACAGATATCAACCACCCCTTGAAGTAATCACGTCCAGTTCAATCACTATTTACAGTGTCTACAGCTCCTTGTAGAACTCCAGAACAACTTATCATCGGTCTAAGGTACATCATATTTAGGCATGGTTAAGAAAATATCACAGAACTGAATATTCTTGACTCATTGCGTTTATTGTCTCTTCTCATACGACTGTTGCTACTGGGGAAGTTTCAGGAGCTCAAATTGATCAAGACAGTCGGTCACCAAAGCAATATTGCAACACATTTGAGCACTTCCCTTAAATCGTAATCTTTTCCCCTTTTTTCAGTGGACTGCTGTGTCTGATTAGCTTTGGTCTCTCACTGGGTGGGGGCAAATGGACAGAGCCTATTAAAGTTGCCAGTGAAGTTCCTTGGCCTACTTTTGAGGCATAATGAGGAAATGGAAACAAACTGTGGCCTTGAGCTTATATTATTTAGGGAGATAACCATGATTTAATTACTCAGAGAAAGGATGTCAAAGTTTCTATAAGATTCTCTACAAAGAAAAAGACTCACATTTACAAATAGACCACTTTTCTCCCCAACGAAGAGTGGAAGTGGAGGTAAGATGTCAGAGTAACAGCAAAACAGAGGGCCCTTCTACCTTCACCAAAACATCTTTTTTAAAGCATTGTCAAACCGTGTGGTCTTTGCTGGTCAGCAAGAAGGCCTAGTATTTACACTCACATGTGAAATGCTTAAATACTGGTGCTTTCTAATTTTTCTAATGCTTTCCAAGGAAACTCATGCAGTTGTACAGAAACTTCAGTTTCTCTACTTTTAAACTGAAAAAAAAAATAGAAAAGGGATGAATGTTGAAGCCTAAAAGGTTGATACATATGATGAAACATAGTGCTGTATGAGCAATCTTAAACAAATCGAATAGTGAAAACAAAGTAATTGCCCGTTCACGGAGATTAACATCAGAACACCACAACTTTGGACTGTTTGGGCTTGGCTTTCTTCACTGGAATGTGCACGTCTTCATGGTCAGCACTCATATTGTTGGATAACCAGTTAAGAGTCATGGTATTTGCTGAGATAAATGGAAAAGAACAGTTAACTATGGTTTTAAAAAGGAGGTCAAACTATTAGTAGAGAACTTCACTACTCACTTGATGCCTGGTGCTCCGGACAGTCTTTCTGAAAATGTTCAACAGAACCACAAACACGGCAACATCCTCCTGCACACATATAATGTATATATTAGTTTGACCGCAAAAGTATTTACAAGCCAAACACACTAGATTTTGGTTACCTTGTGCATACAGTCCTTTAGGATTTTCAGGGCAGGAGCGTGACAAGTGTCCAGTTTGTCCACAGATGAAGCATTTTGCAAATGGATATTCACCTACCGTAAACATTAAATGGAACACATTAGTATAGGCCAGAACTCAACTAAAGATATGCCTGCATGCCGTACATTGATTAGTCGAGTGGTGGAACAGATTTCTCTATTAGTATATACATTTCAAAAAATATATTATGAACGTTATTCGAATATTTGATAAATTGCTATCAAGTTCCCACAAACCATTAGATGCATATATAAACGCAAACTATTGAGAACATTTAACTACTAAACTATACCAAAAAGGCGTGGGAAGAAGCAAACACTTATTCACCCCACTCCTTTAATCTGAATAAAATATGTAGGGGATAAATAAAAATGATTCAACTAATTAGTACCATTATTCGTATAGTACTCTGATGTAAGTTTGTGTGCCTCACCTAAAGCAGGGTCGACTTTAGCTCTGCACTTGTGAATTTCATGTTCAGTTGAGCCGCAGCGGTAACAAATGCCTCTGCCCATCTCCTCATCTCTGTCAGCCTCTGGACAATCTGCTAAACCATGGCCTGGTTTTCTACAGTTAAAACAAAGCTGAAAAGAGAAGAAGAAAGTTCAGTATTCATTCAATACTGAACTTACGGTAGTTTTATAATACAAAAACAAACACATTCACCATTTTGCTTTTCTTGTCCTTTTGTCTTTTAACCCTTCTGTCTTCTCTCCTCTGATCTTTTTTCAAAGCAGTTTCCACCTCCTCTGTGAAATCAGCTTCTTGTGGCCGTCTGCCTTTATCAGGTCGCAGCTGGCCACTCTGCTGGAGATACTCCATGAAGCCGTTTACATCCTCACTCACATACTCCTTTTTACGATTCAGTGTCTTTACTGCATTTCCCTGGGGCTGAGTCCTCCTCAGGTGTCCTTTCTCGGGTTTTGAAGAGTTTGTGGTGCTGGCTCTGGAGTGTGCAGCCCCTGCAGCCCCTGCAGCCCCTCGCCCGGTTCTCCTCAGCTGGCTCCATGGAGTGGCCTCAGATGGTTTGTTTCGGTGGACGTTGTTAGCTCGGGCCCACCTCGTCATGGTCAAACTACGCCAGCAAAAGGTTGAACAGTTTTAAGTGACAATGACACTGCGTTGGACAGTTCTGACCGATATAGTTTTTATAAACTGACAAACCAAGACCAGTGACCACACGCTTTTACAACACTGACTGTAGGGAACACTGACAGGCTCACAAGTCTATTCTGCCCCGTCCATTGGACCTCATTGGACTACACAATAGTTTACAGACACGACAAGAAAAAAACTAAATGATCTAGCAACCAGTTAACTATGTCAGTGAGTGAATAATATTCATACAAGTTTATTTCAGTCTACTTACACTCCACTCCTCGAAGATAAGCAGCTGGAATCTGATCTAATAGTATCTGACACGCAACTATTACGTCACGTAACAACTGAATATCTGCATATCTTTATAAAATGTCACTGCAGCTATTAAATAACACTGAAGGCAGAGCGGATTATATAAAGAAAAAACTCTAGCGTCCATGTGCTGTTTTCACGGAAGTTCCAGTTCTTCTGCGTCAACACGTCACGTCTATTGGATTTACGCTGCAGCGACCTCTACTGTTTACTATCGGCAGCTGTCCTTTGGGTGGGTTAAGTTAATTTACCAAAACATGTCTCTTTTGTAAATTGTACAATGCATTATACTATTGCATGATAATACTGCGTGTACGTGCTGCAATACTACAGCACTTCACAATTTAGGAAGATTATTGTAGGCCTACTCTCGCGAGCCGCCTCAGGACAAACGAGAAGTGGCGCGCACAGAAAAGTGCACTGCACAGCTGAGCCTCGTTCACTCAGATTGGGAGAGAAGTTGAAAGCACTCGACATCACCCAGACCGTGGCAAAAATGCATCTTTGGCTCTTAAATGTAATCGTATATTATGGATGGCCTCCTCATGGTAAGAGATCCACAGTTGTTTAAGGTAGTACTGTTGTATATTGCACCGGATCACCAAAGCAAGTTCCTACCCTGTGAATTTTGTTCATGGACAATGGCAATACAGTAAACCGATTCTGATATCCTGTTGTTTTTTTTTTTTTTTTATGTTGCAGTCAAATCAGGCCCTGTAAACATGGGAAATAACACAAGTACCACACTGTCATCTTTTCATGATTTATTGTTCCATTTTGTTTCATGCAATAATTGTATAATTGCATTGTATTACAGAACTTTTTTTTGACAAGGTCCACAAAATCTTGCGAAGTATGGAAGACAGCCCTGAGACAGTTGAAGGTAAACTGTCTCATGCTTTCGTAGACCACATGTAACATCTTCAGGCTATTAATTAATGGTAGCATTTTCCAGAGCTGCAGTTAAATCATTTCCATACAGAAGAAGGAGACATAATACCAGTAGTGAGTGTGCATTTATCAATAATGATCAATGAGTGTCATGATTCTTGCATTCTTTTTTTTTTTTGTCTTTTTACTGTACAGACTGACCGGAATGCAGTGGAGTATATCTGGCCAACGCGTGACATACCATTTGTGATTAATGATGCAATAAGTAAGCAAATGAACATATGAGACAGACTCAAATGACTTTTGTAATGTGTGTGGCTCTTTTATCTCCAGGTAGTCGAAGAAGTGATATCATAAGAGCAACAAAAATGATTTCTACTAGAACTTGTTTGACATTTCATCAGCGGACGTTTGAGACGAGCTACCTCCATTTCAAAGACAGTTTAGGGTATGTTCCATCTCATGCATGTTTGAACTTTTTGGTATCGTATTGTTTCATGTTTCATGTTTCAGCTGTGCATCTTATGTGGGCTTCATTGGTGGAGACCAACCAGTATTCATTGGGTCTGAATGCAATGTGGGAAACATTGTTCATGAACTTTTGCATGCAATTGGCTTCTATCACGAGCATACTCGACTGGACCGGGACGATTACATTTTTATCAAGAGCAACAACATCATACCAGGTTTAAAACTATTCTAAATGTAACTTTGGTTTTGTGATGTTTTTGACTTTTTAATTGTTGGGCTTCAGGAGCTGAGAAGAATTTTGTTAAGCGGGCTGGCGACACCTTTAGTGTCCCCTATGACACTGACTCTATACTACACTATGGACGGTAATTCATTAACGGGTTTGTCATTTTTTCCCATTGCTTGAAATATTGAATTCTCTTTGTGTGGCATTTTAGAAGTTTTTTTTCAATCAATGGCTTACCCACCATTTTACCCATCCATGAATCTAAAAACATGGGACAAAGAGTGAGGTTGACAGAGTTGGACATAAAAAGGGTTCGGTTGCGCTACGACTGTGGTATGTACGGCAAACATGAAAGATTAGCAATCTGAAGAAATTCCATGAAATCCAATTATCTTTTGCAGATTCCTCGAGAAATGTTAACTTCTCTACATGACCATGGTTGGTCGAGTGACGTACATGGCCCACTCGTGCGTCTGTCACGTTTGGTCCACAACATGAACTAAATCCTCCACTAGGCGGCACTGAAACACAATGTAAAGGTCTAATAATAACGCAGAGTTTTCTTAAATAAAAATCACAGGCAACTGTACTTTTGTTTCCCTGTAACACTGATTTAGGATGGTGTCTGGTAAATCAATGCCATTTTTGGCAATTTACCTGGGACCACCATTTTAAGAAATGTCTGGCATTAAATTGTTGTTGTTTCAAAGGACTGTCTGTTTTAAGGATAAGATGGGGAAAACTACGTGCTATTTGTCCCAGAGCAGCTGGCAAGAATTTAGGAGAAAAGCTGTGGTCATGTAACTTCAACTAAAAGTTACTCAGTTTAAGTTTTTGGTGGGCTGAATTGTTTTTCGAACATGTAAAACTATTAAATTACACCTAGTGCAACGTTTACGCCATGCTCCCCTTGAATTGGTCAGTGCAGAACCATGTTGTGATGTCATACCGAATAATCCACTCAAAGCGAGCGCGATTTTAAAAGTCTCAGTTTAGTCAGGTATTCACCGGTTAATTTTTGAACAGATATGAAACACACCCAATAAAACTGCAGATGCATGTATGTTGTGACCTGATGTACCCTGATCTTTAATCGAGGCCACACTCTCTAAAATCAAAATACCCTCTTTAGTTTGTCCTATTTAAACTCAGATTATGCTTCTCACACCACACTGTGTTGAATTTCCGATTTGTAGGAGTTTTCTGTTTTTAAGGTTGATTATGCCATCTTAGAATTAAGAATGTAGTTGTTGGATGAATGCTCCTGTAGTTATCCGAGTGTAGATGGTAAACCAAATGGGTGAGCATAATGCCCTGTCAAAAATAAAGAGTTAGACAAATGTAAATCCTTTTTTTTTCTCCATTGTTCTTGCCATAAAACAATCTATCGCCATGGTTATGTCCTCATTCTGCCATCTCAAGTGTAGACGTCTGCGCTTAACACACTGTTAACTTCACTGTTTATTTGATGGCTCATATCAAGTGTAAATGTCAGAGCAATTTTCCACTATTACCCTGGCTGACAGTGCATTGAAATGCATAAATATTTAGCTCAAAGTGTTGACTTTGATTCTTATGTTCATAGTTCAAGTATACCTTTATTGGGGCAGTCATTTTACACTATTTAATACAAAAGGCAATAGCATTTATTAAATGATGCATGCAAGTCATTAACACATTTATTTCCTTGGCTAAACACAACAGAAATGCCTGGAGGAAGCTGTTGGATTGATTGATTTTTATTTATTTGAGCTTAAGACAGAAAATGTATATTTCCTCTTCAGTTACAATAATTACAGGCTGGGGAAGGAAAACAAGTATACCTGATTCACACCATTTTTCAGCATGTGTTGTCCACATACATACAAACACATGCACACACGTTCATACACAGATTACAACTACACCTACTATTAAACGTCCACCATTTGCCTGAAGTATTACAAATAGTCTAATAAGCCTATTGCTATATTTTAGCTCAAAATGGAGTTTCTATAGACTACAGCTGTTGCATTGTGTGATTTAACAAAGTGTGATTAAATGACGATAATATGATAAATGCCCCTGGCCCCAAATGTCTCTCAATATATTATTCAGTTTATGAACAATCACTTAATTTACACTTGGCAGTATTATATTGATTTAGGCTATTGATTCATCTTACATTGGACAGTAACTGCTGTGGGAAATGGGAAACATGTGGGAAATGGAAAACTAAAACTGGTATAATAAACAGCTTCATCCTGTGCATGCATTGAGCCATCCTCCAATGTCCAGTCCCCACCGAGTCTGAGTGAGGGCAGTTTAGGTCCAGAGCAGCTGTGCGTAACGCGTCCTCATTGAGCCGCTAACGTCCGCACCAACTCTCTGCTTCTCTCTCACTCTCTCCTGCACACACTACTCCTCTCCTCTCTTCTCCGCCAGAAGATCTGTCTCTAGAGTCCGAGGAGAATGACAATTCGGAAGAAGCACAGATGGGGATTTACGCATACATTGATTTCATTGATTTTTGACATTTACAGTCTTGTGATAGGGAGAAGAAACTTGTTCTTTTTTTTGCATTATCTCTTACTTGCTTTGATAAACTATTTTATTTGTTAGACACTTGACTTTTGGTTTAAACTTAAGATGGCTAGGATCTGTGGGGAAATGCACCCCTGTTCACTTCAACTTCAGCCCTCATATTGCACAGTGAGTAGACTACCGTATTTGTGTATTTATTTTAAATTCTAAATTATTTTGTTGTAATGAAGCTTGTGTTTATTTCTTGCAGTTCTTCTTGTGACTTTATTATGGGAGCTTTACCCTGCATTGGACATGCATTGTGTCCCAATTCTAAAAATGCATTTTCAAAGAAACCCTGCTTATAACTTGTGAATACGGGACTCTGTAACCATGGCAACTGTCCCAGACACACCCTGCCTTTCTGAGCTTGGGGCACTCCTCTCCAGGAACACAAGTGTCTCTGGCACCCAACCCTGTAACCAGAGCACTTTGAAGATCCTTCACTACTCACCACAAGCCACTGCTGCCATTGCCATTTCTATCACATTTATGATGATGGTGACTATCGTAGGTAACATTTTAGTCATTATTGCTGTTCTTACATCTCGGTCCCTTAAAGGGGCTCAGAACCTGTTTTTGGTGTCTTTGGCTGCAGCTGATATTTTAGTGGCGACTCTTATAATCCCTTTCTCTCTGGCCAATGAGTTGCAGGGACACTGGGCATTCAGTTCTCTGTGGTGTGAGATCTACCTGGCATTGGATGTTCTCTTCTGCACTTCCTCCATTGTGCACCTGTGCGCCATAGCACTGGACCGCTACCTGTCCATCTCTAAGCCTGTATCATATGGCACCAAACGCACCCCTAGACGCATTAAGGCTGCTATTGTTATAGTTTGGCTCATATCTGCTGTAATATCATTCCCACCGTTGCTTACACTGGACAAGAGCGAAGGAGGTGAAGAAGTATGTGAACTTAACGATGAGCGCTGGTATATCCTCTACTCCACTATCGGTTCTTTCTTTGTACCTTGCGTAATTATGATTCTTGTATATATAAGAATCTATCAGATTGCCAAGAAGCATACCCGCTGTCCACCAAGTCAAAACCACAAGCCAATGCCAGAAAATGCTGCAGCCCATGATGTGCAGAGGGCAGCTGAAGCAGTACAACAGAATGGAGATAAAGTGGACATAAATGCCAGCCAACAGCAAAAGGTCCTGAGCAAGATAACTCATTTACATTCTACTCGGTCATCAAAAACTGAAATGCTTGAAAACAATACAAAGGAGGATGCTCAGCAAAATCCAAATTCAAGTAAAGCTGTGATCCAGAAATCCTCCTCCTCTCCTTCAATCCCCCAACATGACAGCCAAATCCTTTCAGCTGTTCTACCCAAAGACACAGAGGACAAGGATGACAACATGTCCGGCTCTGGCTCTGAGGCCGAGTGGCAAGTGGGAGTGAAAGGCAATGATGATGAAGAAGAAGAGGGAAAAGAAACCTTAACAATAAAGACTAATGCACAAGGTCTGATATTTTCAAAAACCAAAGTCCTAAACTTGGCGTGTAGATATAAACACACCATGGCCACGCAGGCTGGTTCCAAAGTGGTGGTAGAGGAGTGTTCCAACATCCAAGGGACTCCAACGTCACGGCGTAAAGCTATGGTCAACAGAGAGAAGCGCTTCACCTTTGTTCTAGCTGTGGTCATGGGGGTGTTCGTCATCTGCTGGTTTCCATTCTTCTTTACCTACTCGCTGCAGGCTGTATGTCCAGAGACCTGCACAATTCCTAACCCCCTATTTAAGTTCTTCTTCTGGATAGGTTACTGCAACTCCTGCCTCAACCCGGTCATCTATACTATATTTAACAATGACTTCAGGAAAGCATTTAAGAAGATACTGTGCAGAGACACAAAGGGTACGTTCTTCTAGAAAATACATTTTAATCTGTAATTCAGACACGGACTGTTACTAGTGCACACTTCTGTACATGAATAAGAAACATACATTTATTTCTTGTTATGCTCAGTCACTGCAACGCTAACAGCAGCATTCAAGTGGCTGAAACAATCTTCTTTAATGTCGTTTCAGGCAAGCTTGTTATTATATATACAATGACTGGAGAAGAAATTATTTGATTATACTGTATGTTGAAATCAAAGCCAAATAGATACAGGGTCTGTGTTCAGTCACTTGAAGACTATAAAACTCAATGAGTGCCCTGTTTGTGTGGCAGCAGAAAACAGATGCCCGCGGGGCTTATTGGAAGAGAGCAAATATCACTAAGTGTTCTTGGTGGCAGACAAAGACGGCTCAGAGGAACAGGAGACTGCATGGGGAAATGGGAGTTCAGCATCTTCACCTGGAGCCGAGGCTGGAGACTTAAGCGTTGATGGATTGCGTTTTATAGTCCTGTTTGTCAGAATCTTGCAATGTCAAACCTCTGTCAGTGTATTGCTCATTTAGGTAATAGCTAGAAATGTAAAGAGCAAAAAGTGTTGAAAAGGAGCCACTACGGTTGCTAGGGATCCGATGCAGGTCGAAACGCTTTTTCTCACTCTCCTCATTGTGCCCTGCTGTTGCACCTCCTCACTATCCAAATGACTGAGGTGAGATGCGTTTGGTGGAAGATTGGTTGTTGATGTGCAATATTCAAAGAAACAAAATGGGCGGAGAGATGTACAATGTTCATTAAGTGCTCAACAGCAATAGACTGAACTCAGAACTGATCCCGGTGACTTTATCATTTGCACTCTGTCTTCTTAACTCTACAGCTAAAAGTGGTTTAGTGTGTGTGGAACTGGCTGCCTGTATTAATGTGTTATTCATTAGTGTAAATTCACATACTAGCTGGTGTCTGCAACAACCAATTTGATCACACTGGAGTTGCATTCAAAGATTTTACAAAGATGTGTTTGAATTAAATACATTAAAAGTATTCAATAAGGATATTTGCCTGCCTCAAAGTTATCTTTGTTAGTGCATCTTAGTATTTTTCTACATCCACTCAGTTATTTGTGTATTCAAATGTGAAATAATACACTCACAATGACAGATAAGGCAGACTGGAGCACAAAGTGGAGAAGTTGGCCTAAGTGCACTTTCTTTGTAATACTTGTATACCAATTGCATGTTAACTAAAATGTGGTCAGGGAATCTTATCTTTGTATATATGTTTAAACCATGCATGTTGCTAAAACCAGTATACATCATTGATCAATTCTAATGGGTAATGATTTTATTCAATAATGCAAGAGCGTTGAAATGTTGCATGTGATTGTAAAATGAGTGAATGGCAATGCGTATAAAGCGTATTGGTTCGGGTCAGTCCTTCTACCAATAAAACCATATTACTTTTACATTTTCAAGAAGTTTCTTTTGTAATTTGTGAAGTCATTCATGATTATCATATTTTACATTTTCTCTTCACAAATGAGTCCAGTGCAATGACAGAGGCAACGTTCAAATGACCTATTTCTAGGCTATCTTAAATATTCCTCATGTGAGCAGCAGTATGCAAACAGACAGACAAATCTTCCTTTGCAGTTACTTATCAAAAATACATTTCAGTTTGAACATAGATAGAGTTTTGGATGTGTGAACTCTGTAACAATGTATATGACTCTGCACAGTATATATGAGTGGTGCTTTTATTAGGTCATTTGAAATGACCTCACAATAAAACATTTGAAAAAGGAACAAGGTTATAACAAAGCTTGGGTTTTGCTGTTTTTCTGAGCAGAGTGGGTGGGAGAGCACTTACAGAGCAAAGAATAATGGAATCATGTAATTTGCCTTTGCTGCTTTCTGTCCGAGATGTTTTTTTCTAGAATAAGCTTTGTCTGTCATATGTTTACGGCCTCTGAAAAAAACTAAAAATAAGCTATACAGATGTCATCATGCTCATGACCAATTAGTGGTCATTTTATTTTAGACGAATTAAAATGTTGTTTTTCTCTAGTCTAAATGATATTTTCCGGCATCTGCAGTGATGTGATGAGTCTTCTACTCACTTTAAGACAGTGCCACTGCCTCAGAGTAATACACATCAAGCATTTTTCTTTTGTGCATGTGACTTTTGTGCAAGAAAATTCAATTTGAGTTTAACAAAGTGAACAGGTTCAGATGCCGCCGCCACACTTGAATACAATCACCTTTTAATAGCGGTCTTATGACATGAGTGTTTAGCGTTCATAAACATCTAAGAGGTGCCATAAATCCATCCATCTTCTTCCGTTTATCCGGAGCCGGGTCATGGAGGCAGAATCTGTCCAAGCCATAAATCATTCAGCCTAATTACACGTTGATGTGTAGTGGTCATAAATATCCCAGTGCTGATTACAACTTTGTCATTTGTAATCAGTTTTCTGCACCTTCTTGTATGTTACTTTTTAACTTGTGATGTGCTGGGGGTCACGAAATTATTTCAAGATGTAATGTTAAAATAATTGCAATGTATTAAATTTTTTATTGAAAAACTTCAGTTTCAGTCAAATTGGATCAGATAACACAATAAGATACTAAAATAAATACAATTGAACCTAATTTGAAATGTTTTGTAATTTAAAATTATCACAGACATTTATTCCATTTTGTTGTGGGGTCCCGGGTCAGTTTGATGGTTATTTTGGGGGTCCCGGCCTGAAAAGCTGTTTGTGCTCGCAACTGCATGAGAGCGAGAGAGAATAAAGAAAAGATCAAATAATTAAAGGATTTGTGGGGCAATGTGTGTTGTGCGAACTGAATGTGTGTGTGTGTGTATTAATGTGATTGAGTTAAAACAAATAAGGACGTTATCCCATTAGAAAGTAGCCAGAGTGCTGGAGGCTCTGCACTGACATGGTTAAATGTCACAGCAGATCACAGTACAAACTAATAAGATGAGAGTGCAGGGACAAATATACAAAAACACGCCCACACACCTTTAGCATTTCTTTACGTTAAGAGCCCAAAAGACATCAGACCATAAGGCCAAATGGATGGAGATAGACATTGTCAGGTAAAAAAAGAGCAGAAACAGCTGTCAACAGAATGGTGGTCATTACATGACATGAGTGATGGTTTTGATGTCTCGTGGATGAAAGCTGTTTTTCAGTGTCCTTATCCTTTTGACTTTGAGCTTTTCTGCTTTACAGTTTTGCTTTTGAAAAGGTACAACAGTTTTGGCCGACCCCAGTGTACATTTCCTCTAGCTCCCTTGGGGGGTTCCCAAGATGTTCCCATAGTCTGCCCAGAGACATAAGGCTTCCTTCATCACGTGTCCTACGAACTAAGTTGTATTTTTTTCTTTAAAATATGTTTTTTAAACTATTCAGCTGCAATACCAAATCCCTGAACAGTCACAAAGACTCTTTCACACTGAAATTCAGCTATTTCAGAATATTTATACATTAAAAATGAAAAATAAAATATTTATAGTCTATGCAGGGATACCTATTTACCTTTCCACATACTTCCTCCTGCTCTTCCAGGAGGTGTTCTCAGACCAGCCGAGTCCCTCAAGCCTCTTCCCCAGGAACACCTCTCCAGGGAGGTGTCATGGATGTATACAGACTAGATGCAATTTCACCAGGCTACTTTGATGTGGATGAACAGTGGCTCTACTCCGAGCTACTCCCATGTGACTGAACTCTTTACCCTATCTCTAAGGGAGCACACAGCCACCCTGCGGAGGAATCGCTTGTATCCCAATCTTGTCCTCTCCAAAAGTTCATCATAAGGTGAAGGTATGAACGTAGATTGAGCGTAGATCGAGCGACTGCATCACTGCAGAGGCACCTGTCAATCTCACTTCCTTCACTCGTGATTCTTGAACTTGTCCTCACAATTCATACCAAAGCAGTAACTGCACAGAAGCGCAACATATATTCACAGGAATCGATTTTAATATTTCAATATACACCCAGAATGTCATTCATGCGTCCAGGCATAATAATGCTACAAGTCACTCAAAATTAGAGTTCTAATTTGTGGTGTTAGAACTCTAGTGTTTTCATGCTTTTTAGTAGGAAACACAGGAGTGTAGCGTCAAAATCAACCACAGATTCCCACAGATCCCTAAAAACATGACATAAACAATGTGCATCGCGTCCAGGATCTCGGGGAATGGTTCATGATGGACTAGGGTGAGTTGATCGTCAAACTGGAGGAATAGAACATTCTTTACAATGTCAAACATACATTTTACAAGGGCAATTTAAGAAAGGAAAAGACATGGTGTGAAACAGCCAAAACGTGGTCAAAGTCATCTAACCAAGAATGAATAGGCTATCTAAGCAGTATAAAACAGTTTGATGCTAAATGATCGATACACAGATGCGTGTTGCAGGGGCAGCTTTGGTAGATCGACACGTCTAAATATACAGATTTGCCTGTACATTATATGCCACAGGAGCTATAGCGTAAATTCCAGGTTCAGCTTGTGTTTAGAAGCATAATTTGATAGAATGACAGTGAATAGTGGGCATCCAGGGAAGCTTGGGTCATAATGACTATTTAAATTTTTTTCTGCAGCTCTTCAGACACTTGAGAGCACCCAGAAAATACAAAATGCCGCAAGTATTTTTTGTTGAACAATGACGTTCTAACATGCTTTGGAGAGAATGAGTAATTTCAAGTGACACTTAATTGATTTTCAGATGAGATCTCTGGTGAATGTTTGCACAAGTGAATCTTTCAGAGAGCTCTGTTACAGCTCTTACTCATGCATTTATGCCGCTGTAAATTGTGCCGTCCTGTAATATTCCATTGTGCTTATGGTGCACATCTTGGTGTTGCCTGAGCAAATCTCTGGAAATGGTTTTAGGCATCTAGCAATTGCTAATGTAATAAATGCCAATAATGTAACATTTTGGCCAATTTCAAATAATAATAAGTAATAAATTGATAATGTAATAACTTTGGCGTGCCAATAATGTAATAATGTTTTGCTAGTAATTATCATTATTATTATTATTATTATTATTATTATTATTATTATTATTATTATTATTATTATTATTATTATAATATATTATTATATATGATTACCTGATTTTCTTTGAAAATGTAATAACTGCAGCCAGTAATAACAGACTGAAACAAATTTAGCTTTTACAGTCAGCAAAATTAGGCCCAGATTGGTTAGTCCTTAAATGGGAGACTGCTGAAACACGTCGTTGTGTCCTTCGGCAAGGCACTTTGAGTGCCTTGAGGATGGAAAAGCCAGTTGCAGCTGTCGATACAGATCCTACTCAGCGGTCTGAATTTGTCTCAAGTGAAAAAAACAATCCGGTGGTACATTATGTCAGCACCACTTCACAGCCATCTGTCCAAATGAACAGATTGAGATTAATCCAATCTCTGATTACATCTCGAAAGCAAAAAGCCAACCTCAAAAGGAAAAACTAAAATGCAGTGTTTTATTGCGAGAATCTGGATTTCCAAGTTTCAATCTTTGGTAAGGCAGTTACCATTTTTGGATTTCTCTTAACAAAAAGCAATCACATGTGATGGTGTGACCTTCGTTTGATCCTCACTCCTATCACCTGGAGCAAGTATCTGAGTGCTATCTTCAAGTCACTTATGAGAAGATGGCTTCTTCACTTTAGGTTTCATGGTTTATTTTCTCCTGTTGTGTAAGAAATCGGAATGTCTCATTTGTAAAATATGTGTAAAAAACACATTATCTTAATTGCATGTTTTTCCGCCGGGTGCCCTTCCCTGCAGCAACCGGCCACATGACTGTGAGTGAGTGCTTGAAGTGGCATCATATTTGACTTCCAACTGATGTGCTTGTTTATAATTCTAGTGTAATGTTTGAAAAGATGTATATAATTCCACTGTATTCATTCATTGTATACGTTATTTTATTATTTCCTCCTACTTAGGTATTTGTGTCAGACCAGCTGTTGTTGCAGCCTGAATTCTTAATGTTGCTCAAATTAAGACACATTTGAATCTCAGCTTTCATCCAGGATGTCCAGGATTTTGACATCTTCAATCTGGCCTGTTACCATTCTGTACCGGCTGTCCAGGAGAGCTGATGTGTGCACGCGAACACTTCAGCAAATATACAACTTCATCGGCACACCAGCCCTGCTCATCTGTCACCGGCAGCTTCTATTAAACTCAAAATCACCGCCTGCTCCTCTTGACAAGCTCGCTCTTGAAAAAGAAATTCTTTATCTCCAAAAATGTAACCAGGTTAAAAAAAAGGTTACTATATAACTCATTACCTTTTGTTGATTATAAACCCCAATATTGATTCAAAACCACTTGGATAGAAAACATACATATTCAGAGCTCTCAATGCCAGGCAATACAGGATTACTCAAATTTGCAGGGATCAATTGAAATACAAATTTGTGTGAGCTAATGTTATAAAAGCTCATAAAAGTGCATTTGACGTATTATGTCCCCTCTAAACCTATGAAAAAGTGTGCCACCACAAAGCCTCAGAGCATGTGTGTTATAAATATTTTTGAGTTTTGGCAAATGAAAGCTGACAAAGTTCAAGGTATCAGATTTACAAAGCTCATCATCTTCTCTGCGACCAGCTAATAAAAATGGTCAAGGCTGTGTGGAGTATAATATCAAATGACACTAGGCTGCGTCTGAATGATCGACAGTTTCTTAACTGTGCTTGTTCTTTTTCATAAAGATCAAATTTTATGCTATACATTTTGAAATCCACCTGGACAGATCCATAATATGAACAGTTACTAACAAGGCTCCTGCAGGTATCATTCTTTAATGTATGGAGGAAATGCCATCTGTAGAGAATAACCTTCTCATACACAGCAATTAACATAAACAAATGTTTTTGTTACTTAAAAAAAAAAAAAGTGTGTGGCAGAGCTGGAAGAAGCAGGGCTTGACTCTCTTTGGAAGTGGCAAAGATCTGTCGGGAAGGTGTGCAACAGAGGGACATCTCTTGTTTGATGTATGTGACATAGCGTCCAGTGGGCCAGGCTGAAATGACATAGATAAATATATCAGATGCTAAGGTTGGAGTTGCCAGGCAGGAGGGCTATGGAAGATCAAAGATAAGATTTGTGGATGCAGTGAAATTACATAAAGTCTGTTGGTGTGAGAGAAGACGATGCTTATGCAGACGTAAAAATCCGAGCAACAAAAGTGTTGCATTTATATTTTTGGTCATTGTAGGGACATGGAGAAAAGCAGGTGGCAGACCCTCCACCAGAAAAGTGACATAGTGCACCTTTAGTTGATAAACTTACCCTTGTGCACAAGGAAAATCTGCTGTACTAAAGTAAATATATGTACAATTATTTAAGTGTGGCAGACAAGGTAGTTCAACTATTAGTCTGGGGTATATAAAAACATGTACAGACTACAGACTCCCCTGACAAAAAGGTTCTTAATTTCAGTGGGACTAACCTTGTTGAATAAAGGTCAATAACCCTAACCCCAACCCTTGGAATGTCTACTTGTCAACTGATTACTTGGGCATCTGCTACTATGTTTCAGTAATGTAATCCTTTTTGCAGAAATGTGGGTTGCCTTTTTCAGGTGCATTTCAGAGGGAACACATGTGCTAAACATCACCCAGGCCATACAGAACAGTATCAGGGCACTTTTGGGGGGCTATAATTGAGCTTTAGATGTGAGTAATTGCCTTGGCTCCATACAAAACCTCAACAACTCATCCAGAATGCTAATTACAACAATGATTGTTTGCGAAACACACCAACGCAAACATGATCCATGTCCCTCAGTAGAAATGCTAAAAGCAACAGGAAAATCATCAACTGATGATAGCCATTTATTTCAGATAACTGTACAAAGGAACACATAAAGTCATCCATTAATGTCAGCCATCAGCAAGGAAATGAAAGTGGCCGACAGCATTGCCAACCACATTGCTATCATGAAAGAGAAAGCAGAAAAATGCCTGCCTGAAAAACACCTTTTAAATTCTGATCCAGCTGTGATAAAGATGTGATTGTAAATTTAAGGAAAATATTATAATTAAACGTGACATTTTATGAGTGATAATCAGTTTTTGAGTGAAAGGGTTTCTCAGTGGTTAAACTGTATTTAGTCCAACACACATGCTACAAAGTGTTCACAAGATAAAAGATTAAGATTACTAACTCCACTGGAAAAACACCTTTCAATAACTTCCTGTTTGTCTATGTTCGTCTCCTTCTATAAAGCGTATTTGGGTATCTTAAAAAACAATGTACACATGTAATGTATTATCATTATTCAGAATTTTACCTAAATACATTTAAGCATTTTTAGGTCGGTAAACTGAACCAATTGTCACCAACAGCAACAACCTGTTCCCTTCACGTTTTCTATTTGAACTAAATTTGTTTTAGTTTTGAACCATCACATTTTTTACTGGAAATAATACAATTGAGGAAGTTATGATTCTAAATGCTAATGTTGTCTACGTGCATAGAAAAGAAAAAAGTAGAGTGCAAACATTAGTGTTAATCGGGTCCATTAGCTGGAGCACACATATGCCAGGCTCCAAGTGCAGCCGGCCGCAGTGTCGTGAGTTCGAATCCCGACTCTGACAATTTACTGCATGTCCTCCATTCTCCCTTGTCCCAATATCACACTGTCCTTTCCTGTCTTATAAAGTATATGGGCCACAAAATCTTTTTTTTTTAATGGCTTGAAATTGTTGTAACACATTGTACATTGTATTACAGAGAACAAGGATGCAATGAAAAAATGGTAAATGGTCACGGCAAGGCACTCAAAGCACTTTACATAAAGGAACCACTCGCCCGTTCACACACACATTCACACTCCAGTGTACGCAGACACTGGGGACAAGGGGGCTGATAGATTAAAAGACTGCGCTTGAAGTTTCTGTAAACATTTATCTCTCAGGGCCTCAGTTTGGTCCTGGAGAAAGTTTTCTACTATCCAGGATTTGATGTGTAAAATGCAGTTAAAAAGAGCATCCATCGGCCTGGTGTCATCAGGAGACATGGAGATGTAAAGCTGCGTATCATCAGCATAACTGTGGAAGTTGATTCCATGTCTTCTGATGACACCACTAAGAGGGACTTGCACAGGACCTCTCTTTGATTCCTTAATTTCTTCATTTCTCCATGGCGCTTCAGGTTTAGTTTGAATGTTTTTTGTGTTAATTGGAGCAACGACATCTAGTGCTGATTATAATCTACTGTTAAAATTGATGAATGAACCTCAATAACATTTGCAGCCACTTCAGGGGTCAGATGATGCTTCCTCACAGTTCTCATAGATGTCTCCTGCTGAATAGAACCAGTGATATTAAAAATAATTGAGTAGGGGTCAGAAACAGCCATGTCGACAACAGAGAACACACTAGCGGACAGGGCATAGGTCATGACAAGGTCCAGAGTGTGTCCCCTGTTGTAAGTTGGCTGTGTGATGTTTTAAAAATCTATGTAATGAAAAACATTTAAAAATGAATCTGCCAGTAGATAAGACAGGGGTGTCCAAACTTCTTTCACCGAGGGCCGCATTATGAAACTTACATGGAGCAGAGGGCCACAGACAACCCGACAATGAAGTGAATCATTTAAAATGTAGCATTTAACATAGTTTTGATGAGCCTCCACACCTTTAATACGACTTGGAACATTAATATTAGGTTGGAATAACATCAAAATGCTTGAATTTTTCTACTTTGACAGTAAAAGTACTACTTTTTGCTGTTTGGACCAACTTAGTAGGAAGCCTGAGGACCAACAAAAATTGGTCTGAGGGCCGCATTTGGCCCCCGGGCTGTAGTTTGGACATGCCTGGTCTAAGATGTTATCTAGGTTTAAATTAAAATCACTGGTTGGTCAATGTAGTGCGGGTTGCTGAAAACGAGTGAGTGGTGGCAGTTTTACCTGGAAATGCAAAGTTAAAATCAGGATCATTCTATCTGTTTCAAAGGAGTTTTAAATTGAGAAAGAGGTTATTTATAATGTAGTGTTATTCTCTAAGGAGTAAGGACGAAAACTAACATCACAAGTTCTGCACTGCTTTTCCATCACTGTCGACAGCCATGAATCTAAACTAAGCTCTACTCAGTGTTATTGCCAGATATGTCATTCATAGCTTTTGTAAACGTCAACAACTAAGCATATCGCAGAGAGGAACTTTTGTTCAGACTTTACACTTCAAGTTGATTGAGCGAAGGCTCTCAACAGCTGAGCAAGCAGAGAAATCCACCTTTTCCTACACCCAGTTAAGAGAAACGCACTGGCACCGTTTCCGACCGTATCAATAAAAATGTAGTTGTAGAGCACAATTTGTACAGAATGTAATTCAAAGTTTTCTACCAACATTAAATCATACATTAAAATCACAACGCATTTGTGGAAGTTTAAGTGGTTAAACAAGGATTTAGCTTGTATCATAAAATAATATTAAGATTTGTTCCAAGAACGCCAGGGTATATGAGCACAATTTAAGGAGTGCATTAAAGGCGCACATTATTGATAGGCAGAGGCAGGTTCTATTTATATCACAATATGTAGAAAAAGATTCAGTTGTAGTCATCTGGACCCTTTTTTTTTTTTTTTTCAAAACAAGATGTTTTGACTCTCATCCAAGAGTCCTTCTAAAATCTTCAAAACAAGATGTTTTGACTCTCATCCAAGAGTCCTTCTAAATCAGAATATTTATCCTATTCTGAGTAAGCCCTGCCCACCGGGTGGAACCTCCTGATGGCAACATGTCTTGTTTATTAGTTTTCTCCTGAAACTAATCTTCTTTGTTACCCTAACAACCCTGTAATATACCATAGAAATCCTATTGTTATTTGGCTGCAGCTCCCTCATCAATGATGAATAAATGATTAGCATCAGAATGGCTAGAGCTGATCCCGCTTCAAAATGCTGTTTGTTGTGTATTACTGATGAGTTGAACCTTAAACCTCCATTTCTGTTTAAAGATTTTTTAACAAAAATGGCCTCCTTAACTTAATCTCTTCTCCTGCTTAGACTCTTCACCTGTAGGGTACCATATGGTGAGTTTGATTTAAATAACCAAAACAGTACTAAAGCAAAAATGTTCTGTTGTTGTGCCTTGGTGCTCTTGCCAATCCACTCATTTTGTTTAGTGATGTTTTTCATTGCTTGAGGACAGGCCTACATGTGCTTATTGCATGACATTCTATGGTAGAAAAAGATTCAGTTGTAGTCATCTGGACTCTGTTTTAGAAGATGATTACAGATGACACAACTGAATCTTGTTCTACAATGGAACACTCCTGGACGAATGAGGGATTACACCGACACATTCTATAGTGGTAATCTGTCAACATAAAATATAAATAAAGCGCAGTCAAATGCATTTACTTTGCTTATTTGATATTGTCATGATTATGTTATTGTGTTCAGCAACTATTGTCAGCAAATAATATAGGATATACAATTATGTTAAGTATTGATAACGCAAGAGTACTCTAATGCATTAAAGTAGCACAGTAACTTAATGAGTTACTTTTAAAAGTAACGGTATACAACACTGCCCATATAATGTGATTTAATGGTAATGAATTGTATTGTTGCGGTTGTAACGAACCCTTCTTGTTCTGTACAGCACTTTGTTTGAATGACTTTGTGTACTTCTGCTCTCAAAATAGATGTGTCTTGTATAGTGCTCTGTATGTTGTGTGATGCTCTTTAGAAATAACATTGCTTCAAAGTAGGATCAATAAAATGTCATTATAAAAGATGTTAAATCAATGTTGATACAATGTTGATAAAGATGAAAATTCAACATTGTTCAAACATTGAAAAGTCTAGTTGAGCTAATGTTTCAATGTGCAGATAGGAGTCGATACCAACTATTATTCATGCTTGTCATGTAAATCATCACAAGCAACAATTATGTTGATTCAATGTCAGAAATCAACATTGATTCAATCGAAAAGCCTGATGGAACATCAACATTGATTCAGTGAGGTTTTGCTATGCTGCTATAGAGTAACTGAACTGAAATTAAATTTGGAACTGAAACTGATAGGAAGAGAAATTGTATTTTAATATAAATTTAAAAGTTATTTTAAATTTTTACCAATAATTCATTTACTTTACCAAATTCAGTTTAATTTATAGGCATTTCTCTTTCAATTATTCAATGTTCAATTTCAATTTCCAGTGGCAAATAAATCAACCCAGACGATTCTTTATGCTGTCCAAGGTAACCCTAAAATGTCTTTACATTTTTCTAAATTTTTACTGCTCATGACACTCCATGTTTCTATCAAGCAGACTCCGGGCAACTTTGTTTATTTTTAGGCCTGCCTTGTAATTACATTTAATCAAATCACACTCAACTAAATTGTGCAACTGCACTTTGCACTCACTATCAAACAAAAAGACCGCAATCACGGGTCAAAAATGACTTTATGCCCTAACTTCCTTTCTATGAATCTGCATACACAGTTCAATTCAATGTATTGATTTTAGTAACACCCGTAATCACAAGAGTGGTTTCCTCGAATGGTGACAGTGAGATTAAACAATGTCCCACCATCCCCTGTCCTTGGACAAATGTCCCAAGGTCCCCTGTCCTTAGACCCTCCTTCTCAGCAAGGAAAAACTACCAAACCTCTTTGGGAAAAAGTAGAAACCTTGAGGAGTTCCACAGAGAAGGAGAGATCCGACTCCCTTGGAAGAGCAGGCGGACACGCTTCAATTTGCAGATAGACTGTGGAGCTGGATCCACTCAGGAGGAGAACCAATTCTTCGAGGCAGATCAAGAACCATTCATCTGGAGTAGAGACCGTTTCTCCAGGCAGTTGAGGAGCATCTGGATCCACAGGTCACTAATGTGCCTGCTCCACTCCAAGAAAAACATTTGAACAGCTATGAACAGATTGGAAGTGAAATTAAATTGAAACGGTCTGCTGTACCACTTCCATTTCCTTGCTATTGTCCACACTTGAGAGAGTATTTACCTTTACAGTCCATCAAGACAATGAGAGCTGTTGCTAAGTAACACCTTGTGTCCAATTTGTGTCCAGTGATTATTAAGTACATAGCATGCACTGAAATGCTACATGGGCAAATTGTGTATTAATGGTATGCACATTTTTGTAGTTCACTCCTCCAATTGCAACAAAAATAGAAACTTTTTGAGTTTCTATTATAACCTCAATTGTTTAGCTGTTAACAAATGTTCAAGTCTGATTTATATCTGAAGGTGTCTTTAAACAAAAGTAAGACCTGTGATAGTAATCTGCCTGATCTTGTTTCAACCCCTGATGTATCTGATGATTTATCAGTGTCGACTCTACATTTACAGTACATGACCAGAAAAATCCGATAACTGAAGTAAACAGATAAACCGATTATCAAATCTTATGCATTTCATGTAGAAATCTCTATTTATTCATTCATATTTTTAGAGTAATACTAATTTGACAGTCAAAATACCCTTTGTCGTGAGTACAGCACATAGGGTTTGAACATCCACAACTTTTTATTGAACTGTGCTCAATAATCCTATAGTTTACAATTACAACGTAAATGTTATCATAGAGTAAATGCACAGCAATTACCTCACCACATGGTGTCATCCAAGCTGAAGATTAGCTTGAAACATTGTCAGGAAATTTGTGAAATGCAAAAGACGCTAAATTAACAATAATGTGATGAAGCCATTCATTAAATGAAATGCTGACAGAGCTTTGGAAAGCATATAACAAAGAAAATCACGGAAGAATAGATTAAATCTCCCTTTATCTTTTATTTTTAACCCCTGCATATCTCTTTACAGTCTATTTCGCACCCGCTGTTTCCTCTTTATGATATATGTGCTCATTCTAAGGCCATTCTAAAAAGTTGCTTTAATATAATGCTGCCCTCTCCCGTGTGTGTCGGACTTTTCACCTACTCAGTGTGCACATTTTTTCCAAAACAAATGACAAAGAAAATATCCACATAAAATAACCTAAAGCACTAGACGGGAGCCTTTGTCATTATTTTGGTTAACTTATCTTTACAAGCCGCTTTAAAATTCAGAATTCAGCTGGCATTTTGAATGCATAAAAGCATTGTGGGAGACGGCTGGATGACAATTTAAATATGCACAGTAATGATTATGGCTTATGAGAGGAGGTACTTCAAGGTTTTTCAAAGAGGGCAGAATGGGCTGACCCTGCTTAATGTAGGTTCTATATTATGCTGTAGGCATTTGGAGTTTTTAATTGAAATAATGTATGGAAAACAAGATAAATACTGTCTGCCCTGCTGATGCACTGAGGAGTTTACCATTTGTTTGTATTAGATTCCCTCAGATATGCAATAGTTCAGCCCACTATAGCTGTGTTACTATTACCTCTGTACAAACTAGGATGTTGGAGTAACATCATGAACTTTGCACTATAGAGGGAGCTGCATAAGGTCTGGTTGGTCAGGAGGCTGGTGCCATGCCTGAGGCTACAGAGCAAGAAGTAAGCACAGATTCACATCAATAAATGACTTGGTGCACTGACTGGTGTCTAAGACGTGGATGTGCCTTCATTAGCAGGCGTTAAGAATTGTGGATGATTTTGTAATGATTCAAAATGTTCAAACATTAATGTAACTTTATTGCATTATTTTACTATTTACAATGCAGCCATCCATCTTCTTCTGCTTATCTGGGGCCGGGTTAGAAAAAGCTACAATGCGCCTGGCCTGCTGATACCTCAACGGCCTCAAAGAGGCCTGGTAGGACTTCTTCAGCCTGACGGCATCCCTTCTTCCAGTGTCCCCCACCGGAACAGGCATCTGAGACCTTGCAACCACTGCTCCGAGCAGCCACATTTACAATAGAGGTTGAGAACATGGTCCACGCGGACTCAATGCCTCCCACGGGATCTGGGAGAAGCTGTCCCTGAGGTGTGACTCGAACAACAGAATCCCCGGTGGGTGCGCTGTCCAGTACCCCTCCCAGAGATTCCAAGAAGACCGGATACCCCACACCGCTGTTTGGCCCGTAGGCCGACACAACAATGAGAGACCTGTCCAACCTGAAGGCGTGGGGGCGCCACCCTATTGTTTACTAGGGTGAACTCGAGCGCGTGCCAGGTGACAGCTGTTGGGGCTATAAGCAAGCCCATACCAGCCCACCGCCTCTCCCCGTGGGAAACGCTAGAGAAGTGGAGCTCTCAGCCCCTCTCGAGAAGATGGGTTCCAGAGCCCAAACTGTGCGTGGAGGTGAGGCCGACTATATCTAGTTGCTAACACTCGACCTCCCACACAAGCTCAGGCTGTGCCCCGTGGGGAAAGACCACCAGACACTCGTCGTCAAGCGCCCACCCCAGGCTTGGCTCCAGGGTGGGGCCCTGGTAACGCCAATCGATGTAACTGGCCTTGTTTGTAGGGTCATCATTAAGGGCTTATTTTACTATTTGTAAAGCAACATAAAAATGTCACAACAACAAACAAACAAACCAAACAAAAACACCTTGGCTTCAGTAAGCTTTTTACAGAAAAACAAAAACACAGCTGTGTATTTATTGTATCTGAAATATGAAAAACAGTCACAGTCTTCATGCCAGTTCCCAACCTACATAAATGGAGAGAGAAGCTTGAACACAAAAAATATGGGCTGATTAGGGAATGAGATGAGTTATGGAAACATTACAGCAAGTGAGAATAAAGAAACCACCATTTTTTAGAATCAGAATCAGAAAGGGTTTATTGCCATTGTCAATGAACAGAATTCACAAACATAGGAACTTATCTCTGCGTTAAGGTGCAAAATAAAACACAAAGCAATAATAAAAACAACATATCTGAAATCAAAAGGGCATGCATTAGATTTAAAATTACTATAGTATAAGATACAAATAAAAATAGGCATTACTATGTACACAAGAATTACAGTTAAATTTACAGTTGTAGTGCAGAAAGTGACAGTGCAGTGAGTGATGAATAGTTACAGTTAAAGTGGCAGGTGTTTATAAGTGTTCATGAGTCCAACGGCAGAGGGAAAGAAACTATTCTTGTGGCGGGAGGTTCGGATGGAACGTAGGACCGATGATCAACAGGGTGAGAAGGGTCAGCTGTGATCCGACCTGCTCGTCCCAGAGCCCTGGAGACGCACAGGTCCTGCAGAGATGGAAGTCTGCAGCCGATCACCTTCTCAGCAGAACGCACAATGCGCTGCAGTCTCTGATTACAAATATTACTTAGATAAGTAGATAAATATAACTCTATTAAGGTCTTCATTTTGCAGGAAAGGAACGTAACTTATTCGGCATAATTTTTTTTTAATAATGAATAAATAATATTGCATAAGAAAAAGTTCACTATTAGAATGCATTTGTAAGATATAGCCTAAGCCTTTTTGGCTTCCATCCAAAAGAATAACTTCTTTACAATATGTGAGTCTATGTGATCTGACAAATGAAGCCATGTAAGACAGCGTGTCTACAATTTTACAAATCGTGTTGGGGGACCTTTTCCCTAAGCAGCACCCCTACTCGAACACATATATTACATCTGCTCCATTTATTCATGACTTTTCAGGGGCCTAGACACATGACAGGCCAGAGATGGAGGGAAAAGCCATTTGATATTAACATGTGCAGAGGAAAAGCGTATTATTTTTGCACCGTCCCTCTGTGCTTCTGTAGAAATGACGGAAATATAAATGTAGGGACCCAGAAAATATAGACTTTCCTGAGCCTTTTCATTCTGTGCGACACAGCCCCATTGTGCCACTACAAAGGGGTTTATGAGGTGTCCATGTTGTCCCTTGTGTTATTCAAATAGCTTTCTGTGAATGAGGGCGACTGTACAGCACATTTATATTTGTATTGCCCTACAATTCAATACACCGTTTTTTTCAATAAAACATGAACTGTACAATAGTTTTTAGGAGACATGGAGACACACAGAGGATGATAGGACACAGAAAATGGTCAGAATTTTTGCTCCATCTCGTAATAATCTTCATTGTTGATAAACAAACAGTGTGCAAGCTGTTCCTCCAACATGTGTTTCGAAAATAAAAAGAAGCTTCAACACTATCAACACTAATTCACAGTGTCATAATTTGTATTGAAGTGTGGTTTATGCCACAGTTGATGCCCAGTAAGAAGGAGTATGTAAATTATGCACGCCCACAAAGCCACAAGAAGCCAAAAACACTCTGTACTTTAAGTATAAGCACGCTACACTCAGACTCACACGCACTCTTTCAATTTGTTACATTTCACATCACAAGCCATTTTTTCCGCATAAATTAGTCAATTTTGTTCATTCTCTTAAAAATAACTAATAAGAAAATATTTGATCTAATGCAAGAAAGAGCCATGTGCATCACTGTATGACGCTTTGGGATGAGAGCTGATTGGATGAGGCCCATCCTGCTTTACTTCTTCATCTGAAAAAGCTGTTCTAAATCTTTGCTAGTGGTCAAAAACATAATGCATGTGAATTTTAGCAATGTGTCAAAGGGTTTGTGAGAGCTATAGTTATACTGATTTAATACCTTTCTTCCTTCCTTCCTTGTTTTACAGTTGTGACCTCTGCCACTCAGTGTACTCTCAAAATATGTTCACGTTCATTTATTCACAGATATAAAGACAATATCGAAAAGGCACGACTTACCCCTTAAACGAGACCAAATGATTTGTTGCTTGGCAAATAAACTTTTCAGAACATAAGCAGATCTCTTTTGCATATTAAAACTTCAGATAATTGTCATCCCACGCATGCAGTCAGTTATTAATACTGGAGGAAGGCAGAGGGCACCCGAATGTGTTAATAAGACTTGATTAATTTTAGTACATTCTCCAGTTCATCCTCCACAGTCACATCCACAACAAGAAATATTCACAATCACATGAAGCCATCAATCTGTGAGTGTTTACCTCAGGCAAATATGGTCAACTTCAAAGCATGCGCTTTTCTTCTAATTTTATACCACAAGCAGGCTTTCTGTGGCAGAAGGAGAGCACTTGCAAATACATTAGTAACTTCTTTCAGATGGCACTACTTTGCACAGAGTTCTGGTGTGATTGAGCTAACCTGTCCTGTACAAATACTTATCTAATCACTAAAATGTTATGTATTTTAGATGATATGCAATAAAGTGAAGTCAGTCGTTGAATATTAACAGTATTGACCACCAGTCTGTGGCCCACTGTTTTGTTTGTGATTGAGTGTACAGCTCTTGATGAAAACGTTTACACATACAATACACTAATGATACACTAGTCAACCAAACAAGTACCCAATATTTCTATTAAAATTGCAGTGGCTATTTCCTTTTCAGATAAAAAAGGAGCCAAATCTTGCCTTTTAGTAATCAGTATCTACAGCACCATCTAATGTGCAATAGTGTAGATCACTCGCAGTTGGATGGATGTCAAGGAAGAGCAGATCAATGTACGTGTTCCTCCAAGGAGAGAGATTAATGTGAGACCAGAAACCCCTTGAAAGGCAGTAAAGTAGAACACTTCCCCCAGGGAGTTTGTGCATGTCCTAATTAGCAGCTAATGGGGGGACACAGTGACATAACACTTGTCATTTCTACACATAGACAAGCTTTTAATATATACAATGTAAACACTTATGTGGGCCACAGAGAACTCTCACTTCATCTTGAATCGTCAGTTATATATCTGAGCTTGTGTGTGTGTTGTGTATTTACTGAAAGGGAATTATTACAAAATCACTTTATAACGAAGGCTTGACCAAACAATAATCAGAAAAGTATTGTACTAACATAACATAGTAAGTACACAGCCAAGCAGAAGTCAGAATCTCTTGGCCGTCACAAAGTGGAGCCTGGAGACGTTATAGAACTGCCATATTGGGTCTCATCATGTCAAATGCGTAGACTACTCTAGTAGTAGTTTGTCGCCTTTAATAATGTTTAAATCACCTAAATAATGATGACTGTATAAGTTTCTGTCAGGGATCAGAACTCCTTTACAGCGCAGCACCATGTGACTCGGTGAGAGTAGTATCGTGATAGTAAACATCTTAAAATATCATTGTTGCATTAAATCTTTTACATGTTAGGGTCACCTAAACTGAAAAGCAAACCGAGTAATATATATATATATATATATATATATATTTTTTAGCATAAATTAAAATTTTAATATTAGGGACGTTAACCACTCAAATACAGGGTGCCGTTTTTTCAGAAGTCCCTTACAATGTGGAGAGGTATAAAATGATGAATGCATATTGTGTATGAGGGAGACTTGAGTGTATTGTCCCTGCATCAGGCCAGAGCTTCCTGTTGCAGGCCACAGAGCAGAGAGTGGGAGGACACTCCACTGTTTGTCAGACAGCATTAGTCAGACACTCATGTTGTGCTGGGGTTAAAACATGTCTTTGTTTTATTTCTGTTGGCGTGGTGTTAACAGGGGTCTTAACACTAATTATTGCTTTGGGAAGAATATGAATGGCACCAGCACCACATGTTTGACCTCTTTTGCACTGCCATTACATTGAGTTTGTGCACTGAAAAAGGGCAGATTGCACATGATCAAACACAATTTACACTCTGATTTGGCGCCATCGTGAATTCTGCCTATTTATCACTTTCTACATGTGTCCAGATATTCAATAAAGATTAGATTAAAGAAGGTTTATCACAAACATCATGCCTTTTAGCAGGTTGGCCCTAGATAGTAAGCTCCAGACAGTCTGCTGTGGTTGGTCATTCGAAGTGATGAAGTTAAAGAATACTTTAAGTTTAGGAACAGGGTTGTAGTTCATTTTTTCCCTCCTTAGCCGACTATCTAGCACTAACCCTTCTATCCAAATGTAAGTTTATCTTGTGACCCCTTTGAACATCCTAATTTTTAACTTTTAATAATATTAATAATAATATAATATAATTAAGACATTTTTATTGATTTATTTTCAAGAAACTCAAATACACTTTACATAACACAAGAGTAATAAAAACAGACAATTTAAAGAACACAAAGCAACAATTAATGCAAGACACTACAGGTGAAAAGGGAAAGATCTCCCATAGTTGACTCACATAAAAATAAGAAAACATGTATAACAAGTTTTTCATTATGTCATGTTTTTATATATAAATAAAGCATTTTATTTGTCAAAATTGCCACAATAATTGCACATAATTGGGACATTTAAATCTGAAAAATGGCCAGAACTAAATTTCTTCCTTCATATTTTTGACATGAACATTTACAGAGGGGGTTTTGGATATCGTTTTGAGTTTTTGAATAAACTACTGACTGAAAATATGCCAAAAAATTTAAATTTTGAATCATTTATTACATTTAAAACTTTTATAAATTAAGCGTAGAATTAGATGTCTACAAATCCTTCTGTACATTCTGTCAAAATCTGGTTCAGTCCAAGACTGTAAAGTTTTGTGTGTGTAGGTTCTACTTTAAGGGCTGCTCTTTATATTACTGTGGGAGGAAAAGGCATTTTATATGTTGAGAGCGCAAACTTACAAAAAAAAAAAGGCCTGCAGTGTTTCACCTTAAAACTGCACAAAGCAATTACAGAATTGTTTCCCAGAGTGGGAAAGTTACTGTATTAGATGATTGCGTTTATACGTTGTTCAGAATCTTGATGTTATGCGGCCTACATTTTGCAGCAAAGTTTATTTATTTATTGGTTTGTACAGAATACAATATTAAACAGTGAATTAGAATTACATGAAGTCTTTTGTAAGTAAGTAAGATTTTAGTTCTTAAATTTGAGAGCAAACTAACTTTTCATCAACATGAATATCTGCCATGTCTTAGAAAGGTCACAGATTCAGAATGAATTAACGGTATTATAAATAAGTCAACGGCCTTGTTGTATATGCATTGGAGCTACTTCCAGTCTGAGACACAAAAAGACCTCTCGCCTTAGTGTGTACAGAAGTTCTTGACTTTTGACAATCCCTGTTAAATTTTACAGAGTGGTCTTGAAAATGAGAGCTTGCTCTCAAGGGACCTCCCTGTATAAATAAAGGATAATAAAATGTCAAAACGATTTCTTGTCTTTTCTCCTCATCCATAAAACAATCTTTTGAGAATGCGTTTACCTTTTTGGCCCCTTTGTCTTTTACTCCCACTCATATTGCTAATTACATTTTATCTGCATAACAACAGATCAGACCCCAACACCCCCCACACGCACACACACACACACACACACACACACGCATGCCCGCACACACACACACACACACACACCCCACCCAAAACCCCACAATAAAACCATAACCAGCAAAAACAACCCCCAACCAACACAAACCCCCCCAAAAAAACCCCCCCACCCCCCAACAACCCACACCCCCAAAAAAAAAACCCCAAAACAAAAACCCCCCCCAAACCCCCACAAAAACAATGCGATATATCTCCCCCCCCCCCGCATGCCCGCACACACACACACACACACACACACACATACATACACACACACACACACTCACACGTAGGCGCGCACACACACGTACACACACACCCGCGCGCACACCGACACACAGACACACACGCCCGTACACGCACACACACGCGTACCATCTACAGTATAGGCTAATATTATATGTGCTGATACTGAATCATCCTTTGTAGATCCATATGTGGCTGCTGTAATAGTGTTTAAACTCTCAGTACTGTGCAATGGTGTCTCACAGCGAAAATAGAGAATGTGGTATTTGTCCTTGTTGTTTGTTAGTCTAATAATACGTTGGGTTCAAAACTTTGATGTCATAATCTCAGATAAAGGGCAGGTGTAACCAATCAAAAGCTATGCAAACAAAATAATATTTTTGTTTTAAGTTGTTAGTTGCTACAGCAATCATCAAATTTTACTCCCAGCATGGACTCTGTCAATCAATCAAATTACTTTATTTGTAGTTGTAGTAGCTTTAAAAATACACCCATATTCTTCAGGAAAAAGTACACACATTTTTAATAAAATATCCAAAGTTATGATCCACAAACCTTATAATTAGGCCTATTTGTTTGGGGCTGACTCCACAAATTTCAATATTGATTTCATGGTTTAAAGTCCTTTTGACTGACAACAATCACGTATTGAGTGTTAAATAATGGTACCACTTTATGAAGCTATTGTGAAAAATAATTTTCATTTTTTTCATGCTGACAGACAACAATGTACTTCATATCTTTTTCATTTGCTTGTTTGTTTCATATATAAACAGTATATAATTACAGAGATATGACATAAACCAGGCCATCCAATCTGCGATCTGGACAGTAAATTCCATCATAAAATCGGCCCTTCTGCTCTGCACGGATTCTACAATGTTGTGGTGTCACATGAACGCAACCCATGGGTTTCTCCAGGGCGTTTCCCAGTGTCAGAAGAATCCTCACCTGCTTCTCGCACAAAGACAAGAACAACGAAAAAAAAAATTAATCTATGCATTTTAGTCGGTAAATATCACATCCATAAATACATGTCTTAAATCAAAACGTAACTACCAAGCACTCCTCATCAATAAAAACTAGATTCCGCTAGTCATTTGTCCAAATAAAAAAGATGTGAAAAATCTGTGGTTAATATATACAGTATTCCAATGGTATTATATGGTAGTTTTGTTGTGGCTCCCTCTACTGGTGACTAAGGAGCAAAAAAATACATAATTTTTTGAAAGAAAATGTATAGTCTTTTTAATTCACGTTCTACTTTGAATGTACAACACTAAGGACACTTTCGTATATTTATAATTTTGTCATTTTGAACAAGAAACGAAATCCAACCGGAAACACGTGTCGTTGACGTCACCGAGGTGAAAACAAAAACAACTTTGCTCTTGCTACATCTGCCTCGGTGTTTATTTCCTGGGTCCGTCACTTTTCTTTAAGAAACTGTGTTATTCCACAACGTTTCGCTTTTCATGTAATTGTAAATTTGTGCTGTTCTTGTCGCTTTATTCCGTGCGAATATGTGCTAGCTAACTCGCTATGGCTAAGCATAATAGTATCAGTGTTGTTGTCTAAAACTGTGGTTGAAGCCCAGGGATGTTCATCATTTAACGCTGTTTATCTCCTCGATTAGACCTGCGTTTACCCGTGGCTGTTATGGCGCAGCAGAGAGGAGTGAACAGTCTGCAGTTCAACCAGGACCAGAGTAAGAGCACAATAAGTCTTATTAGTACGAGGCCTAACTAGATTTGTAATGAGACTTTTTCGTGTCTAATCATGTTAAGGTTGTTTCTGTTGTGCGATGGAGACTGGAGTAAGAATTTATAATGTGGAGCCCTTGATGGAGAAGGGTCATCTGGGTAAAAACACTATCTTAACAGGTAAATGGGTCAAATAACGTTAGTAAGAAAATGTGTGTTTTCAGATCATGAACAGGTGGGCAGTGTTTCCCTGTGTTCAATGCTGCATCGCTCCAACTTACTGGCTATTGTAGGAGGAGGGGTCAGTCCAAAATTCTCAGAAATATCTGGTAATATTTTCCCCTGATTGACTTTGTCTTTGTATTGCAACTCTGTGCACATTTTCCCATTTTAGATGAGGTGGTTTCATTATCAAAATGTTCTGTTTAGTTCTTATTTGGGATGATGCCAGAGAGTCACGAGATCCTAAAGACAAGCTTGTACTGGAGTTTACCTTCACTAAACCTGTATTAGCTGTTCGATTGAGGCATGACAAGTAAGTTGTCATTATAACACTGGTCGCCCACGTTATATCGTTTAACTTTTTATTTTCCTTTTCAGAATTATTATTGTGCTGAAAAACAGGATATATGTGTACACATTTCCAGACAATCCAGTCAAGCTTTTTGAGTTTGACACCAGAGACAACCCTAAAGGTTGGGAGAAAAAACCCTCAAAATACAATATACACTATTCCCTAATTATTTAAAACAAGTCGTTTTACTACTTCTTTCAGGTTTGTGTGACTTGTGCCCTAGTCCAGAAAAACAGCTCTTGGTTTTCCCTGGACATAAATGTGGCAGTCTCCAGTTAGTTGTAAGTTTGTCATTGAACGTATTACAAACTAATGCTGTGGTGTGAACTATACATATGTGTATATATTTTCCAGGATCTGTCCAACACAAAGCCGGGTACATCGTCTGCTCCATTCACAATAAACGCTCATCAAAGTGAGATTGCCTGTGTTGCATTGAATCAGCCGGGAAGTGTAGCTGCATCAGCGTCTCGTAAAGGAACCCTGATCCGTCTGTTTGACACGACGACAAGAGACAAACTTGTAGAGCTGCGCAGAGGAACTGACCCGGCAACTCTCTACTGGTAAACATTGTTACTGAAGATTTTGTCATGTTTCTCTAAGCTTTTAACTTTTTTGTTTCTGGTTGTTGTTTTCTAGCATCAACTTCAGCCACGACTCCTCATTTCTATGTGCATCAAGTGACAAAGGAACAGTGCACATCTTTGCACTTAAAGACACCAAACTTAACAGGCGTTCTGCGTAAGTGAATCACTTGCTTTGTTGCGCTGAACAAAAGAGTACTTAAATCACAGTTGTGTTGTTCTTACAGATTAGCACGTGTTGGAAAGGTTGGCCCGGTCATTGGTCAGTATGTAGACAGTCAGTGGTCATTGGCCAGCTTTACGGTGCCAGCTGAATGTGCCTGTATTTGTGCCTTTGGTAAAAACACATCTAAGAATGTGAACTCTGTCATAGGTGAGAACAATTTTAAATACGTAAACGATACACACCGCTCACAAACTAAATAGTCTCTCATCTCCTACAGCTATTTGTGTTGATGGCACCTTCCACAAGTATGTCTTCACTCCCGACGGAAACTGTAATAGAGAAGCTTTTGACGTATACCTGGATATATGTGATGATGATGACTTCTAAGCTTTATCAAAAAGAGCAGCAGGATTGTTTTCTTTCTTTTAATTTTGTATTATTTACAATTGTAACTTGTAACTGTATTCAGTGTCCGACATCATGTATCTTATGTAAACACTTATAAATCCAAATAAAGTTAAATAGGGAGTTCATCTTCAGGGAAAGTTTGAAAGTTGTCGGATTTGCTAAATAGCAAATTATCCACTCTGACCAGAAAATTGGAATAGTTGAAGTTAAGACTTGCTCATGTTTTGGCAGTCTACAGAAATGAGGCCAGGTCTCTCTTCAGCTAATCCATAATCCCCAACCTCCCAAAAGCCACTGCATGAGAAATATGTAGTCAATGTTGAAGGTCCAGCACATTAATATCTACACGATAACAAAATGCCCCCCTTGGGTTTGAATATGCCAAATTCAAAACAGTATATCACATTTCGGAGGATAGTCTTTTTGGCTGTGAACCAATCTGTGTTTAAAGCCTCTGGGCAAATCAAACCACCTCCAACGGAGCTGCCACAATATTGTGATTTACTTGTTCTTGACTTGCAACAAAATCCACTGTATGAAGTCGCTTGCCAAATGAAACTACTATTGCATACACTGGATCAAATGTGAAGCCGTCAACCAAATCATGCAGTCCATTTCTTGGTTTCAAGCACAGGAATACATAACTACAAGTGCTACTACATAAGTACATTTAAAACGCATGTATATAATTTATAATCAAATGTATGGAAATTGTAACAAGCATTTAATGAACAACAGAGAATTCAAGATGGCTGCAAGTCCTCTTCACTGCTTTATAATGTGTCCTTTTTATATTTACCGTTTAGGTGACAATTGACCCGTCAAAACAACAAGAATGATGACTTACTTCAATAATATGTAAATTAGTGCACCAGAGACGGCCACAAGTTGTTGTGCAACGTCTCCTGATGTCCATTTTGTCATATATCCAGGTCCATAATCACTGTGAAACTGGCAGACTAAACATTTCCATAGTCTCTAATACAAGCGATAGATGATCCATAAATGAATTCACAGAAACACGGAGAATACGGGCTTCATCTGCACTCCACCTCCTGAAACAAAAGAAACACACAACATATAATTACAATTTGATGTTGTAATTATTTCAGACAGTCTATGTAAAATCTATAGGGAATTCAATGTTTTCAAAGAAATATCCAAACAGAAAATGCACACAATTGTCATAATTATCTTATGGATAAAAATCCTTTCAAGTGAAAACGATCACATTTCTTGAGGTTGAATAATGGCACCACTTTCTGAAGCTATAGTGAAAACATAATTGCACTTTTGTGTATTTATACTGACAGAAAAGACGTTCAAATGTGAGTGAGTTTGCGTTTCATGTGGACAGGCCATAATAAACCCTATTGTATATGTGTACAGTCACATCTGGAGGCTCTTGGACAGGTTCATGATGAAGCTCCTTACACAGACAGTGTGTGGCCTTGGACAGAGAGGTCTTTGGTGATGCCTCCTTTGCGGGGCTCCTTGTCTGGAGACAGAGACCGCAGAGCCACAACAGCTTCACGATTAGACGGGAAAGGCACATCCAGACAACTGTGTGACAGTCAAGGAAATCTACCAGCATTTATATATATGTTCATATATGTAGATATAAAGGCCTAAGTCATAGGCAAACGACCCCTTGTACAACAAAGAGTGTAGTTACACGCGTGGAGGATACAACGCTAGTTTTCCTGTGGCCTGATCGAGCGGCGGCTCGTGTTGCTTTGTCGTCGCCATTTGAGTTCAACGAAGTAAATAACGTCACCGGATGTAGTTTTCATTAGTTTGACTGGTCTAATGTCGCCCTCCTGCGGCGGTTTGCCGCTATTCCATTGTGTAATAACATTGTTTAAAATAAATAATATAAAAATAAATGAGTTGAGTGTATCTGAAGACAGAACTTATGTCAAACCACATATTTTGTAGTGGACATGCAGTTGCACGTGGCTCTTCTACACTGTGCATGTGCTTGGGGCCACATGACTTCTTCTGGACTGTGTTTTAAACTGAGTGTTGGAGGGTTATTTTGCCTGGAGTGAGAATAGCCAATAGTCAGACTGTCAGGGTCAGCTGTGCGCGCCCACTTTGTGTTGTCGCTTCATTTCTCAGAAGTGCATTTCTGCTTCAGCCTCACGGATCCTCTTCTCGCTCCTTGTGTCAATTTGACATTTGGGGAACGGAACCTGTGAGCGATTTATTATCAGCAACAAATCTCGATTACTTTTCTTCTACTCTTTTAACGCTTGTTTGCTTGAGTCATCGGTCTGGACGTATCGCGGCTGTGTCAACTCCTCTTAAAACATCTATTTGACCGTTATTCTGGTGACTCTACTTGGAAGGCAAACTTTGGGGTCCGTCCATGGCTGGGTCCAAGTGCACTGGGACACTGAGGGATCTGCAGCTCGCCCTGCAGCTAAAGATCGAGGAGCTGCGGCAGCGAGATGCGCTTATTGATGAGCTGGAGCTGGAGTTGGACACGAAGGACGATCTGATCCGACAGCTGCAGAAAGAGCTGGACAGACACCGCAAACTGTCCCCATCAACGTACTCTACTAACTCTGGTGGTGAGACTAAAAACACCCACTGATTACAGCCATGTTCCAGGGAACTCACAAAGGCACTTCAAATCCAACAGACTAACCAGAAGTATCTGTTTCACACAGGTTTGGTAAAGTGGGCCACCTTTTATACTCAGACCAGAAAAGATTCAGTTCACCCCAGACTTGCTTTTTACCTGGAATCATGAACATGTTTTGGTATCATTCAGCCAGTGACTGAATGATGCTGAAACAACTATCAAGGAAATGTGTGGTATTTCTCACTACCTGAAGTGTCCTGATTAAGCCTAACTAATTCCATTTATTTTAGTTTGAGTGTGGCATCTCTAAAGCCAACACTGCAAATCCACTGTGCACATGTTCAGGGGAGCCAGCTCTGAACTAAACCGGTGCATGCTTCAGCACTGAACTTTACTGCAGGGAAGTGTCTGTTATTTGGTTGACATGAAATGTGCTTTTAGTGTCCGTATTTCTGTAGAGGGCGTATAAAATGAAACTTGAAATATGTTTAAAATTGAGTGTTTTCTCTGAGCCATCTTTCTACTCATGTTGTTGTACAAAACCTAATTTTAGTTATTTAACCTTTATTCAACCAGGAGGGTCCCGTTGAGATTAAACACCTCTTTTACAAGGGAGTCCTGGCCAAGAGGCAGTTACACAGTTACAACAAACAACATTAACATTAAAATAACTTCAATGTTATCGTCACCAGACAAATTAAAACAGCTGAAAACGAGTATGTTTGATTTAGTTTACAGTGTATATTTTATTGATGAAAAGTGTTCCTCCATCATGGGTGGTCCATTTTACCTGACTTCACCCTTGCTGTTTATTGTCTTTTACAGGGACTCCACTGCCACCCCCTGTGATTCCAGATGAGCCTCAGCGCACAAAAAGACAGGCTATATCAGCAGAGCCCACTGCTCTGGACCCCTCCCAACTGTCAGATGTAACTCTGACCAGTTACTGTAAGACAAAGGAGTAAGTATGAAAACACCCAGCTTTTAGCGTAAGCTAAATGTGAGTCCTGATTTTGTACTCGTGCAGGTCCAGGGAGCTGATCCAAAGAGCTCTGATGGACAACGACTTTATGAAACATCTGGAGCATGGACAGGTAGACCTCCTGCATGCAAAATATAAGATCAATCCTAATTGTTATCAGTGACAGTCATCCTAACCAATGCTTTTTTAATACAGATTGTTACGATCATGGACTGTATGTATCCCACAAGTGTTGCCAATGGCTGCTGCGTTATCCAGGAGGGCGATGATGGCTCCACTGTATATGTTTTAGAAGGTAGACCTCATTTTGTAAAAGAATGTATTTATTTTTCCTCAAAATATTAAACTCTAGTTAAATAATATTCTGCAAATTAATTATAGCTGTAAATATGAGAGAATGAGTAAAAGTTAATCCTCGTAAACATTACAGCAACTATTCTGTGAATGTTTTGACATTAGAAAGTAAATTACTTGCTAACATGTAGTTTTCCATATCAGACAAATCCACCCTTATTATGATTAATTTATTTGATATTTAATAATTATTCTGCTTGAAACAGATTTAATTGTTGAGCCAAGCATGATAATCTAGATTCTATAGTATCAGGATTTTTTTTTTTTCAAATAGCCTCAAACATGTCATTTTGCAACAAATTAGTCTTTTTAAATCTGCGTTTGTAGAAAGGGGATACCTCATATTTTTTCATTCATTTTATTTTATTTATACAGGGAAAACCCAATTAGAAAATGTCTCTTTTTCATGGGTACCCTGTTAAAACACAACACAAAATAAACAACAAACACAGAATAACACAAATAAAACATTCAGTAAAATTAAGTAATACATAAAAACACATTTATACATACAATATGAGATCAAATTATATAAAACACATTTATACATACAATATGAGATCAAATGATATAAAACACATTTATACATACAGTATGAGATCAAATTATACAAAACAAGTGCATCGGCACTGCGGGTAGTCCTTGACCAGTGCTTTAAAATAAATAAAAGGCATAAAATGATTTAATTTAAAAAGTCTCTGGGTTTTGTTCCACAGGAGGGAGCAAAGTTGCTGAAAGCCTTTTTTCCTGTCTCTGTGTTAAAACGAGGGGATTGTAAGATAAAAATGTTCTGAGACCTCAGACTGTGAATATCTGATCTGATGTGCAATAAACTTGATAAATAATCAGGCAAAATGCCAACCAGAGCTTTATACACAAACAAAAGGCCGTGCTGTTCTCTTCGTGCATCCAATGATTGCCAATTAGAATATAATTCACAGTGGTGAGTTCTGTCTCCTTCTCCTGTAATAAACCTTAGAGCTGAATGAAAAACCCAGTTCAGAGGTTTTAACACTGTTTCTGTAGAATGCATATATATAATGTCACCATAATCTAAACTGAAAGAAATGTAGCCTGGATTACTGTCTACAATTAAGAGGAAAACATTCTTTATTTCTAAAGAAGAATGACAATCTGGCTTTAAATTATTTGTCAGCTCTTGTATGTGTTTGTTGAAGGAGAGTTTATCATCGATCCAGATGAACCAGTATTTGTAATGGGGTACTTGTTCAATCATACTCAAGAAGGTGCATTAGCATACAGAATTGCATAATCTGCATATAAGTGGATGCTAAGTGTTTTAGATTATGCCCAATTGAGTTTATATAAATTGTAAATAACAGTGGTCCAAGGACAGAGCCTTGAGGAACACCTTTATTATGGTAAGAAAATTCCAATTGAAAGCCATCAGCAGAAACAGCTTGAGCTCTATTTGTGAGGTAATGGCAAACCATTTTTTAGAATTGGTATCAAACCCAACAGCATCCAGACACTCGAGACAATACAATGATCTACTGAATCAAATCAGCAAAAACAGCAGCACATTCCTCATGGCTGTCCAGTGAATAGCAGTATCATTTATAACTTTGGTAGCAGCTGTGATAGTGCTATGTCCAGGTCGAAATCCAGACTGGTATCTATTTAAATGGAACATTTAGTTAAGAACGCACAGACCTGGTTACTTATGGGCTTCTCTGAGAGTTTTGCTTGGCAGGATAGTTTTGAGATTGGACGAAAATCATTCAAATCATTTTTCTGGCCTCTTTTGTGCAAAGGGAGAACAAAAGCAGTTTTCCACAGTAATGGGATACTTTCAGTTTGAATTGCGAGATTAAAAACATGAGTTAAACAATTTGCTATTAGTGGGGCTGATAACAAAAAGTAATCTAGGTTCAAGGGTGTCAGCTCCAGTGGACTTTTTTGGATCTATAAAGAGCAACATATTTATACTTCATGCTGTGTAAAGGGCCTAAGGGAAAATACTTGATCATAGGTCTATTTTCATGTATTTAGGTACCAGCAACAGATGGCGCAGCAGCATCAAAGATATTTCCAGATTCAGCAAGTGCTGATTAAACGCATCACAAATATCTTTTTTTGTCGTCAAGCTCATTGAATCTTTAATCAATTCATTTGGTAAAGATGGAGTAGAATTTTGCGATAAGGATTTAACGGTTTTTTCCAAATTTTGCAGGATTGCCCTGAGATTCCGTGAAAGTTTTGACGAAGTAAGATGTTTTGGCTTTAGTAAAAGCCAAAACAGTAAACTGAAAAACAGTAAAACAGTAAAGACATATTTATTACGCTTATTTCAAAGTTGTGTGAGGTTCAATTCATTACAATAGTTTTTTAGACTGTCAGAAGTATTGGATAACCAATTGATGTTCATGTCACCTAAAACAGTAATGAATGATCAAAAGTGGAAAGGAAGGTAAAGAAGTCCTTCTTGTGCAGACGGAGGGGACGATAAAACCCTACAACTGTCATTTGTCAGCCCAAACATCTTACCAGCTGCCAATGCAACCTCATTAAAACAACAAACATGCATTTATAAGCTAAACTCTCAGTCTCTCATTTACAAGTCAGACATGTTTTAATAGTTAGCAACCAAAATGTCCTAAAACAATATGCAAAAAAGTAGTAGGAGGGTCTGGAGTAGCTCTGTGCAAATTGTTATGTAACAAGCATCAACTGAAGTTGATATTATTGTAAGTGCAACCTTACTTCTATCTATATTAACACTGCATTGTGTGTGTGTTTTCAGAGGGAATGGTCGAGGTGAAAACAAGGGAAGAAACTGTGCAGGATTGGCCCAGAAAAGGTGTTTGGTGAACTGGCAATTCTGTACAACTGCACCCGAACGGCTACTGTCACAAGGTACGTCATGTGCAGTAAACATTTGGTCATCTGCATTAGCTTTATTTCTGAGAAGAATACAACTAAATATGTGCCGTTAGAGTTTACATTTTTAGTTTATTGTTTATGAACATTTTATGGATTTAAATAGAATTGTACAGGCGTGACGGCAGTGTAAGAAAGTGTGTGTATATATATATATATATATATATATATATATATATATATATATATATATATATATATATATATATATATATATATACACACATATATATATACATATATATGTATATACAGATAAAAATGTATATACAGATGTATATACAGATAAAAATGTATATACAGATGTACTGTATATACAATTGTATATACAGATGATGTGCACATCATCCTCTTTCATCTGTTGATGCAGTGTTCTTGTGAGGATCTTTTGAACTGTGTTTAAAGGGAAAAAGTAAATATTCACATAAATATAATTTCATAAGCTTTAAAATATCTATTAATTTTTTCAGTTTATGAAAAATAGTGTTAAACCAAACGCAGCTTGAATGGCAGATGTAATAACTGTAACTGCACAGAGGGTGTTGTGGTATGGTGCAAGAAATGGCCATTAGAGAAGGTGGTGCTCAGTTGTCTGGGGAATATTTGTGGAAAAGCAAATGCTTAGGGAGTATAAAAGCTACATATCAATATAGACAGGCATCAGGACTTTGAAGCTGCGCTGTGAGCTGTTTCACACATACACTGTGTCGGCAATGATAAATCACCTTTGAAATAACATTTTTACAAAGTGAGATATGAGTCAGTTTTGTCTGTGTGCAGGTGGCTGGGTAAATGGTTATTGATGGAACTTGTCTTGTTATTTCCCTAAAGTTAGTGTGGGAAGAAATCGACCCACCTAAAGCACACATATACGGGCTGTGTACAGTGGATTGATGTACCTTCTTTTTGAAAAATATCATTTATTTCTGTGTCAACTATTGGGATTTGAACTTTTGAACTTAAGCTATCCATAAAAGACATAAAGCAATTAGCCAAGCAAAAAGCATTTAGCAAAAGAAGGTTAATTTCTTTCTACTGGACGAAGGTTTTTTTGAGTGTTTGGTTTTGTCACTCATCCATGTAGCTTCTTCACTTCTGACAGGGCTCTGGTAAGGAACTTTCTTAAAGTATGCCAAAAACCTAAACATGTTCTTGCCACACCCATGAAAAGTGAAATCAAGCGTTTTATAAATAAAGACCCATACCTAGGGCTAACAACAGTGGACCTGGGACTGATCCCTGATGGACACCATACAACAGACTGCCCTCTCTTATTTATGCTCAGATTGGAGAAAAAACACTTCAGGACAGTCCCAGAAATGCCAAACTCATTATTTAATCTGCATATCAATAATTCATCATCTCTTTTTCAGCCCTGACTGATATCAAACTTTGGGCAATAGACCGGCAGATTTTTCAGACAATCATGATGCGGACCGGTCTCATCAAACACTCCCAGTACACTGACTTCCTGCGCAGGTATGCCCTTGTCTAAACTTAGCGTATTTCCATATTCTTTTTTCAACTTGACTTTTTTTTTAGCGTCCCCTCGTTTCAGACCCTACCTGAAGACGTACTCAGTAAACTTGCTGATGTCTTGGAAGAGGTGCTTTAAAGTTTTGACCACATATTTATTTATTTTCTGAACAGTTAAAGGCTTTTTACGTGGTATTGACATACATATCTGTTTTCTCACAGACTCATTACAGTGACAGTGATTACCTGATCCGCCAGGGAGCCACTGGAGACACATTCTTCATCATCAGTGAAGGACAGGTAGTTGAGAAGAGAGGCAGAATAAATATGAATCTATGAGTAAACAGAAGGATAATGAACCACGAAGAAGAGATAACCCATGGGAAATCTGAACTAACATAGTTCTTAGGAAAAAACATTTCTGCTTTCCACAGGTAAAAGTGTCCCAGCAGAACTCGAATGAAGAGCAAGTGATGGAGAAGATTATGTCCAAAGGAGAATGGTTTGGAGAGCAGGCTCTGAAAGGGTGAATTAACTGGCCTATAAATAATAACAAATATAATTTATAAATATTAATTTATATTTCATTTCCAACATTAATCAAGTATTGCTTTCTCATTACAGTCATCTCCTCAATCTTCTCTTTGGTCCATCTCTAGTATATTTAATCTCACCACCCTCTAACAAAAACATTCACTGTGTCATACATTTCCACACCAACCATGTCTAACATTTAAACTTGCTGTAAATGCACCAAATTACTGCAACGACATTTAATTGTCGTATTGTATGTCAATTGAAATATGTATATAAATGATGTACAAGGCTACTTATTTTTTCCCTTATTTTGGTGATTTTTGCAGTGAGGACGTGCGCACAGCCAGTGTCACAGCCGTGGGGGATGTCACATGTCTCGTCATTGACCGAGAGTGAGCCAGATTGGTTATAACTGTGATACACTGGTTCTTTCACCATTTCTGTATTTGGTGCTAATGCTGTGGTTGTGTGCCAGGTCTTTCAAGCAGCTCATTGGAGGGCTGGATAGCGTTAACAATAAACAGTACGACAGTGTTGAGCTCAAGGCCAAGTGAGTCACAATAAATCGATGTAGTTAACAAAGTCATTTAAAGGCATTTTGTGTTACAACTATTCGTTTTTATTCATTGATTTCCATAGATTACAGGCAGAGGCAGATTTCTTCTCCAGTGTGTCCATCAATGATTTTAATATCATTTGTACTCTGGGGATGGGAGGATTCAGTCGTGTGGAGCTGGTGTGTAAGATAATAACATGCACCTGTATGTGTAATCGCATTTGCAATACCAAATATTTTGTTTGCAGGTGCAGCTAAAGAGTGACCCAAATCGATCATTTGCCCTGAAGGTGTTGAAGAAGAGACACATCCTGGACACGAGCCAGCAGGGCCACATCCTGTCAGAGCGGCGCATTATGATTGAGGCTCATAGTCCATTCCTTATTAGGTCCGACATTGGCAGGGCTCACAGTGTCTTTTTTTATTTAGCAAGAATACATTTTACTGCACAATTTTGTGTGTTTATTTAAAGGTGCACTGTGTAACTTTTCTGGTAGAGGGTCTGCCACCTTGCCTGGGATCTAGAATACACACTTCTGTGAGTCTGGTCTCTCGCTCCGTCAAGCCTCGTGTCAAACGCAGACGTACCGGATTTGTTTATTATGTATGTGAAACGAATGAGCTCATTGGTCATCTGTCATTTACAACTAAATCAAACTTCTCTCAAAATATAGTGCTTTGCTCATTGACTACAATGTTTGTGCATTGTCACCCATCAAATAAATATAACATTACAGGCAAATCATTAAAGTCCCCGAGGAGTCAGGATCAGGTTGTGTACCCTCCACCAGAAAAGGTGCATTGTGCACCTTTAACCTTCACACTTACAAACTAAAAGGTATAGACTTAAATCCAAGCATCAGACTTTAAATATATTTTAGTCCCCTTTACAGCCTTTACAGCATTGTAGTGGGAGAAAACATGGGCATTGACTTCTCATCTCTTTAATAGATGCATTACACAGTCACTATTAGTTCATGAACATATTCATTATTATAGAAACATGTTTTCCGGACCGTTTCACGGGTCGCATTTCTGATTTTCATAGTTCAAGGTTCTTTTTGTAGATATTTTTTAATGTGATTTTTGCTGTTGATTTTGGTATTCCTTGGTCTTGTAGTTTTTTATGGGATTCGTCGTCAAAATTTCAATTTTCCCGATCTTTTTCAGATACACTTCCAGAGGTTGCACTTTGTAGTTCTAGAAACTCTAGTATTTCTGGCGTATGCAGTATTTTTGTCATTCAGTGATCATGGCAACTGTACAGGATATGGCCATGTATTACGCAGTCACAGCTTCTAGTTGTATTTTAATGTCTCTCATTTAGTTATAATAAGTAGAGATCAATTGTCTCACTCCTAATTCAGCTTATTCTTCCTTTAGGATGTACCGAACATTTAGGGACTCCAAGTATCTATACATGCTGCTGGAGGTGTGCCTTGGGGGAGAGCTCTGGACCCTGCTGAGAGACAGGCCAGTTCCCTCACTGTGACTTTTGTCAGTGACAGCACAAAGTCATTAAGTCTGGTATTTACCTTCATCACAGGGGTTCATTTGATGATGGCACCACTCGCTTCTACACAGGCTGTGTTATTGAGGCGCTGGCCTTTCTGCACTCCAGAGGCATCATCTACAGAGACCTGAAGCCAGAAAACATCATCTTGGACCACAGGGGATATGCCAAACTAGTGAGAACAGCTTGTCTATCATGCAGAGCATATGTGCATTTGTCTGTTGTTAATTGAACCTTCATTCCCTTAGGCAGACTTTGGTTTTGCAAAGAAAGTGGGCTTAGGTAAAAAAACATGGACATTCTGTGGAACCCCAGAGTATGTTGCACCTGAGATCATATTGAACAAAGGACATGACAGTTCGGCCGACTGCTGGTCTTTAGGGATACTCATCTTCGAGCTGCTCAGTGGAAGGTATTCGCACATTTAATTTCAGTAGATAAATTATGGGTTATTTGATGATAGCTTTGTATTACCACAGACCTGTCAACATAATACTGTATATAGCACAATATAACGGCTTCTCATTTCTGAAACAACCTTGAGGATAAACGAATCCTGTGGTCATGGAAAAGATGTCAGTATGTTTGAGAAGGGTCAAATCATTGGCATCAAGCAGAGAAAAGACCTAAGGAGAAGCAGAAACTAATCTACTACAGGTCTGAACGCCAGTGAGAGTGTTTGGGATGAGTTGGAGAAGGCTTTGTGCAGTGGTCACTCTCTCACATTATCAATACAAGAGGAGTTGGTGAAAAATGATGCAACACTGGATGGAAATAATTTTTTTTATGTTGCAGAAGCTTATTGAAACTACACCACAGCGAATGTGCGCTTTAATCAAAGCTAAAGAGAGTGTGCCCCTTTTTTCTGTGGTGACTTTTTCTTTGGCCAGGCAGTGTATATTTCATAGAACTATTATTATGGATTATTTTGGTTTATTGGTCCTTGTTAGAAAATGTTGCTATATTTAAACTTTGCTACATCAGAGTTCACATCACTTACTGAACATCTGTTTGTTTTACCAGTCCTCCATTTTCAGGCTCTGACCCAATGAAGACTTATAACATAATCCTCAGAGGAATTGACATGATTGAATTCCCCAAAAAAATCACCAAGAGTGCAGCCAATCTCATCAAACGATTATGCAGGTGAGATTTATGCAAGTGAGACTCACTCCAGGACTATGATGATGATCGAATGATTGCTAATCCCGTTCATAAAACACAAACATGAGTCTATCACAACTGTATTTTCTGACTGCTGAGGTTTTACAAATGTCTTTATTATAAAGAAAGGGCAACTATTTTTGCGAATTATTTTCATCTTCAGGACCTCAAAAGATTGATATTGATTTATTTAAAGGGACAGTGCGTATTAATGAACATACAATGTAAATATGCCAGAATTTGTCTGTAGTCCCTGACAAATCAGGTCAGGACAGGAAACAACATATAACACTTACACAGCACACACGTTCAATACAAATAACAATATTAGAATAAAACAACACTTCAGGATCAATGATAACAGGCCTGGTTCCTCTTGAGCCAACATTTGATGTTTGTCTTGAATGTGTTTATTGTCAGACTGCCTCTGAGAGCGGCTAGGATGCTGTTCCACATCCCTGTGCCTTTGACTGACAGCACTTGTTGATTGAAAGCTGTGCACCTTAAAGGAACTGCGCAGTCACCTCGAGTAGAAGCAATCGAGTAAAAAACTCATTCAGGGGTGGCGGAATTTTTTTATTTTTTTTTAATCTCTTCATAAGATTCTGAAAAGGCCAAGTTATCATTGTACAAGTGACAATGGTCTTTTTATAGTTACCATAGATATCATTACATTGTGTCGTTTGTGAATTAATATTGCAGAGGAACATAATACAAACTGATCTGTATGTGTGTTTTCATAGAGATAACCCATCGGAAAGATTGGGCAATCAGAAAAATGGCATAAAAGACATTCAGAAACACAAGTGAGGTTTTCAGTCGAAGTGTTCTTCCTCTGCTCCAACTGCAGTCATGGAAACAGTGTGTTCTGTCCTTCAGGTGGTTTGAAGGCTTCAACTGGGAAGGCCTTCGTCAGGGAACAATAGACTCTCCATTTACACCTTCAGTAGGTATCCTTGTGTCCTGGAGGTCCCTTATGCAGAGGGCAGCTGTAATTCTGTGTTTTTTCACGCAGTTGGAGGGGCCGCTAGACAACAGAAACTTTGACTATTTCCCAGAAGACACCGAAGAGCCTCCTGCAGATGAGGAGTCGGGCTGGGATATTGAGTTTTAACTAAGAGTGGACCCAATGAAGTGACTTAACTGAATAAAGTGTCTTAACTGTAAATTCTTTTGTACATAGTAAGTCTATTTTATTTTATACTATAATACATTTACATGGTTTTCTTTAATGCATGCCCCTTTGATTTCAGATATGTTGTTTTTATTATTGTTCATCGTTGTTTATTGCACATTAATGCCGAAACAAGTTCCTATGTTTGTGAATTTTGTTCATTGACAATGGCAATAAACCTTTTCTGATTCTGATTCTGATTAAAAAGACTCTGTAATGGATCTATTACTTTACATTTGGATACATTATTTGATGCTCTTACCTCCATGTTGAGCTTTGGAAAGAAAGACTTGTTTACCTTCACAACCACACAACATTCCCGTGTCCAAATAACTGCATTTTCGTTTAGTCAGAACCCTGAATTTTTTTACCAGAAGACTTATTGTGAACAACTCTCTTTGTAGCATATTGGAATACCAACACTAAAATGTCAACATTAGCAGAACTGCAAAATTGTCCAGTTTAATCAGTGATTTTGGATATAAACATTGCATTTGTAAGATATGATTCATGCAATATGTTGTTGTTGTGTTTTGTTTTCTTCAATAAATACTTATTTAACAAATACCAGCCCAAATTCTGTACTGTCTTTTGTCACTTTGCTGACTCACTTCTAGGCAGAGCAGACATTTTAAACACAGACACTTACAAAACATCTGACCTCATCTGTAAAGCCCAAACTGAGAAAGTTATGATGTGAAAAATATTGAACTTTGGCCCATGTTTTTGTACTTTTACTGGTGTCAGATTATGCTTCCTCTTTCCTTTATTGTTCACAATAATATGTGCTTTTGATTCAATTTCCTCTGAAACCACTTCCGACTTATTACAAATTAAGGTCTACCACGGTTTTAATGGCTCTTTGGGTTTAGCCGAGGACATAACCACAACCTAAACCTTTCCGTTTCCTGCCTTGGCCTACCTTTTTAGATTGTTTATTGAATGGCTGAGGCATAGTTTGGTTTACATACTGTAATTATGTCAAATGGCAGTGGAAGTACTTTGAAGTAACATGTGCAAAAACATGTGCTTAGTGATTGCAGAATATTGCTTGTTTGATCGATTAATGTTGACAGGCTAATTATCAGGGAGTTTTTGTTGTTGTTTTCTTAATCTTGTTTTTGATGTTTGTTCAGGGTGTAATGGAGAATTGTAAAAGTGAAACATGAAAGGTGCAAGATGTTTACTAGTGTCTATTAGACCTGTGCTACTGAAGTAACCTGACATCTCCAAGGGTCACTGGGTTGCTGTAGTAAACAATGCCAAGATGGAAACAGCCCCCTTCTCTAATGACTCTCTCACAATTTACTGACACCTGACACAGAGATAAGACACGCTGATTTTTCCATGTCTCAGTAAGTTGCATTCATCCATTGACAATTTCATTTATAACATGTCATTACACAGTATAAATATGTACACTTGTTTTTTCAAATGTCCGGGGAAGTTTACTTATCGAACATATCGAAAAAGAGTGAAATAGAATTGACCATTGAAAAAAAAACAAAAAAACAAATAAAAAATAAATGCTATAGATAAGCTGAAAGAAAACGACTTACTGTGGATATTTTTCATAACGGAACCGTGAATCAACGGAACAACCAAAAGAAAAATAATACAATCATAAGTTTGTCATGTGGAGGGATACAGAGATTGACAGACTTTACTGTGATCAGTGAAGGTGATCAGATTGTTCTACTCCACTGATCTACCACAGGAAAAACTTAAACGTGACTGGAATGGCAAACATATCCGTTTCCCACTCGGTCTGCTATTTTGAGACAGTAAGTTAGTTCAGTAGCCTCATTAGTATCAGTCGACGACCTAATCGTGAGTTATCCTGCTTTGATAGCGAGTCCTTCACTTGTAACTTTTGCATCTGTATCTCACGGATCTTACGGCTATTCTATAATAAACCTGTGCGTTTATCCTCCAGGGTGTCTGGTATGCGGACATTTTCAATTAGTTATGTGGGTTAATTACAGCACGAATAAACCATTAACTCTGAGCGGAAACGACGCGCTCTGATTGGACAGTGCCGAGGAGGCTTCATTTAAATAAGGCGAGGATCACAGGAAGACTGCACACGTGAAACACCGTGCAGAACCTACTCTGACTGACAACATGCAGACCAGCTCGGTTTTCGTCCTTCTCTGCGCCCTGAGCCTCGCCACTTGCTTCGAGTTACTGCCGGAGGAAGCCGCCCCGCGCCGCGCTCGCTTTTCCGCCAACAGCCCGAGTGAGTGCTCTCAACTTTCCACTAACTCTGCACTTTGGCTTAGGCGTTATTATCTTAGCCTTTTCAGGTCGTTTGTGAAGGTTAAACGTGTAGAATGGAGAAACAATCCCTGGAGCAGACTTTTAAAATGAGACCATCGGTAGCCTATTTGGGACATAAAACTACTGCAATGGAAACAATAGACGGATAATTGTGTGATGAGCATTTGGCAGCAGGGAAAAGGCAATCACCAAGAAACGAATAACACAGAATGAAGCAACTGTCAACAATGGACATTTATTAAAATAATAATAATAATAATAAAATAAAATGGACTGGGCCTAATCTTTGGTGTAAGTGGGACAAATATGCCAAGCGATACATACCAGACCTTAGAGAGGATTTACCATTCTTCAGTTTAGTACTTTTCCCCAATTTTTGTAGGTTTCTTCGTTTTTATAATAACAAAAAGGGCCATTTAGTAAAAAACAAAGCAAAATGACACTGTGGTTTAATGGGGGCTATGTCAAATTATTGTTCAAATCCAATTGAGCTTGATGATTAATTTAAACCCCAGTTCATCTCATATTTCTGTTTTCCTTCCTGTGTTTCAGCTGATGTGGCCAGATGTTTGAACGGTGCTGTGGCTGTTGGGTGTGGATTCTTCTCCTGTCTTGAAAACTCTACCTGTGACACTGACGGCATGCATGAAATATGTGAGCTGTTCCTCCACACGGCAGCTACCTTTAACACAGAGGTCGGTATAGAATTCACTCCATGTAACTTTCACTTACTGTAGATGTGTCTGACCAGTGTGGTGTAATGTACCACAGGGTAAAACATTTGTGAAGAAAAGCCTGCACTGCATCATCCAAGCAATCAATGCTAAAGTATTCCAGACCATTCGCCGCTGCAACATCTTCCAAAGAATGATTGCAGAGGTATGTGTAAATATATATAAAACATTTTGGATTTTTGGCTGTTTCATAACGGACTTGTTATTATAGGTACAAGAAGAATGTTACACCAGTCTGGACATTTGTACAGTGGCCCGTACAAACCCTGATGCTATAGGAGAGGTGGTACAGGTGCCGGCTCACTTCCCAAACAGGTAAGAGACAATGGCATAAAATGTACTATAAACATCATTTTATTTTGCCAGGATTTGGTATATTATATCACTTTAAGATTTGTTACTTAAAAAGTTGTTTCAGCTATTTCCTTTTAGAACAGCAGATGGCAGTAACACATAAAGGAAGGGAAAAGGAGAGAAAGAGGCTGTACTGTATAAGTGGGCCCAGTCCAACTCTGATTATTGGACTGTTACTTGTAATTATTATTAGCAGCTGTACTGTTACTGTGGTCAACTGTGGTGGTTACAATGACAGTGCCAATACATTGTTGACCTTTGTACAGGTACTACAGCACTCTGCTGCAGACTCTCCAGGCCTGTGATGAACAGACTGTGGACACAGTGAGAGCTGGACTCCTGTCCCGTTTAGGTCCGGACATGGAGACTTTCCTGCAGTTGGTGCAGAATAAACCCTGTTCCACTGGCTCTAACCCTGCTGCCTACAACAACCCCTCCAGCTGGAGGAACATGCCTGTGTTCAACATCCAGCCGGGCTTCAGAGGCAGAGACCCCACTCACCTGTTCGCCAGAAAGAGGTCTCTGGACGACAGCGATGCACAGGCTCCAGAACAAAACTAAGATCAGATATATGCACAGTTTTTAACATTTAACATTCATCACACAGATATGCTTTGTTTGTTTGTTTCTCACAATGTTGTATTTGCAAACTCTAGCCTATTTTTTGTCACTTGTGCAGTCAAACACTGTATGAATCGAAGGAAGGTTAGGGGGTTTAATTTGACCAACAAAATACTATAAGCTAGTAGTGTTAAAAAGACTCTGATTGTCTCTGATATTTATTTTAATTTATAGGGTTGTGACAATGAGAGCAATTCATGTTTTATTCGTATTCGTATGTTTTATTTGGAGAGAAGGTTTCTTTTGATGAAGATGCTGCCATGCTGGTCATGGAGCCTTCATTACGCAAACAAATTGTTCTCATATTGTTTTTTGAGAACAAGTTACACCTATGCAACTAACATGAGTGATGTAATTTAACCACCAAAGGGCCTTGAGTTGTTTAAAAATTTGATTAAAGTTGGATATATGACCAGACTGGCTTACGTGCTTTACTGTATATGTATATGTATATGTATATGTATAGTGTATATGTATATGTATATGTATATGTATATGTATATGTATATGTATATGTATATGTATATGATGTATATGTATATGTATATGTATATGTATATGTTTGTCCTCAAGTCAGTGGTTTAATGACAGAGACAGAACCCAAGCTCCCCCTAGTGCCCACTTCACCCGGCGTGCTTTCCAAAACAAAGTCCATTCAAAATAAAAACAACAGTAATGCAGTATAATTATGTAATAATTGAATGAAACATGGCATTTACTCTTGAAAATGAATTTCAATACTTATTTAAACTTTTTGAAAAATAAATGTGCAAATTATAGTGCTTCTCTTATAACCATTACACACACACACACACACACACACACACACACACACACACACACACACACATACATACAACATGTATAATTCATTTCACGAGATAGAGAGATAAAATGCAGATGGGTACAATTCAGTGGTGTTTTATTTGCTTAAGTAGACCGACAGCCAGTTGTTAAATGTGTAGGTAAAATCTCGCTAATAAAAAGGTCTGCATTGACGCTATAATGCATTTATTGCTCATAGTATTTGTCAAAGCCAGCTTGCTGGTGGTGAGAGACAGACCGGACCTATCTGTATCACCTTGCCATCTGTCCACCAAGATAATGACTGACCCATAATGGCTCCTCACCTCCCGTGCTATGGGCCATTAACTCTCGTTGGGCTGAGTGAGAAAGAAAAGCAGTTTCCACACTCCCCGCGCAGGCCCGGTACCTGAGGTGTCGAAGGGGCCAGCAGTGGTAACATTTCCAGGAATTATATAAACAACGCACTATTTACCCAAATAGTTTGAATTGTGTACAAACATTGCAGCAAATGCTGGAGTTATTTTAGGGCCTGCCTCCGTTCACCATTAAAAACACTTTCAAAACAGATTTTTAGATTCTTAGGAAGCAGGACGGAGAACTGAGAGAAATAGTGCTTGCCAGAGGCGGTTCTCAAGATTCCATGATTGAATTTAGTTTGGGGTTTGTAACATAATACACTGCACACAAGGTATGCATTGGAAATGTTAGCCAGAGGGTAAAGACAGACATGATCGAGACTGTAGCTTCCTGTCATTTGTAACACAACATTTTGTCTCTGTTATCTCTGTGGGAAGAAATGCATGTTGCAGCAATGAGCCTAAAGAGTCTTAAGGCTGCGCTTTGCAACCGTCTAGCGCCGTGATCGATGACACAAAGATGATTGCCAAGTTGTCTTTCCGCTAAAGTATATAGTAGCATTGTCCTGCATGTGACACACATGTGGGAAATAGGCTTTCTTTCTGAATGAGCAGTTAATACAGACTTGGAATAGAACACAAATTGAGTAAAACATACATTTTAGTAAACATTTAATACTGATATTAATAAAACATTAAACTAAAAGCATTTTGACCACAGACTTGCTGTATTCACCGATCAAGTAAGTGCGAAGTTGCTGTCATAACTAGACACAATTACATGGCTGCTATTAAAACAACATATACACATATAAAAGTATAATTTAACTGATATGTTCTAAACAGTCAGAGGCTGCTAAAAAACAAAACAAAAAAACATTCAAGTTAAACAAAAATTGCTACATTTTTACATTCATATTCAGATACATTTTGATGTGTACTTCAATATAATTTCCCCAATTTTTGGATAACTGGTGGACTATTTTATATTTTATACGTTACAAAAACATAATTTACAAAATATACAATGACATTTTTGTGATGTATATATACAGTGAGCTATTTACAGAACAACACTGAAGTTCAAAGGTTGTTGGTGGTTGAAATCAGTTTTAAGCTCTTAATGGAATTGTGCTTCTTCCTGAGGCCTCACTGGGGAGTCACCATTTTGGACAGCTGTTCTCCACATCACCAGTACCAGAGCCAAAGACGACCGAGAAGCAGCTCACTTTAGCCTCTGGACTGGCCTCATCCAATGCGCCAATGTTCAGCCAAGAAAATGGGATAAAGGTCATTCAGGAAGAGAAGGTCCCAGGATGCTTATGAGGAGTTAGAGCAAAGAGCCAATGCCGATGTGTCCATGCTGATTGGGGAATACTGCACTGAGGGGACAGCGAGGTCTAGGTATTCCTGTGAAAAAATAAGAACAAAGTCAAGACTGAGTCAAACAACTCAAGTGCAGAATTGCCAAGTCCGCTTCTTTATAAAGACTTTGGACTTCTTTTTTTGGAAAGTTGCTCACAAATTTTGACAGTGGCAGGTTGTGTTTTTGGGCTTGCTCCTGACACTTTCACAACATAAAATGGATGATTTTTGGCCTTTTTTTCCAAGTATTTTTCATGATAACAGGTGCAGTTTTGACTGCAATACAGGCTGTTAACAGATAATAAATATTATGAAGCGGTTATTATTGTTAAATACTCAAATAAATTAAATATGCATTGAACGACGACACACAATGTTTAACTAATTGCTTACTTTATTCATTTTTGGGACTTGGGTCGTTTGTTTTGTGCTTTTTTTCACTTGTGACTCACTGAAAATCAGGCAACCCTGCTCTAGTGTTGTTGAGGGTTGTAAACAAAGTACCTGGTCTGCCATGAGCGAGAGCAAGCGGTCTAAGTCATCCACCAGCTGTTGGAAAGTTGGCCTGCGCGATGGGACAGCGTGCCAACAGTCCCTCATCATTTGGTACCTGATGACATGCATGAGAGGAGGAATTATTACATACATGAATATGTGCATTCACTCTTTAAGTCTGAGGTTCAAAAGGAAATATCACACATACCCCCTAAACATAGGCACAATCTAAAATGCCAATTACATATTGTTAGGTAAAGGAGTTACATCTCACAAAAAACTGGGACTCTGACCACTCATTAACCTGAGTACATTTGTTCCTTTTAACATGAAGAATAAAAATAGCTTTAAAGTGTTTCAAATAGTCCACGCTTAAGAGACTGAATCAAGCTTCTGGGAATTGTGTTTATTTTCCTCAAACCATTTGTCATTTCACATCACTGACGAGGACAGCTAAATATGTAGGTGATTATCAGAGTAGCACAGGGATCTGCCACGGGCCCTGTCAACTGTTTTTAGCAACCAGCTGCTTTAAAGAATAGACTCCCCAACAAGTGGCTTCACATACATGAAGTCTGCCTGAAGCACAAAGGATAATAAACTACTATTACTACTCTATTAGTTATTTAGAGCCTAAATGCTAAGTTACAAGTGCTATATTTAGAGGTGTTATTATGCCATTGTTATGCATGAGGGCAGATTTGGGGGGCAGGGTGTCGTGCGCATACACTTACATATTCTGAGTACATGCAGAGGGCTTTTCCATGCGGTGACCCTCCTTAAGCAGCTTAAAGAGTTCCTCCACTGGCACTCCAGGATAGGGAGACCCCCCGAGGGTGAAAATTTCCCAAAGCAAGACCCCAAAAGACCACCTGAAGGAGAAAACATAGTAACAAATGCAATGTACAGTAATACAAAGAGATTTTTATTTTTAGATAACAATAATAATAATATTAACTTACACATCACTTTGATGGGTATAAATGCGGTCAAACAACGCCTCGGGTGCCATCCATTTCACTGGTAAACGGCCCTATGAAAACATTTAACGATTAGCAATCGCTTTCTCACAGTTAATTGTTTGTGGGCAATTGTCTAATCTAGAGTAATTACATTTGTTGTCTTCTTGTAGTAGTCGATGTGATGAATATCTCGGGCAAGGCCAAAGTCAGCTATCTTCATCACATTATCTTCTGTGATGAGAACATTCCTTGCGGCCAGGTCTCTGTGAATACACTGAACAAATGCAACACATATTATTATAGACATTACAATAACTATAATTGTAATTGTAATGTTATGGTCGTACAAACGCACCTTTTTTGATGCGAGATATGCCATCCCTCTTGCCACCTGGTAAGCAGCAGACACCAACTCCCTGATCTCCAATCTGCCCAAAGAAACATGCCTCGGGCCACTCCAGTATTCCAGTCCGGCAGGCCGCTGGGCACGGAGGTATTCCCTTAGGTTCCCCTGTTCTGCATACTCTACCACTACATACAATGGCCCTGTAGGGTACATGGACAGTATGACCTCTCATCCTTTGTATAATTAATCAAAGGCATCCACTATGTTTAAGTGTAACCTACCATCTTGAGTACAAGCCCCCAACAAGTTGATGATATTTTTGTGTTTGCCGATTGTCTTCATCATTTCCATTTCAGAGATAAGGTCAGACAAGTCTTTTTCGGTGGCATCGGCTAGAGAAAAAGAGAGAAGGTTCATGTAATGTACACAATCTATTTGGGTTTTTCAATCAGTTGCACATTTTGAGTGAGATATATGTTACCTTTGAGCATTTTCACAGCCACCTTTGTAACACGTGTGGGTTTGTTTTTATCGATGCCAACAGCTTCAGCCAGCACAACCTGACCAAAACAGCCTTCTCCCAAAGGCTTCCCCAGACTCAGTCTAAATGATGAAAAGAAATGTTGATTAACTCATATTCGTGCAGGTTGGCCAGAAACTGAAAGCAGCAGAAAAAGCAGAAATATTGGCACAAACTCCACTAGTACTAACTTGTCACGAGACAGCTCCCATGTGGGATCATAAGGCAATTCATACTCCAAAACTCCAGGCAGGAGACTGGTGCCTGCACTGGACAAACGTGAATGCCGCATCAAAAACTTTCCTGACTGAAGAGAAGCTGAGTCCACTGACACCTGTAGATACAAAAATGTAAGATAATGAAAGTTAGCCCTACTAAATAAACAAATAGATTCACAGAGATATAGGATATATGTTACCTGTCTTCTCAAAGGAATGCTTTTAGCTAACTTCTGCACTGCTAACTGGCTAGTAAAGCCACTCTTTTTGGGAGCACAACACACTCGGCATATAATAGCTGTGGTAATGAGCATGATGATAATAAAGAACCCAAGGCAATAGATGAAGATCTCCAAGTAGGTCTGAGAAGGCACAGGGGAGGGAGGAAGGTCTGGAGGAAAAAAGATGGAACATATTAGTGCATAATCATTAGCAGACCTTCAAGGATTAAGGCAAAACAAGCATCAACTCTATAATGTTCTTGACTAAGTCCACGAACCATCGACTACAGTGAGCCATGCAGAGTGATGTGACACGCCTATGGAGTTTCCTGCAAGGCAAGTGTACTCTCCAGAATCTTCTGCAGTCACATTCTTCAAAGTTAAGACCTCCATTTCTCGATCAGTTGTATTTAAACCAGCAGTCTTAAAGAAACAAAGGAAACATGTACCAAATGAAGCACAACACATCTAATATATGGCATGCTGTTGAATATTTATCCTACAGGTAAAGTACCTTGAGGACCAGCACATATGGGTGCCCGTCAGGTCCCTCCCTGCTGCCATTCACTGTGATGTGTTTGAGCCACTGGATGTGCGGCTGTGGGTCGCTGAATACCCGGCAAACAAACTCCACATTGCTCCCAATCACTGCTGTTTGGTTTGCAGGCAGACCGGCCTGTAGGATGGGTCTATGAGGGGAACGCTCTGAAAAAGATCAACACATTCAGACATGATATCCAGGTTAAAGTGATGTAAAAAGCGTCACTTACCAACTACATCCAGCAGGTAGGTGTGTTTGAGGCTGCCATGTTCATTCTCTACAACGCAAGTGTAGTTGCCTTTATCAGACGGGACAACTGACTCCATTATTAAGGTCCACATGTGATCTCTAATCTGGGATAGGATAGAAACAGGAATGATGTTGTGTTTTACATTATAGATACAATGTGACACAAACAAGACAGCATGTAACTTACTTTAAAACCCCCAATTCTCTGGTCTTTTTTGAACTCCTTTCCGTTCTTGTACCAGTGCAGAGTAGGAATGGGATTCCCTATTGCTTGGCATCGAAACTTAACAGTCCTGCTGGCAGGAACAGCATGAAGCTGCTTCTCCATTTTCTCTGGCATCACCCATTGAGGCGCCAAAGCTAGTGAAAATGTCCAAAAACAGTTCTTTTCTGTCATTTTGAATATGAAACAGCATTGTAAACAAGAGAACACATTTAAAAATATGAAACTTACGTTGGGACTTCTCATTGCTTGTTGACAATTCATTTGACAGTTTGTTCTCTTCTGAAGAAGACTCATCCTCATCTTCATCTTCAGATGATTTAACTGGCTCCACTGAAAATGATACATGTAAACATATACTATAAAGTGCAGCAGACAAACTTAACTATTACAAACTCTTATGAAAACATTGTGTTGACTATTAACTTTCAACTCCTGATTTTAACATAGTAGAGAAACCAGTGCAAATTAATGAAGTGAGCAGGCAGGAGTTGTCGCCAGCACACAATATTACACACAACTATTTCTGAGACCCCCTCCTACTTACCCTGGCTTTAACAGCAAGCAAACGATACACACAAGTCACTCTGCAGCATAATCCTGTCTTAAATGAGGAGAGGTGCACTACAACTAAACTTCCCATTGGCACGATTGTTGATTTTGATACAGACATCTGTTGTGACACAGCTAAATAATTAAGAAGAAATGTAAAACTACTATGCCAGACTTTAATGAGGGTTTAATGAGCCAATTTGCCCCAATCTGTCTGGTTGGCTGAGATCTGGAGACATTTTACAAGAATTGGGCAGAAGTTACAGGGTCCTACAGTACACTATATCCTCAGTGTACTATGTCAGGTCTACTACAGAGGCTTATAGACGTTTAGAGAGAGAATTAAATGTAAATGTTGAAAATGAAAAGCAGCTGCAGCAATGAGACAAAATGTGATGTATTATAGAGAAAAAATAAACAAAACCGTGAGGGTTCCAAAAACCCAACATTGACTAGCACACAGCTGTAATCCAGATGCTGACATTAAAACATATATTTCTATATACGTACAATGCACGAAGAGACTGAACTGACTAAATGGTCTAAGGAGGAATTGAGAACGTGGATGTTTTTCGGAAAGTGAAGCCTGTGTTTGCACAAGAGTTGATTACCCTCAGCCACTACAGCTGTTAGTGTGCAGACAGTCTGCACAGGATATAAAGACCATAACTAGCAGTCTATGAGCTAACCCTTGGTCACACCAGGAAAAATAACCAGCCAAACCATAAAATGTTCTTCAATGAGGAGATTTTCTCATTTAAAATCTTTAAATAAAATGGTAACCACAAACAGTCACAAATTCGAAAAAGCACCAAACACAACCAGCACTGTGAATGCTCAAACAGACAAACGCAAGACACCGTTTTGACTTGAATAAAGTCTTACCTGTGTCTAGGTCTTCGGGGGTGGGCCTGGACCAAACCTGACACGAGTGGCTCAGAAGTAACAGGAGGATCCAGCAAAGCACCAGAAAGCAGCGGAGGGAAGACATTTTGTCCACAGGAATTAACACATCCGTTTGACCGGGGTTTAATAAACTAATACGCTTCAGAAAAAAGATGAGAGAAGTATTAGTATTACAAACACAACTGCTTGAATTAGACAAACGACCAAAGTACATTTACAGATGACCAAAGAAAAAAACATTAGAAGAAGGAATTCATGGCTAACACTATTATTTTGTTTTTGAAAGTGAGGGCAATTATAGCACACACAAAATATTGCTGTCACAAACTTAAACAGTACTACTTGTTTACATTTGCTATACGTCTAAATCAGGGGTCAGTCACTTTGTTTTTATGCTTTATTGCTGCTAGCACTTAAGCAGCTGTTTCCCTCAGAGGTGTGGAAAAACTGATAGGGTGACAAAAACCTTCAACACTTAATGTAACCCCTCCTCGACTTCACCTGTGACTACTAAATATCTGTTGGGCGTCAAACAAAACATGGCGAGAGGCAGTCCAAAACAAAGAAACAAACAAACACACACACACACCCTTTGATCTAAGAAATGAAAAACTTGCTTTCCTTAATTAATTTACACACAGGCGGGTTGTGAAGGACTGTTGAGACAAAAGGTCAAGATACTTCTGCATTATAAAATGACTACAACAGTGTTCAGACTTCTGTACCTTCCACAGAACTATCCCCTGTAGGCACCGCACGGCTGCCCGGGTGGCTGATGCTCTTATTCATGTCTCTCATGAATAATCTGTCACCAGATCACGTTCCAATGTTGTGAATTTTCAATGACAATGGCAATAAATTGATCCTGATTCCTGATTCCTGAACTATGGCCCTCCAATCGACAACAGTCAGAGGCATTTCTCACGCAGACTATTGCTCCAAACAAGCAACACCGGAGTGTTTTATGTAGATTATTATAAATGAAATGAGGACATGCAGTATGTAAGACAAAGTTGTAGTCCTGACTCCTGAAACAAGCAGAAGCATGTGTGTGGTGAGGGTGGTGTCCCAAGTATGATGATCATCAGAGAGGCATGCCGGATTATGATGACATAATTACTACCTAACATAGTTCAGTGCCAGAAAAGTCTTTAATTAATGGAGGTTTCCGATAATGGAAGCTCTTGATGCCAGAAATTAAGAAAATATAGTCATGTATATGACAAGTCGAGTCAAGTATTAGGTGAACTGGACCAGGATTCAGTTTGTCACTGGTAAAGAATGTGTATTCGTTTTAGTAAGAGATTGCAACAAAGTATTTGTTAAATTCCACGTGTTTGCATATATGAATTACATGTAAATAGTATTTAATCCGAGCATCTTGCTATTTCACATTTCTAATGCTGGGACCATCACCTTCACACCAGATTCTGCCTCCCACTGACAATTTAAATCAGTTCTGCTCTTCAGCATTTGTGCAGTCCACAGAAGGCAGGTAGAGGTGTCCTGCTGAGCTACAACATAAAGGTGAAGACTAATGCAAATCATGGGCTCATGATGGGAGATATGCAGAATGAGAAAAGGTGTGAAAACCCAACATCTTCTTCCAGAGCATTTCAATGCTAATAGCCAGCCACGTTGAGTCAGTCAGAGGATTAAGTAAATTAAACTGTCTGCGAAAGGCACATTGTATGATGGGAAGACTTGAGTCACAACTGCACTGCATATTTCAGGATAGGGACGAATTCAAAACTCAGCACAGATTGTATCTTTGGATTACTTTGAAATAAGAGTTGCCACAACCCTGCATCGGACAAGTCCCATTCGTACAGCTTCTGCTGGGACAGGACCCAAACAAAGAGTTGTAATTAATAAAACATATTTAAAGCAAGACGTTGGCTATTATAACGGTATAACGAAATAATAGGCTACACGTGAAAGCGTGTGAAAAGTCAAGCAACATTGTAAACATATAGCCTTGATGTGTGCGCTCACATCCGCACACGAAAACAGATCTCACCTCCAAGTTTTCCGAATAAATGTAGATTCCTAAAACTGCCCAAATGTATCCAAATGAGTTTGATGTGTCCCGGGAAAAGATGGAACAAAACCAATCAATTCAGTTGAATTGCAAACGTGGAAATGTACTTCCCCGGAGACTCACTCGCGTTTGCACAACTTTAAGCGCAAAGTCTGCTCTTTGTTTTTCTGCGTCCACATGAGTCCGCGTCGGACACACGGTAAAAAAAACGTGGGAAAACTGCAGCTCATTGACGGTATTGTGTGCATATAGGCACAAGGGAAGGTAACGCCTCCAGTGGGTGTTTCCTGGAGAGGCCCCCCTCACTATAGAGCCCCCTGTCCCGTCACCTCATTGACTCCATTTCCCGGTGTTGCAATCTCATCCCAGCAGCCTTTCCCCCGTGGATGTATTAAATGAGCTCTCGCTGTCGCGCACGGTAGCGCCGTGCGGCCGCGCGGCCCTGTGCGTGAGCCTGACCAAGCCCACCCCCCACACCTCCAAAGCTTTCCCTCTTTTGATGGGTCAGGAAGAGGAAGGATTTCCTCTGCTTTCAATTCACGCTGTGAAAGGCTTTTGAAAGACCTAACTGTTGATCTGGTTCAACTTGGATCTCACGTGTCCTTTTCTCAGCGACACAGGGCCAAGCACTCCCCCGTGATCGTGCACGTTAATAAATCACTTTTATAACTCGCTGTATGTTACGCATCATCGCTCTCATCCCGCAGTCTATTTCACTTTGCTGAGACTACGGCATTTCTAAAGGAATTAAGGAAATCAGTATCACATAAATTTATTTTCAAAAGAAGAATTAACCAAACATTTTGAGACAATTGAGTAGACTTTGCAAATAAAATAATCCATAGCCTTTGATTATTCTTCTTGTATTATACTGTGGTGGATGAGACTAAAGTGCGAATAATCCCAAACTTGTCAAATTCCTGATCAAATGATGTCGCCTAGAGAAGAATGTTTATTGTCCCATGTTACAGTGTGCAACTATTGGCTTGTCTTATCAATAGTCTATGTCTATGGCCAGCCAAAAAGATCTTCTTTTTGTATGGAATATATAGAGAAATAAGTCATCCTAAAATAACTTTATCCAGGGTGGCTAAAATAAGTGATTGAGAAGCAGCCAGCTCCCTTAACCTCAGCAGTTTGGTTTTAGATCAGGATAGACATGAAGCCCTGCTGTATATACATGAACTTCTTTACAGCATGGGCTCATACACCTCCCTCAACCACAAAGCACAGTGGTTCACTGTGTATCCAAGCAATACAAAACTGTCTGAAATTCCCAAGTCCCTAAACCCCTCACTTGAAAGTAGATAAACCAATTGCACTTTCTTCCTTGTCTCCACCTTCCACACCTGTTACCTGGACACAGTCACACCTCACAATTCTTCTGTTTCTTCATCAGAGCATGTGTTTGATAAAACCACATCATGCAAAGAGAACCCCACCAATAAAAACTGAAACGGCCTCCTCCAGCTTTATTCATCAATTTGGGTTGATATATCACTACATTTTACAAAAACTATGGATAAAATGTCCATGGCATTTTATCCATAGTTTTTATGCTTGGTTTTACAACAAGTTTACAGGTTTACATCGTGCAATGAGGCCATTCCATATAAACTTTAGTTAAGGTTAAGGTACACTTTATTGTCCCCGTAGGGAAATTTGTCCTCGGCATTTGACCCATACTTCAATGCCGCTGAGGCATCTCCTCAGGAGTGGTGGTCACTTAGGGCAGTGCCCGGGGACCCTTCTCCAGATCTTTGTTAACATCTTTGTTTTGTTTGTATGCTTTGATTAGCTCCATGTTGTAAGTACAGATTTTACCCAGGGATTCTTAACTTCCTTCAAATGACTCAACCGTTTGTCATCTGCCAGTAAGATCTGTACAGGAACCCCTGTATCATATTAATCTCAATGTGTTTCCATTGAGCTTCATATTCTGGGTCACACCAGAACAGCGCTCTGATTATAGCTGAAATAAAGTAATTTTCAGACAAGGCAAACCCTATTTAGATGTGGGATTGTCAGCTTGGTTCTTGATGATGTTTTTCTTCTTGTTTTTCTTCATGTTCCCAAAATAAGTGTCCAGGCTCATTATATGTCGGTTCCCACATAGAAACATCATGTCTCCGTGCTGCCCGGTGGCACAGCAAACGTATCCCAGGCTCCAAGTGCAGCCGGCCGCAGTGTCGTGAGTTTGATTCCCGACTCCCTCCCGTCTCTCTCATCCCCCATTTGACAAAACTTTCCTGTCAATAAAGCCCATGGGCACAAAATCTAAAAAAAATAAATAGAAATCTTTTCTGAATTGGGTCTCCCCAGGTGAACTCGTAATGAAGACAGATTATTCCCACGGATAGGACAGACAGACAGACACGTCCAATGTATTTTTACTTCTATTTTCGCTCTCTGGTCATGTTCTGTGTTTAATATAAACATAAAAAAAAGGACAATACATCTATTTCTGAAGATCATACTAAGCAGCAAGATGTTACATGACATCAATGTGTTGAATTAGTACTAGCGAGTAGCTACACTGTGCATTGCATATATCAGCTATTTTGCTCCAAAGAAATAGTAATCCATTAAACATAGCAGCTGATCGACCAGATTGTTAACATTTGCATGAAGTTTGTGAGAGGGCCTCACTTAGATTCCCACACAGTCATCAGCCCTGTGACATCAGCAGCCCTCAGTTCGGGCTCTGGCCCCTCAGAGACAGCGAGACTGTCCCATAGATGAATTCTGTCTTTGTCATGGACACACTGGATAATGTGTGTTTGAGAGTGTCAAGCAACGTGACAATGGCTGAGACTGTGTTGAATGTGCAAATGCCCCCAAATGTGTAGGCTGATACAGCAATCACACTGGGCATACTGTCATGTATTCTTCTAAACAGACGTGCTTCTGGATGACTGATAAACATCTGACAGAGTGATACAACATTATTCACTGCAAACAATCTGCATTTATAATTATGTCAAACAACTGTTAAGGATTATTATGTAATAAGTGACAGCTAAACAACAAAAACAACAAAACCTAAAATTTAAACCTATGCTGGATTTGTACAAGCAAAAGCCCATCTACCTTTCCATCAGTGATCTGTATCTGTCCATTTAGTGGAAATTGAAATTGAAATTTAAGTTGGTGCACTTATCAAATTGCAAAGGCTGGAATTATTTAGTTAATAGAATGTCCACTGCAATGAATATAATATTCCATCTTTTTAGACAAATATTGTACACAATATTTCTACAAACATGTTCTCCAATGTTTGTTGATTCGTGATTTAGTTCAATTAGAACATATTTTTGTCTTTTTTGAAACGTCAATACTCCTGGTTTGAGTACCATCTAAATATATATAGCAAATAATCGCAATTGGAATACCTAAAATCACAGATTTTCGAAAAACCATGCATCAGCTATGTGACTGATGAGCTGTGAGCTCATGTCATATTAAAATACAACACACAATCAATTTGTCTCCTCAATGATTCAAATCTATTACAAAGTCGACCACGTTTGAAAGTCAACAGTATTTAAAATAACAAACAATCTTTTTTGATGTAGCTTAACAAAGTGGACAGTTGTAATTCAAATATTAATGTAGAAAAATATTAAAACATACAATGCAAAAGTAAATAAAGATATTTGCCTTGCCATATATTCATCATTGCAGGGATGCCCACATCACAGTAAAGTATTTGGGCACTCCCTAAAGTGAACCAAGCAGATCCCTTGAGTGTTTGAGCCAAAACCACATTCGTCTGAGCCCCTGCCCAGAGTACTGTGTGACCTTATTCTACCACACATCGGACCCACCCACAACTACAACCACGGTCCCTAGCACTGGACACACCAAAACAGAGTTGAGCTGAGTCTGCCAACCAAATCGTTTCCAGCAAACTATAGTGTGCATGAACACTGGTGCATTTTATGTTAAACTCCATAAACTAATCCTTTGCATTTAAAAACTAGGGTGTCAAATATATGTGACTCTGACAAATTTCTTTTAGCCCTTAAAAATTCCCTGGTGAACGTTGAAGTAGTGCACATCACAACTCAATAACAAGCATTTAGGTGTGTGGCCGAGCTCACATTAACATTCCAAGCGCAAATATATACATGATCAAACCTCATCTGGATTTCTATAAAGTTGTTTCCTCATTAGTGTTTACAGAAAGTTGTATTTTAATTAATTAATACATGTTTGAGTAATGCTGTATTGACCTGCAACTGCGGCTGGAGTGCTCATAAAATTCCTGTTTTCACCTACCCCCTTACCCTTACCCACTTCTTTGTACTTAGGATCAGGGTTTTGATTATTTGAAAAATAATAGCCAGAGTGACACATATGGTGTTCTAAAATGTCACAAAGCAAATTTTCAAAATTAAAAACATAAATGACAAGCTGCTGCTTGTCACAGTGAAAATGTCACTATGAAGAGGCGCGGCTTATCAGTTCTACAGTTTTGAACAGGAAGTCATGGGCCTGTTTCTATTACTAAACTGTTTTAGATCAATATTGTGGTTTACAAAGAGTAAATGTTAAATGATGATCTCATGATGATCTTATGTTATACTTCAATACCACGTAAATGAAAAAAGCATAAGCATGAGATCAAATTAAGTGTGGTGCGATGTAAACACCAAGTGACCAACAGATTTATCATGGAAGGTTTTTGGGCGAAGCACTGGTGGTGGTGTGGAGATGGAGAGGCGGTTCTGGTTGGTATACTGAAAATTGCGAAACAATGGATTAGGGTAAATATACTTTTAAACAGCTTGACAGGTGGTTGGCATGGTGACAATACAGTTGAATGTATCTTTAAGCTTAATTTCACCCATTTGCTGACATCGTGTTCTTCTCTTTTCAGGTCTACTTCTGTCACTATAACTACTAATAAGAGCAGACATGAGATCTGTCTGCAGGCCTGTCATGACTGAGCTACAACAGCATTTCCCAGCAGCTGGTGGATCAGAAATGTTACTTAGAGCACATTTAAAACAGATGAGTTATTGCCGCTCATTTGAGGTTTTTTGTATCCATGAGTTTAACAGTGTTGCTCCAAACCAAGGCATAGGGAGGTTGTTGTAGTGCTCTTGGCCTCAGGTGACTACTGCCGCAAGACACTTAACCGCTTCTGCCCCAGTGTTGGCAGTGTTTGCGCACACTAGTGTATAAATGGGTGGGTGGTTCCTTGATGTAAAGCACTTTGAGTGCCTTGAAAGTAGAAAGGCATTATATAAATGTGACCATCCTACCCTTTTCTTCTCCCAAAAGCCCCTTTCAAAATTAACATTATTTGTTCGGTGATCTTGTCTTCTTTTTGTATTTTAGTCTGTTGATTTTAGACAACCTCTTGAACATTATTGGTTAATAACAATTTACATCATGTACAAATGTAAACAAATCATGAAAAACATATGGAGAGCAGTTCCATCAACGCCATAAATTGTGCACACTTCAGCAGACACCATTAAAGTGCTCTAAAGAAAAACACACACTGACAGACTCCTCCCTCTATAAAAAAGACACAAATTGAGTCTAAAAGACAGACACACCACAAACGGAGGAATGTGGAGTTTACATGGGCAGCTTTATTTGGCTGGAGGAGAACGTTTTCTCATTCAGCTCTGAAAGCCACATCCCCAGACACACATACACACAGGCACACCCACGGTCACATAAGAAATACAGCTGCACAACACCCCCACACTGTAAGGTCAGCAAATAGCCATTAGAATGCACCATCTGTTACATTTTAATGTTTGCAGTGTCAGCATCTTGTGGCATACGCAGCATCCATTCCACATGAAATATAAAACACACACTCCCAATTTGCCAGTTATGACTGAAGAGCAAAATAAAAAATTAGGAGCTGAAATAACAGTGTTGGAAATATAAGGTGCAATCAAGTGATTAAAGAACAATACATCTCCGGGGAATGACGGTTTCACCTCAGAGTGGTATAAAGCCGCGCTAAAAGAAAACACAACCTTTAACTCTCTGTACTACATAAAGAAGGGAGGAGCGACTCGGCTATTATTGTATATACACTTCAATTATGTCCAAAGAATGGAACATTCATTCAGTCATTCATTTAGTAATAAACAACAAAGACAAATATACAAGACGATCCTTACACATAATGAATCATATACCAAAACAGCAAAAAAACAGCGTTTGCAGAGAAAGCTTTTACTCTGTTAGCTGAATTTTTATACACATTTCAAATAGAATATTTAATTATTTAAAAATAATGGGGCTCTTTGTGATGGTCCAGCATCAATAATAAAAAAAAATAGAATAAAAAAAACCAAAAAACATATGTGTTATATTATAATTATAATATATATATATATATATATATATATAAATAAATATAACCGTAATTATACCTAAACATTATCTTTGTTATAGTGTCTTTTGTTATCATGAGATTTTAAAAGGATAGCCAGAATGGAGTCAATATTATAGGACTAGATAGCAATTTACCTAGTTGAGCCAAGATTACAGAATACAGAATACAGAAATGTGACCCTCTTAAACTCTGAGATGTATCCAGGAATACTATGAGAGGGTTCTCGCTTTTATTTATTTGGCCAATATGGTTGATGACAGATGTTCTTATAATGCGTACATACATACAGACTTCATACTTCTTGAAATATAGTGGTATTATATATATATATATATATACTATATATATATATAAAATTTATATATTATCTTGAGTGATCTCATTGTATTCTCTTTTAAAAAAAAGGTCTGTCATTTATGTTTGCAAACTTTACTTCCAACATTAGGCAACGGCAACAAATAATTGGGAACCATGCATTTTATCACTATAGTAACAGAATAGAATAACTTAAACTTGATACCTTCCACGTGATGCTAACTGGAGGCACTGCTTTGTCTAAAGCTTACTCACGATAGATTTGACCTAAAAATCCCCCAGCAAGTAAAAACGTACAACAACAAATATCTGAAACAACTCTTATTTAGCATTTATTAGGAGAGTAAAAAAGAGACAGCACCACATGTAATAGCCTACAACTAAGTATAAAGCACTGTACTTTGAAAGCATGAAAGCAGAGACAATAGTGACCAGTTTTACTTAAGTTTACTTAAGTTGATGACACGTTGTGACAGAGTAGCGCCATCTGCTGTTCTGCAAGTAATACAAACATAACAAGTCTTATTGCATACACAAGCCTACAATAGACGTGCACCACAATAACGAATCAAGCCAAGGCAAAATAGCTTACAATAAAGCAGCATAGTTCAGTAGCATTGACGGCATGGATACAAAAGATTACAGTACATAAAATTGTTTTTGGGAATTAAACCTTTACTGGCCTTTGTGAGATTTCTCCAATCTCATGAATAACAATTTAGGCCAACTCAAAATAATTGTTACGTTCTCTGGTGGAGGGTGCAGCATCTAATTTCACTTTTTGCAAATGTCAGGACTGTTCCTTGTGTAAAAAGGTATCCATTATTTATTTTATTTATGGGGGGGGGGGGGCACCTGAGAATATAATTAAGAAATGTAGATTCCCGGCAACCAACACTTTTCTTTTCATGAGGAGTGATTCATCGCACGCTCTGGGACATGTGCAGAGGAGTGAGCATCTCTTCGAAGATAGCGCCTTTCACATTTGAACCTCTCAGATTTGCTTCCTGAAGGTCACATCCAGATAGGTCACAGTTCTACAAGAGAGTATTTTATTTGGGATGACTGAATATTATGCACAACTGCATCAATGTGAATTAAAACGTTCTATAATTATTGTTGGAATATTACCTCCAAGTCTGTCCCAGCCAGAGTGGCTCCTCTCAGATTACAGTTTTTTAACTTGGCATTTTTCAGTGTAGCAACTCTTAGGTTAATACCAGTCATCTGACTTCCCTCCATGTCCACGCCCTTCAGATTGGCTCCTATGAGAAGTAATGGCTTTGTTATTTAATTACTTTTTACGATTCTATCGCAACACAATAACAACGCTGATATTTCAAAATAATAATGACCTTCGAGATTGGCTTTGCTTCCAGCAGGATCCTCAAAGTTACAGCCTATGAGAGACGCTCCTTCAGCATTGGTGCAGAGCATTTTTACTCCTTGTAGATTGGCGCCCTATGGAAGAGTTAGTTATGGAAGTTAACGGGGTACTACTTTTATTTTTTACAATTTCATAAATGTTGATAGGGCTGAGAGGGTTTTGGTACAGGAAATGTTTGTGATGTTAATGCAAATACAATAACATATTAGGTCTATATCAGCTTTGCATTGTGTAATAAAAAGCAAAAATGCATTCGCAAGCAGTAAAATATTCTTTCCAACCAGCTCTGCTTTTCCAAATGATGTTAAAGCACTTACATCCAAACAGGCCATTGAGAGGTCTGCCCTCTCCAGATTTGCTCCACTGAGGTTAGCGTTCATAAAATTAACTCCTCTTAAATTGGCCATCTTAAAGTTGATACATCGCAAATCAAGACGAGACAGATCTGCACCGTTGAAATTCAGACCCTAACAGAATAAGTAGTTAATACATATCGCAGCATTCAAGTCTTGTTTAAATTGTATAACATAATATGAACCTGACAGCGTAGCTCAGCCTTAGTTGTCGTGGCCAACAGGTATCTAATAAATTCCTTCCGGGTCAGAGGCGAGTGGTCATCAGGAGACTGAGTAGACTGAAGGGAAATTTAGGTGAAGAGCAGGACAAACAGAATACCCTTTAATAACGCCCTGAATACCTTTATGAGAGTCTCGAGTTGTTCAGCCAGCTGCTCAATTCCAAAGAATCGAGCCTCCTCTAACACTCCTGAGAAAACAAAACAAAAATATATCCATCAATTTAAACAGACACAGCCCTATTTGAATGTTTAACTGTTTATACCTAAAGGATTTATGCCTTTGTTGATGATGAGCTGCCCATGCCTCAAGTAATTAAGGATAGGTTCAAAGTAGTCAGGACTTCGGTCAATAAGAAAAGCACCCTGTGAGTCCTGCTTGTTGCCCCACACATCTAAATAAGGTATAAATGATAATTTTATAAAGAAGTGTGATTCCCCCCCCTCCATTTACCTTTTTCTCTGAACATATGAGCTAGCATGCTGTCAGGTTCCTTACTAACCAATGTACTCCTAAAGGAAGTGAAGAAGAGTTTTATTGAGAATTATGTTAGTTGATGGCAGTGACTTAACCTTACCTGGTGGTGGTGAAGTGGCGGCCGCCAACGTTAAGCGTCAACCAATCAGTGTGCATCTGACCACCATCATTTACATTATCTTCCTTCTCTGGTTCTAAGATAATAACATAGCAATCACAGTGTTCATCTCCTGCTATTGGAAACATGAACTGCGGCGAAATGACATTACCTTTGAATAATTCTCCCTCTGATAAGTAGAGCACATCATCATCTCTGAACAATGAATAAAAACACATCATATAGCCAAACATGATGAAAAACATGGTCGATTTTCCCATTGCACTTACCTTATAATTGCCATGTCGTCAATCAGACCACCGTTACCATTGTAAATACAGGCGGCCCTAATGCCCAGTTTAGAGCTAGCAACAGACAGAAGATCGTCCATAGAGCCGTACACAGCCACCACCTGTTTGAATCAAGAAACATGTCTCTTACTTTTACATGAAAAGAAAAATACTTGCACGAAACAGAAAACAACACGGACACAAAGACAATCTGCGTGGTTGATTCCAGTAACTTACCTTTCCATTGGTATTGGACCCGCGGACAAAGAGTGTGACTCTTCTCATGATGAAAGGCAGAAATTAAACAGAAGCGATGGTGCTTTTATCATAAAAGATTGCAACATGTTTTGTGTACAGCCACCATCCCTCCTTTCTTCCTCTTTTCCAGCCTGTAAAGTTCCGTATTACAGCACTATCCAATGAAGATAAGAGAGGCCAACCTATCAGCTAAGCGAGGAGGCGGGCCTTCTAGCCGAAAGTAATGGTGCATTTAGGTGCTGCTCGGAAACTCCACAGCACGTTCTTCTGAGTTCAGAGATGCTGTAAATGTTCGTAAATACTCGTAAACGTATTTGGAACAAATATGTGTTCTCCTTCAGAAGTCAACAAAGGAAGCGACATCTCAAGCGTCATTGTGAATTTGACCCTAAAGAAAATAAAATATAGCAATTGAAATATAAGACAAAATCAATATCTTTTATTAAATTGCTTTGCACATTATACCCTCCACCACAGAAGCGGCTGTTTAAATGGCTTCATTATTCCAAATAACTTAAATATACAAAACAGCATTAGAGTCTTTGGAAATTATCAATTTGTTCAGATTTAAAAAATATATATATAAATTACCAAAATCTTGATACAGAGAGAGTATTTTTTAGTACATTAAAAAGTCAATACAGCTTCAGTTTTCACTGTCCTCTGTGTCCTCTTCTTCTTCTGTACTCTGTACTTCCATTTCTGGGTGGTTGAGTATGTAACGATTCACTTGAACAATGTACTGTTTCTGTTTGAAATACATTTTTAACGCTCCCTTAATCAATAAAAACGTGATCCCGCCCTGTGTGAAACAGGAAACATAACATTACAGTCAGCATTAAAAACAAAAACAAAAAACAACAACACAGAACATAATCAGTTACACGCTTACCAGGACAGTGCGCTGAAGATTAGAAGATACTCTATGAAACAGCAGCTGTCCCATTAGACTGGCCACAGAAGGGAAAATAAGAGCGCCACATAGAGTACGGGACACAGAGATATGATCCCCTGAGTTTGTCCCATCAACGGGAACCCGGGGGGGAATATAGCGGGTAGAGCCTGGGATGACAGGCACAACAAGGATTCAAATATACACTTGTAAATACAGATTTTTATGAACCACAATATGATTTCATGTAATACCAGCTGGGCAATTCTGATTGGAGGAGTATCTTTGCCAGAGTCTAACTATATAGTCCTCCCAGCGGATCATTTTACTCAGGACCAGCACCACCGGAATCGTGGGTAAACCCATCAACAGGAAAAGGGGATCTGCCCGCTCCATCGCAAATAGACCTTTTTTATGTCCAACAACCTGTACTCAAATATAATAGTTAATGGGGGTTTGTCTACTGGTAGTGTAACCAACTTTGTGGAATCTCTATACCTGCATGACTGTCACAGCACCATATGTAACAGCGGACCAGTATGCAGTGCCCATTACAACTCCAACAGCAGCAAAAGGACTGACCCGAGTCAAAGCACCATCTATTTGCTGTAGCAAATACACCAGTGCCCCTAGAAGAGGTTCAACACTCAGTTTCCTTTATATAACAAGAGCTGTAGGTTGCTATAGCTTGTACCTACCCATCTTAGGAAAGACAATTTGATATTCAGTGCTACATTGTGGACAGCAGACTACAGCTCCAACATTTCCTTTTTGCTTCTCGTCAAGCCACCGCTGAAGACATTCTTGGTGGATCCATTTAGTACAGCCTTTACACCTGCACGGGCTCACCCAGTCTGAAATGTAGTCATCTTTTTCAGTGGCAAAACACACCCAGCAATGTCTGAGATCAAAATAAAGAGAAGGAAATATGTACAAATGATGGATTACGTTTCAATATGTATTACTACTATTAGATTATAGTAAATCACTACTTTACAGACTAAATTAATATATTTCTAACATAAAGAATTTTGTGCTTTCTGGATTTCTAACCCCTAAACCTGGTTATGTGTTTTCTGAAAGTCAAATGTTTATTTATTTGTGCAAGGGGCTATTGTCCTAATAAACCATCCATTTAAACAATACAATGCAAATGAGAAGATTTACTTTTCGGTCTGGTCCTCGGCACTGGCCATGATATCCGATTCCGAAGGTCTTTGCAACCTTAAATTAATCTGAAAAGAAAAAAACACTGTCATTTATACACAGACACACAGACACAAGGGCCGTAAAGTGATATCTTTAATCAACGATGAAATGGGCAAGAATAGCTGACTCCAAAGCAGTGGTGGAAAGTAACTTGGTAAAAAAGTACTGTACTACTTGAGTAACATTTTTGGATAGCTGTAATTTTCTCAAATAAAACTTTTTTCTTCACTAGATTTAAGAGCAGATATCTGTACTTTCCAATCCATTCCATTTTTTTTTAACTTGACTGAAAAAGAAAAAGTATCTTTTCTGAATTGTTTGAGGGGTTATTTTTTTTTTTACAACATTAGTGGGGACATCCTGCCCAAAGGTTTTGCGATCAAGCCCCAGCTTTTAACTAACCCAAATTAATAAATCACAAGAAAGATTGAGAGATCAATTCAGTCACTTCTGATCACCGAAAATCAATAATTCTTTATCAAGAGGATCACTACATTTGACTCTTTTATAGTTCTCATAGTCTGTGGGAAATACTTTTTCTCTAAAATCACATTTTGTGTTCAATACTTTAGTTAGTAGATTTGTGATGTGATACGTACTTATACTTACTTAGTATTTTTTTAACACCTGTATCTGTATCTTCAACCACTGCTCCAAAGTGCAGTCCTTCGATTGGCTGAGGGAATCTGCCCCTTGACACTACAAAGTTACACTTGAATTCCAAGTGGTGCAAAGTTTAGCCAATACTATGCATGTATAGGCCTAGCTGAAGTGAAAAGTATATTTCACGGTATAATCTTTTTATTCTCTTTGAGGGTCAACCGAAACTGCTACAGCACTCACGCGCTGACTACAGCGGAAAGTTCTGACTGGACTAACAAGAGCAGGCTTTTACAATCTTTATAAGGCAACTATTTAAGCCACTTACACATATAGTGAAAAAGTTGTAGAAATACTAAATTAACGAACTAACCCAAACTTCTATGTCCAAACATCGATCTCCCAGTTCTGGTTTGACAACAGGACAGCAGAAGGCCCGCCTACTTGTATTTCCGACAAGGGTGTCACTGCGTAACACTTTGACCTTTTTACAAAATACTACACACATAATTGTTGTATGTGATCACATTACACGCTGCTTCTACTTTGTTTTGTTGTAATCACAAAACAAATAAAAATATATTTTATTATTCTATTTTAATAGAACTCAACCCAACACAGATGAGAGCAGCAGTGATTGGTTTTCAAGACTGTCAATCATAATAGCTTACAATTTCAAATAAATATAATTGGTCTAAAATCCCGTCACTTAATTGTATCAACCAGTAACATTGCAGTCAGATAGAGGGCGGGACAACCTGCTGAACCACACAGCGCGACCGATCAGCGTCGAGGAGCTGCTCGGTGCACAGTGACAGGGCGTTATCTATACATGATTAAAACACAAAACGAGCAAGAATACACCCATAGACCGACATAAAGATTCCTTTACCACTCTACCCGCAATGGATTCCTATGACATTTTAGCTAACCAGCCGGTTGTTATTGATAATGTAAGTATGGTGATGTCATTCATCCACACCCTACTGAGGCCGATGTTTTCCGATGCTAGCAAAGATCTAGCTTGTATAGCTATTGTGTTTTTGCTAGCAATACTTTGTTATTGACTCGGGCATGTTCACTTACCTTATGTTTGCTGCACCGGTTAAGGGTGATCTTCTCTTAATGTGATTTTTCCTTGTCTGTCTGTGATGAATTGATAGAAATTATGCAGGAATCCATGCCCCCCCAAACTGAAGCTAATACAGAAGCTAACACCTTCAACCGGCCAGCTATGCTTGTAGCTTCATACCCGGAGTTATAGAGCTGTGTTTTGCTTAGACTTTTTGTTTAAGACGCTTAATGTTAAGAAACTATTACCCCAACCATGTCGGCGTAAAGATCAAAACAAAACTGCATTTTACTTTCGTGACCCACCGCGGTTTGATGATCTGGATATCTGTTGTAAAAGTAAACCGATACTGCATTTGCTTTTTATTACCATCAGAAATGTTTACGTTGCAAAGTTTTAGTAAAATGCTCGCTGAAGACACTGTTATCCCGCAAGTTGTGCTATTTTGGATGTGCTCACAGGATGTCCTTCTCAGGGCTGGTGACTGCTGTGGCCTTAGGCTGTGTCTCATGACCTCAACACAGAGAATGAGACTATTATAAATATCAATATTCATGTAGTTTATATTGAAAGATTCTGCTTTAAGTTAATGTCTGTCTTTTGTAGGGTTCGGGAGTTATTAAGGCTGGTTTTGCGGGTGACCAGATCCCCAAATACTGCTTTCCTAATTAGTAAGTCTTTCTCATGCTCACTGTTGATGTCATAATTTTAATTCAATTTTATATTCCATGCCCATATTAACTTTTTTAATGTAAATTTTCCAGTGTGGGACGGCCAAAGCATGTCCGTGTGATGGCAGGAGCACTGGAAGGTGATCTCTTCATTGGACCCAAGGCAGAGGTACCAGAGAAATACACAAATAATAAAAGAAAGTCAAAATTAAACCACATGATTATTTTACGTTCACCCTACTAAACATGTCTATTGTCTATTAAAACTACATGGGATCACAGAAGTATTTGAGTGACTGGGAATATACGTTTCTCATATTTTGATAGAAAACCCACTGAGAAAGTGTAAAAAGTTTTTATATTTTTTTGTTTTTAAAGAATTTTTGGCCTGAAGGCTTTATTAGAAAGGATAGTTTAGCGTGAAATATTGGGATGAGAGAGAAGCGAGGACATGCAATTGTCGGAGCCTGGCATGCCTCCTTAACCACTCGACCACTGAGCAGCACGTCAACAGTTGATAATGATGATGCTAATAATGCTAATAATAATAATAATAATAATTTATTTGATTTGGACATTGGAATTACAATGGACAAACCAATGTGTTGTTATTGATGAGGATAATACATGAAACAAGTTATTACATTTAATTGAATTTAGTAATCAAATTGTTTTTGGACTATACTATACCAAAACATGCAATGTCTCGAGAGGAAAGGTATATTAGAAGATAAAGATATATTTTTTGAATTCTCAGGAACACAGGGGCTTATTGTCAGTGCGATATCCCATGGAGCACGGCATTGTAAAAGACTGGAACGACATGGAGAGAATTTGGCAGTATGTCTACTCCAAGGAGCAGTTACAGACTTTTTCTGAGGAGGTGGGTGTATGATTATTACCATTATTTGATTTAGCTTGTTTTTAGTTTAAAGAATAACTTCTCTTTCTTTTAGCATCCTGTGCTGTTGACTGAAGCCCCACTCAATCCCAGTGTGAACAGAGAGAAGGCTGCAGAGGTGTTCTTTGAAACCTTTAATGTTCCTGCTCTTTTTATCTCCATGCAAGCAGTACTTAGCCTGTAAGAAACTTATTTATCATTGTCATTTTTTTTTACTTTCCTTCCTTGCAAAAATTAGGTATACGCTTAGTTTGTTTGAATTGGTATTGTATTTTTGAAATGCCTGCCATCTGCGACAGTGGTCACATCGGGGGTTGGTCCTTTTTATAACTTTTCTTGTTTTAAGGGATTAAGCCCACTCACAATTTTCAAGTGGTTTTTATTACAATCAATTTTGCGCAGTATTATTTACTGCCTTTTTGGCTAATATGATTTAGCCTTTTATCAATGGTTAATGCTCAATGCCTTTCACTGGAGACAAAGCATTTTTCAGCATGTACATTCAAATGTCTCCCCAGATATGCCACAGGCCGCACTACTGGTGTTGTATTGGACTCTGGAGATGGAGTGACTCATGTTGTGCCCATTTATGAGGGTTTTGCCATCCCTCACTCAATCATGCGAGTTGATATTGCTGGAAGAGATGTTTCACGATACCTGCGCTTGCTCCTGCGTAAAGAGGGTTACAACTTCAACACCTCAGCAGAGTTTGAAGTTGTCCGCACCGTAAAAGAGGTAATGTGATATATTATTTCTGTAAACTATTCTAAATGGACTAATATTAATTATGGTTTTATATGCACAGAGGGCCTGCTATCTATCTCTGAACCCCCAGAAGGATGAAACTTTAGAAACAGAGAAGGCACAATATGTGCTGCCGGATGGAAGCACTTTAAATGCAAGTCTAACACGATTATTGGACAATTGTCATGCCAGTTTGTTATTGTAACTTTATATATTTAACCTTATTTGCAGATTGGTCCCGCCAGGTTTAGAGCTCCAGAGTTGCTGTTTAGGCCTGACCTTATAGGAGATGAAAGCTCTGGCATTCATGAGGTGTTGGCTTATGCCATCCAAAAGTCTGACATGGACCTCCGACGAACACTCTTCTCCAACATAGTATTATGTGGAGGATCCACACTCATCAAAGGTTAGTGTCCGCAAAAATATTTCCTATTTAAAGAAAAGGCAAAATGCTTACGCTGTTTGGGAGGGTTTGGAAATGGGGATGATGTTGCCATTTGTATTGTAAGCTGTTTTGTAATGACTGTTTTAGGTTTTGGGAAAGATTGCTAACTGAAGTCAAGAAGCTTGCACCTAAAGATGTAAAAATTAAGGTATGTAAAGGTACTTTTGGATTCATATCTTAATGATTTTTTTATTTTTAACACTGAACAACACTATTATTATGATCAATTTCACAGTACATATTTCATAATACATATTATTCAAATTATATATTTTAGAAGTCTAAACCACAGGGTTAATTGGTGTGCTCATGCACATAGGATATGTTGTGTGCAGAGGACATGTTATTTCTTTTAATAATTTCTGCTTTTGCAAACTTTAGAGAACATATAAATAACATGTTTTTGTGTTTTGTTATATAGATCTCTGCTCCTCAAGAGAGGCTTTACTCCACATGGATTGGGTAAGAAAAGGTTTTTGTACATTGAAATGATAATATGCATAGTGTTCCCAGTTGTAAAAAATGTTTTAATTATTCCCTTTAGTGGATCTATCCTGGCATCTTTGGACACCTTTAAAAAGATGTGGGTGTCAAAACGGGAATATGAAGAAGACAAAGCACGTGCCATTCACAGGAAGACCTTCTAGACGATCACTCAAAGAACTGCCCCCAACATTTCTGATATCATACCATTGGAGACTCACATTTACTGCACTTGTCTTCTCCGGGTACCATCTTTTATCAGCCTAACAGCTTCTCAACTACTGTTGGCTCGTGTTTTACCTCAATTCCCTTTTTTCATTCGGTTGTGTGGGTCCTGCCTCCTGCTTGATGGTTGGACCATTCCAAATGTACTAAAAAGGGCCATGAAGGTGACTCGGTGGTCATGGCGCTGTGGACGCTTGTTGAAGATTATTGCATACTTGGTCCACTTTAAAATATTGTTGTTGCTTTCAGGGCCTCAAAATGTGTAGAAATGTCAATATATTATTTTTTTTGCTACTGTTAGTCCATTCCAGTCCTAAGGCATTTTTTGCTTGCTTTTGTACTCTGACAGGGAGTTACTAGTTTTAAATATTCAGTTTTAAGTAATATTGCTCTGGTAAGTGATTAACCATTGTACTATATCAGATCAAAATTGCACATCTTTGGTGGAAAGAAAAAAGTGAGAAAATCTGTAACTGTAAATGCCCTTCAATAGTGTCCTTACAATACTTTTTTTTTTTCATTAAAATGCCCCCTGTCCTCTTATGTGTTTAAGATGTATTACCTTCATGTCTTCTTTTGATTAAGGCCTTTTTGATCCACCAAAGCATTTTCTGAAAATTGTTTACAGCGACACAGATGATGCACTTTCATTTGTGCAACTCCCAATTGGTATTTAAAAGCTATTCTTCCTCTTTTGTTTAGCTGTTTTGTTGTAATATCTCACTGAAGACAAGCTGATGGTGATCGTAAAAATGTGTTCACATAAATCCAAATGACTGATGAAACGTTTTTGTACAACATCATCCCTTCCCTTTCTCCAAATCTGTGTTGTAGGAGTACAATATGAGAGTAGCAGGAAAGGGTTCATGTCCACACCTGTCAGCCTTATTCCAGTGTGTTGGTACTGGAGTGTCCACGTCTGCTTTTCGGGTGTTCATAGTCCTAAGCCTCTTGTTCAGTGGAGTGCATTTCAACCACAGCCACGACCAAATAGGGTAAAGACTACAAATGTACAAAACTGTTTATTCAAGTGTTTGCTTTTCTTAAATTCCAATATAATAAATAAGTTAATGACTGGGGCTTGGGTCTTTGGTTGTTATTTTGCACATGTAAAGCTCCAAATGTAAAATAAATATCCATGACTTCACCATAATTAATCGTAACTACGGTGCATCCCCCCCACCCCACTACCTCCACTCCCTTTTGTTATATTACAGCCCTATTCCAAAATGGATTAAATTCATTGTTTGAGATAAAATCCACAACATCCATAATGACAACATGAAAGAAGGCTGTTTAATTTGCGAATGTATTAAAAAAACAAAAAAACAACAAACTCACTAAACGCACATAATTTCTGGATGAACTGTAAATCTAAACATACCTAAAAAAAAAGTAAATTACTGAATCTTTAAGTTAAAATCAAAACCGTCTACTCATATGACTACAATGCCACCAGAGGAGGTAGGTCAGCGTTACCACAAAAATGCACATCAAATTATTTGTGCTCCCTCAAATAAATCCGGATTAAAACACTTTCTTTATTACTATTTATGGTTTAGACTTAAAACAACAAAAACAAACATAAAACAAACACTTTTACATGCTGAGGGGGCGCATGGGTCATAGGGAAGGCGGTCTACTACAGAGGCTGTGGTCTCCAGACCCGAAGATACCATGAGGGTTAAGGGTATTCTGCGGTTTGGTTTACCTATCATTTGCAAATGTTTGTCGCAACTTTGACTCATATTTCAGATGTTGCCACTTGCGGATATAAATTTGTTCCGACTTCCACTTGTCAAAAGCAGACTGTCTCCTCTGCGACCCTCCCCACAACTTACCCAGATCACGACAGAAATCTCTTATTAGTATTACTGTTTGTGCCCTTTTACTCCACCGTCAAAAAGTTCGAAGCTCCCCCTGCCCCTCCCCGGCCCTTAAATCAGTTAATCTATTTCCATATCAAAATATATATACATGTGTGTTTTATATATTCATATAGTTCATACTTCCACTGTGAGTTACACTCTAAAGTAGGATGGCAATCATTGGATGCCAGAAGAGAACAGCACTGAAGTGTGTTTGTCTATAAGGCTCTCATTGGCATTTTGCCTGATTATTTAATAGGTTTTCTGAACATCAGATCAAGTATTCACTGCTTGAGATCTCAGGACATTTTTATTTTAAGATCACACAGAGTCAATACCGAGTCAGGAAAAAAGGCCTTCAGCAACTTTGGTCTCTGCCTGTGGAACAAATCACAGACTATTTAAATTAAATGATTGTATGGCGCCTGTTAAGGACTATCCACTCTTTGTTAATTGTATTGATTGTTTTATTGGATGTTATATTGGCATTTTATTATGGATATCCTGTGTTTGTTTAAGCTGTATTTTGTTTTTAACAGGGTACCCACGAAAAAAATAAAGCTTTTCTCATTTTCTCATTAACCATTGAACAGGCCTCTGTAAAGAGCCATTAATTGCCCTTGTTTCCACATGCTTTACCTCTGGAGCTTTAGGCATGTATATTTGTATTTAGGATGCTCCTGGGAGCAAATACCTGGGGGGTGTAGATGTGTGTACCTGTGTGTACCTGCGTGCATGTCTGTGTGTATGTGAATATAATGGTGTGTAATGTCGGGCTGGTCAAATGAAGCTCAGCTTGTTATAAATAACTACACTATACTCTAACATGCATATTCTTCAATATTCACACGCATACCACCAACACCCCCATGTTTCCCCTCACAAAGCCACAACCCGCCCCAGCACCCAGGTCCCTCCCAAATTTAGGCTCTTCATATTTTATATGAAAAACCACCTCTGTGACTCTGCTTTTTGATATACTGTAATTACAAAAAGAATAAAATCTTAGGCTTTATCTTTTTTTTGCCAATTTTGTGTTTTTGGTCAGAAACAGATTTAAGCAAAAAAGGTTAGAAAAACAAAATCTACTACTTTGCATCTGTCAAAAAAGTGGAGTAAAAGGACACCAACAGTCGAAGAGAGAAAAAAATAAAATAAAATCAAAGCTAATGTTACTAATCTTTCACATGTTGAAGACTGTAATAAAAAGTTCAAATAAAGTATACAGTTCTTAGACCACATCTTTATTTTTCCACAATTATTGACGTAAGAATAAAGCCACAAAATCACAAGCACTTAAAGTTTGATAGGCTTATATCAAAAGCAGCCAAGCCTGAGACTTTTTGAAATAACTTCAATGTAATCCCACTAGATGTGACTACAGCCATCTTACACTCCAGTCCACGGGTTTGAACATTCACGTTGATCCCATGTAGAGACAGTAAGGCTGAATGGTGCCATTAAAAGAGTGGATATTGTACATTCTATATTCTATGGTACTGACAACTCAACCATTGAAATAGACATTTTTCTCTGTTAACACAAGGTTAAGGTAGCTGTAGCCATTTTAATAAACATATTTACATTCAATTTCTGTTTTTAAAGCAAAGTTTATCTTCTGGTTTCTGAGCAGATAGTCAACATTCATTTTCTTGTAGAGTTTAAACATTCTGACTGATTGTACAGTAGATATAGGCCTGTTGTGTTTTTAACCAAAGAGATTTGTTTTGGTAGAAATTATGTTCAATGAATTGGTGGCATTTGTGTTGGCTATTTATTTAAACATTGACCATTTACGCCTTCGAAGGTCTGTAAAAATGTTCCCTGAATTTAGATTTTCTAGTGTTTGTTCTGAATGCCACTGTAGTCCCTCATACTGTGGACTCTTTACATAGTAAAGTTGAAATACTTTTAGTGCCTGTGATGATCAGACAAAAAGCTCCGCAATTAGCAGGGTTACTCAGAAAGTGTCCTTGGGCACGACTCTGAACATTACAGTGTCTTTCTCCATATCACCCACAACCCCTGCTCCTGACAGTCCTCCTATGTGTCGGATGGTATTGATTTGGACAGTGTGACGGTGCTGATCTCTGGCCTGGCCATTCTGTTGAGCGAAGTGGCTTTTGTGATGCCTTCACTGGCCACTGTGGACAGGGGAAAACTCTCATAACTCTCTACTGTCCTGTTGCCACACTGACACCGCTGTAGTGTGGACTTGAATTCCCTTTGGAAGTTGCTGTTGAGAAACCCATACACCACAGGATTGATGCAGGTGGAGGCCATAGCCGTCAGGTGGCAGGCAGAGAAGACTGTGTCATGCTGACAGTCTGGCAGGGCCTGGTGATGCCAGTCAAACAGAGTGTTGAAGACGTTGAGTGGCAGCCAGCACAAAGCAAATGCAACAACAATGGCTACCAGCATGACATTTATTCTCTGGGCCCCTTGGGTCCTCCTGCTGCGTTCCAAGATGTCCCTGAAAAAAGCGGGACCCCCATTGTTTGACAATCACAAACAAATATCACACTTTACCTAGGGCGACATTTCTTAATATGAAAATAGCCAAAGTCCTTTTTAGTACTGATATTTTAATATAAAATGTTTAATATTGTAATATGTTAGCAAATAGAATTAACCTGCGTCGCCTCAAGCGAAGGAAGATTCGAAGGTAGCACAGAAGAACCAGCAGCAGTGGAAGACAGTACTGGAAAAGTAGCAGTGATGTTGTGTAAGCAAGACGATGTTTGTCTGATGGCCACAGCTCCATGCAAATCAGATGGTCCCTTTAGCAAAAAAGACATGAGCTGCAATACATGTTCAAATTATTATGCAAACATAAAATGTAACAAATGAAAAATATTACATTGGTTGTGTGTTAAGATGCAATGGATTCTACCCATTGTTCCAATTTACTGATGACCTTTTCTGCATGCACTGAAGAAGGCCTTTGTTAGTAAGCATTGAGAATTAAAAGTCATGTGTGGTCTACTAAATCCCAATGTGTCTGATGAAAAGTAATTGTGGCTTCTTATTTTTTACCACAAAAATATTTGAAAAATTCTGCTCTCTCCGATGTACAGTATGCCTAAATGAGCATTAGAGATAATAACAGTTGCCCTGCTTGCTCGTGCTGTTGTGTGCAGATCTATACTTCTCTGAGAACCTGAAAGGGTTGCTGGGCAGGCTGATGTTTTGAAAGGGATCATTAGTGAGGATGTTGAAGGAGAGGAAGGGCAGAGAGATGAAACAGGCCACGAGCCAGGTCAGGCCTACAGCCAAGTATGAGTGTCCAGCGGCAGGGGACCATCCAGTAGGGTGGAGAATCAGCTGGTGCCGCTCCAGGGCAATCAGCACCAGTGAGAAGATGGACACAGTCACTGACATGCACTGGACAAAAGGAGTCACCTTGAACAGGAGAAATACAAGCACAGATCTGCTTTATAATGGCAACAGTGGAATTAGCAAAAAAAGCATCATGATTTTCTTTGGCTTTATCTACTTTTTCCTAAAGTAACTGTAACAGAACTTTAAGTAAAAGAGTTATGTAGTGGCCAAAATGCACTTCGGCCACTGCGTGGCACTATATGTGTTTCTGTGGGTTTCTCTGCCTATCTAAGATCTGTAAAAAGCAATGTCAGGTGTTGAAAATGAAAGAGGAACAGTCTTTTGACCGTGTTCACGAATCATGTCCAATAAAGGGATATTTGAGAGCTTTTACTGGAGTGTTGGGCTCATTTCAGTAGAAACACGCGGCAGAAATGCTATTTTAAATGTGCAGCCTAGAGGCTATCTAGTTAGAAGATAGCCATTTTTATGTTGTACGAGATGTTCTGGGTCTTATACATTTATTGATTGTGCAAACCCTGAACTCAAGAAACAGCAGTGACAGCCCATTTACAATACAATCTAGCAAATTATACATTTGTACATTCAAAAATGTTTTACTCTCTGCCTCTGGTACAGACCTGGTTGAGCGCAGGGGTGACTATTTTTCAGGTAACTTTATATATAGCTGCAGGTCAAATTCTGATCAGATGTACATGAAAAAAAAAATTCTGAAAATATAACAGCAAATTAACATTTCTGCTCTTACGGAGCGAAAGAGACACAGCACGAAAACGCAAGTGCAATAGTTGACTGCCAGTTTGCAATGGTTTGAAGACAGGTTCACGTGTGATGTATCACAACTTGAACTCATATGAGCAGATATAGTCTTCTTGAGAGCATGCTAAACCCAATGGTTCCCAACCTTTTTCTCTCAGCAACCCCTGTTTGATCCGTGGATACATTGGTGACCAAAACATCATTCGCCTACCAGAGAAACTATTGTCCATAGAAAAATATAATCATTTTCTTGTAAATAATGATTAAATTAATTCTAATAAAAACTATACAGAAACATTTAAGATGCCATGCTTTCATTAAAATTCACACAATGTAGTTTGACCCCTGGGGTCCTAAATTTGGGTCTCGACCAGCAGGTTGGCTATGCTAACCAATACATCATTGATTTAGTTATTCTTAAACTTATATATTTTATGGTTGTATCAATGGTCACTCCTTTAAAACTTTTTGTTGGCTGTGTCAGGTTATTCATATTCTCCCTGGTGAACGTCTGTGTAATTGTGTCATGGTGATGCACTGACCTTGCACAGGGCCTCTCCAAGCACCCAGCGGTCCATCAGGGTGTATATGACAGTGACTGGCAGACACACCACACACATGAGGATGTCAGAGCATGACAGGTTGGCAATTAAGATATTGGTGACGTTGCGTAACTCCTGTTGCCGAGCAATGATGAACACCAATCCTGCATTGCCTAGCAACCCAATAGCTATGACTGTGCTGTACGCTACAATCAAAAAGGTGGCTCCGCCCACTGAGGGCGGGCACTGGCTGGGATCTGTCAAATCAGAGGGCCCCCAAAAAGTGAGCAATCCACTTTTATTAGGCATGGCACAGAGAATGCACTGGGCGCGGAAACTGTATATACCTGTGTATATCTAAAGATTCAGGGCTGAACTAATTTCTAGATGGTGTATGCAAAATGAATTTAACAGATCTGTCAGCTCAAAGTTAGTATACGATATCAAAATCGATATCTTATGACAACTTTGACATGCAGAGTGCAAGTGAGGAGAGGATTGTTTCAAATATAGATGCTGTCCTCTTTTTGTTCCATCGTAGATCAATTCCTGCGAATGACAAAAAATTTAACAAATGTGAGAATGTGGACATGCAAAAAGTTCTCAACATCTCAACATTCTAGACGTTTGTTTAACTGAGCTGGACCTTTAACCGAGTTTTCATTCAAGATTCAAAAGTATCCAGTAGCGACCCAGGAGATTATCAGGTCGTTCCCCAGCTTTGGTTTACTTTTTGAAAGTGTTTTTTTTTAATGGAGGTTTCATAAATGCCAGTATTAGTAATACAAGTTTTTGACGTTTGACCATGAGCTCTATCATTCTATATTGTTGACCTGGTGTTATGCTTAACATATTACACATTGTGTGGGGTGCACGGTGGCAGAGCGGTTAGTGCGCTCGCCTCCCAAGAAGGAGATCATGGGTTCTCTCCGGGTTCTCCGGCTTCCTACCACCGTTCAAAGACATGGATGTGTTAGGTAAATTGGCAACTGTAAATTGGCCCTAGTGAGTGAATGTGAGAGTGAACGGTTGTCTGTGTGTCTATGTCTCTGTGTTAACCCTGTGACGAGTTGGCCACTGTCCATGGTGTACCCCGCCTAAGGCCCAAAGGCACTGGGATAGGCTCCAGTCACCCACGACCCCTAACAGGAACAAGCGGTAGAAAATTACAGCCATTACAGCCATTACAGCCATTACACTGTAATGGCTGTTGAAGGCCCCCAGTAGAACAACTGAGCCCCCTCTCAGAGACTCCAAGAAGGACCGTTGTTTGGCCCGTAGAGTTCCAGGGCCCAAACTGTGTATACCTTTGACTGCTCAAAGGTTCAAAGGCCTCAAAGGCCACACTGGATCTGTGTGGCCTACACATACACATATGTATATGTATATGTATATGTCGCCTACACACATATACATATACATATGAATATACACACAAGTACATGCCATGAAAGTTCATAAGTACTAAAAAAGGGTAATCCTTAAAAACACAGAAGCAAGGCAACAGACAGAAATCTATTTGCGTAAGGAATAAAGGACAGAATAGCGGATATTTCTAGCACCCGTCGAAGAAGATTCTCAGACCTAAAGTTCAGCTCAGTTATCGAGGAAATGTCAGTTATCGCAGTTTTTGATGTTCAGAGAGGAGAGGATTTTCTAACCAGGATTCATCAAACTAGCGTGAATGAAGCTAAATGCTACTCCAGGTATGTTTTTGATGAGGGAACAATGTTAGAGCATGGCTAAAAGCTCACAAAAGGAAATTTTGCCTTTTAAAGGTCCTCCATTTAATCTAACCTAAATAATTTTAAAAGTTTAGGCCATCTTAACTCTAGTAATCTTATTGTAGAAAAAGATTCAGTTGTAGTCATCTGGACTCTGTTTTAGAAAAAACAAAACGTTTCGACTCTCATCCAAGAGTCATTCTCAATCAGAGAAACAAGTCTGAGAACTCTTGTTTAAGCAAGGTCTGAGAACTCTTGTTTAAATCCTACTCTGTGAAGCCCTGCCCACAGGGCGGGACCTCCTGCTAATGGGCCCATTGAAACTGGGATGGGCCTATTGTTCTATTGTTCCCTGCCTCACCTTGAGTGCCTATTTAGCACCCGAATGCCAGGGCGTCTCCAGGGTTTCAGCAGACCATTATAAACAACGGAAGGTTGAATCTTAAACCTCCATTCCGATTTAATGAAGGATTCTCTTTTTTAACAAAGATAGCCTCCTTAACTCCTCTTTCAAACCGTCTTTTCTCCCTGCTCAGAATCTCCACCTCACTTCTTTCAATAGAGTGGTTTGTGCTTTAAGATGAAGATGCAGCAGCGCTCTGGGGTCCTGAACTTGCGTGTCTTCTGTGCTGATAAAGCCTCTTGTGAAGTGGCTGTTTAGTCTCCCCTATGTACCGCTCTTTACAGCTTTCTTCACTGCATTGGATAGAATACACTACATTGCTCTGCTTTTGTGTCGGCATCTTGTCCTTAGGGTGAACCAGTTTTTGTCTTAACGTGTTGCCTGGTTTGAATAAACAGGGACTTCGTGTTGTCTAAAAATTCGTTGCAGTTTTTCTGACAGTCCTGAGACATAAGGGATAGAGACACCCCTTCTCTTGGTTCTGTTTCCCTTTTGTCACTTTTGTCCTGCTTTTTTGGTTCTCTTCACTTTGTTCAGAGCCTTGTATCCAGAAGCTGAGAGAGCATTCCGGACGTGTGTTTCCGCTTTCCTCTTGCCCTCTGAGCTGGTGGGCACCTCTTTGTGCTCTGTGTTGTAGTGTTCTGATCATTCCCAGCTTATGCTGTAGTGGGTGGTTAGAGCCAAAGAGCAGGTACTGGTCAGTGTGTGTGGGTTTCCTATATACTTCTATCTGGAGCTTCCCGTCTTCTCCTCTGATAGTGGAACAATCAAGAAAGGCCAAGCGGTTTCCTTTGCATCTTCTCTTGTAAACCTGATGTGCGGGTCCACTGCATTGATGTGCTCTGAGAAGGCTTCCAGCTCTTGTTTCTTAATTGTCACAAAAGTTGTCATCCACGTAACGGTACCAAAGACTTGGAGCAATGCCTGAAAAGGGAGGTCAGTGCCTTCTTCTCAAAATGCTCCATTACAAGTTGGCCACTATGGGAGGACGGGCGAGCCCATGCACAGCCGTGGATCTGTCTGTAAAAATTGTCCCGGAATTGAAAGTATGTGGTGTTCAGACAGATGTCTAGTAGTTTGCAGATGTGTTCAGGTGTCAGTTTGGTCCTTTCCTGTAACGTGGTGTCTTCCTGCAGTCTCGTCCGAACCGCTGCTACTGCCTCAGAGGTCGGATGCAAGTGAAGAGGACACAACATCATAAGAAACCATCAGGTCATCTGGGTCCAATTGGAGATGTTTCACTTTGTCCACAAAAGTGTGTGTGTTTTCCACATGATGTTCCGAGTTCCCCACCAATGGTGCCAAGATGGTTGTTAAATGCTTGGCCACATTTTATGTGATGGAATCTGTGCTGCACACAATGGGTCTGAGTGGAACATTCTCTTTGTGAATTTTGGGGAAGCCATAAATGCATGGAATGGCTTCCTAGGATACAGTCTGTAATACAGAAGCCTGTCTATCACCTCCTCTTTTTCAAGCTTCTGTAAACAGTCTATCACCTTCTTCTTGTAGCCACTGGTCGGGTCTCTTTTCAGACGTTCGTATGTGGCTGTGTCCTCGAGCAGGCTGTGGACTTTGCTTCATAATCACGCCCCTTGTCTGCTGGAAGAATGTTTATGCTGTCATCTTTTTGTAGTGCTGAGAGTGCCTTCCTCTCCTCAGATGTGATATTTGAAGGAGGAGGTAGTAATCTTAGTAAAAATTTCAAACACCCCATTAAATAAGAACTTTTATGTGATAAAGTTAGGGACGCAGCGACATACCACGTTGTATTGGTATCAGCCAAAAGCACCGATATCAGTCCGCAGATATTACAATCCTGTAATGAAATAGTTAACGCTGCTGTCCCGTCACAGAAACAGGAAGGAAGCAACAGCTCAGAGTTGGATTTCTGCAGTTATATTCTAAACTCCCATTCACACATGCACACTGACTCCACTCCGGGTGCAGTGCGGGTCCCACAAGACTTAGTCACACTGCCAAGCACTCTGGGTGTGGGCCATGTGGGTCTGCGGAAAGAATCCGCAAGAAATCTATCTTTGCCGGACACTACGGACACCACAACAGACTGGAGTTTTCAAATCCTTTCGCGAAACCAGTCAAATCTGCACAGTGTTTGTCAAATACAGAGCCAGAGTTCGTGTAACAAGCAAACTAAACCACGCAGGTCCCGAACCGTACACAGGCTGGAGTCAGTGTACACAACCTGGGAATTTACATCTTATTTTGTCAGAGCATGGACATGTGTGAATGAAGTCAAAACTGAATTCCTTGCATTTTTGATCTGGCAATTTTCCAGACTAATGCAGGAAAGGCGTGCATGTGTATTGAGTAGAAGGACCCTTTTGAGCTAGTACAGCCATGAGTCTTCTTGGAATTAAGTTTTTCTTGTGGTCCTGGGTGATGGTGGTGCCGAGGATGCGGAAGGAGTCCACAGTGGTGATGGGAGAGTCTGTCATGATGAGGGGGGGCTGGGGAGCTGTGACCTTCCTGAAGTCCACGATCATCTCTACTAAACTAAACTCCAGGTTGTTACCACTGCACCAGGACACCAGCTGGTCCACCTCCCTTCTGCAGACAGACTCATCCCCGTCCGAGATGAGCCCGATGAGGGTGGTGTCATCTGCAAACTCAGTTTTATGGAGTCGTGGCTGGAGGTGCAGCAGTTTGTGTACAGGGAGAAGAGCAAAGGAGAAGCACTCTTGTGCATTGTCTTAAGGTGGCGGGAGAAACACTGTCTGGTCCGGAAGCTTTTCGGGGGTTGGATTTCCGAAATAGTCTGTTTACATCCTGTTCCTGAACTGAGAGAGTGATGAGGGAGGTGGGGAGGACTGGGGTTGGCAGAGGTGGACACCGTGAGGGAGGGGATGGTCACATCAAACCTGCAGTAGAAGGCGTTGAGTTGCTCAGACAGTTTTTGGTCATCTGTCACATGGGGGGCTCGGGGCTTGTAGTTGGTGAGAAGCCGGAGCCCTCTCCACACAGAGGCAGGGTTGTTGTCAGAGAACTGCAGCTTCAGACGCGTATTACTGTGATCTAGCTCTCGACACCTCCCTGCTAAAGCCATACTTCACATCTTTGTAGCGCTCTCTGTCACCATTCCTGTGTGCTGCCTCCTTCTGCTGCCTTAACTGCCTCAGTTTAGGTGTGAACCAGGGTTTGTCATTATTGAAAGTGACTTTGGTGTGTGATGGTATAATGCTGTCCTCACAGGATCAAATGTACGTCGTCACCGTGTCCGTTTACTCAGCCACTATCTGTGGCAGCTCTGAAAACCTCCCAGTCTGTAATGTCCAAACACGCACATAGCTCCTCCACTGCCTCATTGGTCCACTTCTTAGCGGCCCTCACTACAGGTATGGAGAGCTTCAGCCTGTCTGTTAATGGGAATCAGGTGAACCATGACGTGATCTGAAAAGCCCAGAGCGGCTCAGGCTACGGCGCGGAAGGCGTTGCTAATTGTTGTGTTACAATGATCCAACGTGCTCTGCTCTCTGTTTGGGACTTTAATCAACTGTCTGTACTTTGGTAGATTGTGACTGAGATTCCCCTTGTTAAAATCACCCAGAATAATACACAAGGAGTCCGGGAAGGTCCGCTCCACACACAGAATCTGATCCGCATGCGCACGCTGTGCCTCAGTGGAATGTAAACAGCGGCCAGAATGAATGAGGCAAACTCACGTGGAGAGTAGAATGGTGTAGAGTTAATGAAAAGATATTCCAGATCAGGAGACCAGTGCTTGGAGACCAGAATCACATCTGAAGATCAGGCGTTGTTGATGTAGAAACAGACTCCTCCGCCGTGTGATTTTCACCCGGAGAGATCCCTCTGGCGGTCAGCCCGAAGCAGCCGAAATCCCTCCATCTGAATAGCGCAGTCCGGGACCAACTCGCTGAGCCACGTATCCGTGAAGCACAAAACAGGAGATGAAGAAAAGTCTCAGTTTCGTCTCATCAGCAGCGCTAGTTCATCCAGTTTGTTGGAGAGTGAGCGAACGTTAGAGAGGAAAAGACCAGGTAAGGTTGTCCAAGTGCCGCGTCTACAGAGGCGGACCAGTGCACCGGCACGTTTTCCTCGTCTGCGGCATCTCACTCTTTTAGCAAAAAGAAGGGCTAATTCTGCAGCAAAAAGAAAAAAAACTTGAACTAGATCCGTAGGAGTTGTGGTTCGGATGGATAAGAGCTCTTCTCGGTTGTAAGAGCACGCGACACACAATTTACAAACAGCCAGGGTATCCGTCTGCTACTGACTTTTTCTCACAGTCAAAAAACATTTAAGATAGATATAGGTTAAAGGCTGGCCTATTTCTCCGTATTTTGTGTAATAGGCCTATTTCTATTGTTATATTGCTCTCTTCATTTTTCATCTTCATTTTTTCTGTTGCCTCATTCTCTTACGGCTCTATATTTTAATTAACTGTTAGTCATGTTGAACTCTGAAACTGCAGGCATGTTACCTGGGGGATTCAACACTCACCAGTCCCACTGCTCCTCTCACCTCTCACCGTGCTATCATTCTTATTTCAAAACCGTTACTGTGGCTGTGGTCTTGCCTTCCCAAAACACATATTTATGACTGAGCAGTTGAGTAGGGCTGCATCCAGAACATTAACCTTTATCGAAATATGAGGATGGCTCAGCCATACAAACCACTGAGCAGCCTTTTGAGTTGATGTGATGAAATTTCATCCTAGTGCTCCAGCCTGTCACATTGTATTTCACTTTGATTTGGGGGTCTTTTTGTATTCAGCAGTCTGTAGGGTTTTTATTTTCATCACACAATGTTAGTTTTTCCATATCATAGATCTTTGACATGAATTAAACCTTCTTTTAAAAAAGTGTTTTAAAATATTTTAAAATATTTTTATGCAAAGAGTATATTATCATGTGCGGATGTTGAGGACATTTGTAAACAAGCTTTTTGTGATGATTTGTTGCTGTAATGTGCTTTGTTTACAAGCATGCTTGCTTTTTTTGTAACAAGCTTCTGCAGCCACGGTAGTTCTTCAGCTGCCATGACGCCTCTTTGTAAATCCAATACAAGCGCTATGCTAGACGAAATTGCTTGTAAATTGCAACCATAAGTGACCTACATTTCCACAGAGCATGAGCCACCTTTTCGCAAACAGATACAATAATTTTCAATTGGTGTTATTTGTGCCTCCAATAATAAAATGTGTCGACCCAATCCTTTATGCCGTGATAGGAACTTGCATCGGCGGTAAGATGCAACATACAACAATGAATAATATGAATAATGTCCTATTTTGGATTGTATGGGTTCTTTTAAGTTTTACAAACTCTGACAGTGAACTGTAGAGTAGTGGATAGGCCTGTCACAAAAACACATTTGAAGTAAAATATAACACGATAAACAATAATGGAGACTTTAATCCTAATACAGAAAAAAACCCTTTTCTAAATAAACAATGACAGAAAAACATGAGCAGCAATGAGTTAGTTTCTCTGAAGCTCAAATGTTATCATAAAAAAATATATAAATATGAACCCCAAAAATATGTTTCATTTATCAATGATTTAACTTCTTGTCTGGATATTTTGTATACTTAGTTTATCATTTGTTGAACAAAAAATAAACACAGTGCCTTTCAGACAGTCTTCTATCCCTGCGCAGTATAATTAGCCGTGTGGGTGGACTGACTCCAGCGCCAGTGAGAAAGAGAAGAATGGGATTTGTTTTAGGCATAAAATTGTGTATAAAACTACAGTGAGGAAAATATGTATTTGAACACCCAGCGATTTTGCAAGTTCTCCCAATTACAAATAATGGAGTTGTGCATTTCCACAGTGAGAGACAGAAATCACTTTTTTAATAATTTATTTGTATGTTATTGTTGCAAATAAGTATTTGAACTGCTGCCAATCAGCAAGAATTATGGCTCTCGAAGACCTGTTAGTATGCCTTTAAAAAGTCCACCTCTACTCCACTTATTAATCTAAATTTGTAGCACCTGTTTGAGCTCGTTAGCTGCATAAAGACTTCAGTCCACCCCACAATCTGTCAGACTCCAACTACTACCATGGGCAAGACCAAAGAGCCGTCAAAAGAAACCAGAGACAAAGTTGTAGACCTCCATAAGGCTGGAAAGGACTATGGGGAAATTGGAAAGCCGCTTGGGGAAAAAAGACCAACTGTTGGAGCAATTGTTAGAAAATGGAAGAGGCTAAATATTACTGTAAATCTCACACGGACTGGGGCTTCATGCAAGCTCTTACCTCGTGGGGTATCAATGATGATACTAAAGGTGAGGAATCAGCCCAGAAATATGCAGGAGGAGCTAGTAAATGATGAGAAGAGAGCTGGGACCTCAATTTCATAGGTTACTATCGGTAATACACTACACCGTCATGGTTTAAAATCATGCATCGCACGGAATGTTCCCCTGTTTAAGTCAGCAGATGTCCAGGCCTGTCTGAAGTTTGCCAATGACCAAGATGATCCAGAGGAGTCATGGGAGAAAGTCACGTGGTCAGATGAGACCAAAATAGAACTTTTTGGTATAAACTCCACTCGCCGTGTTTGGAAGAAGAAGAAGAAGAGTCCCAAGAACACCATCTCTACTGTGAAGGATGGCTGTGAAAACATCATGCTTTGGGGGCGCTTTTCTGCACAGGGGACAGGACGACAGCACTGTATTAAGGAGGAGGAGGGCCATGTATTGCGACATTTTGGGAAACAACCTCCTTCCCTCAGTGAGAGCATTGAAGATGGGTCATAGCAGGGTCTTCCAACATGACAATGATCCAAAGCACACAGCTGTGTTCTAGCCCCATATTCTATAGAGGCAGAGACATGTGGCAGCTGATGCATCATTCCACGGGCATGATGGAACATGATGGCCAGTAGTGTTCATCTCCAGAGGCCAAACAGAAGCAAATAAACCCAACATGCAAGGGGGTTCTGGCAGTTACATGTGCTTGTGAAGGGTTAGCACCCTACATCCATGGTCAGGAATTCAAGATGGAGACAGATCATAAGCATCTAGTACCTCTACTGAGCACCAGAGCATTAGACGAGCTGCCCCCCAGAGTACTAAGGTTTTGTTTGAGACTTATGAAGTTCACTTTCAACATTGTACATGTTCCGTGTAAGTGGCTGATAACAGTGGGCACCCTGTCGAGAATGCCACTTAAGCACATGCTCACACAAGATGTACTGGACAATGAAACAGAGGTCAAAGTGATTGTGGACTTTGTGATTCAGAGCATTCCTGCCACAGAACCCAGACTGAAAAAGAGCCAACAGAAAAACAACACACCGACCCATCTGTGCAACGCGCATCCAATACTGGAACAGGTTGACCTAAGAAACATGCCCTACCTCCACATTTAAGTCTGTACTGGCCTGAAAAAGAAAATTAAAATGTAGCAGGTGAGCTACTTCTTATAGAACAAGACTGGTTATTCCTAAAATCACGAGGAAAGATCCTAGATCAGATTCCCAGTGGCCACCTGGGCATAGTCAAATGCAAAGCCCATCAGTCAGGTGGTAGAAAACTGTAACCCATGTTCTCAACACAAGGGTGAGTACAAAGAACAACTGCAGAACATTCCGCTGCCAGAGCGCTTCTGGCAGAGGGTAGGTAGAGATTTATTCTTTAATTACAAAGAGACTTACATTTTGGTTGTGGAAATGTCTCAGACAATGTGGAACAGAGGAAGAGGTGCTGAAGGAGGGACCATCATGGGAGGACAAGCCCCTACATGGGACGTACCACCGGAACATAACTGAAGTGGCTGATATCAAGCAATCCTACCAATGGCTAGAGCGAGCAGGACTAACGGACAGCACTAAGGCACTCATCATGGTCTCACAGGAATAGGCCCTGAGCACCAGAGCAATAGAGGTCCAGATCTACCACACCATACATGGAGTGCCATAACCAAGTGGCTGGCATAGTGTACAGGAACATCTGTGCGGCGTATGGACTGGAAACCCCAAGGTCAAAGTGGGAAACACCCCCAAAGGTGGTAGTGAATGACCGAGCCAATATCCTGTGGGACTTCCAGATACAGACTGACAGAATGGTAATGGAAAACCAACCAGACATTGTGGTGGTGGATAAACAGCAGAGGAGAGCTGTTGTGGTTGACGTGGCGATACCAAGTGATGGAAACATCAGGAAAAAGGAACACGAGAAACTGGAGATATACCAAGTGCTCAGAGAAGAGCTGGAGAAGGCATGGGGGGTGAAGGCGAAAGTGGTGCCCGTGGTCATCGGAGCACTCGGGGCAGTGACCCCCAAACTTGAGGAGTGGCTAAAACAGATCCCTGGGATGAGACCACCCGCGGAGGGTGAGAAATAAAGACACTGCTGAAACAGCTGGTATCACAATTTATAACCATTACTGTTGCATCTGAATTGCACAATGTGCACCACAGAAAGACATGACTGGAGCCCAGTTGTGGTCATTTAAACATGTAATAAAGACGATTTCTAAAACTTTCTATTTTAATTTTTTCAAAAGAGAGAGATGCACAAGCAATGGCAACAGCAAGGCACATAATTATATTTCTGCCTAAACACCAAATGTATAATGCAAAAAATACAGTCAAACTATTTTTACATGTAAAACCAAAGCTAAAGGGCATCAAATATATATGTCTAAATCAGCCTTCTTCCTCTTTTCCTTTGATGTCCTCATCCGTTAGGACAGAGATCCAAATGAAAAAAAAAAGGTTTTCCTCTGATAAATCTATAGAAGATTGTCCAACTTCTTCACCTCTGTCAACACTTTTCAGGTCCATTCATAGACCATATACAATATCAGTCTATGGGTTCATTAGAGACTCCTGTGTGCATACCTATATTCCCCGGTACCTATGTTCCTTGGTACCAATGTTTCCCCCTTTCTATGAACGGGGAAACTACGGTACCTCATATTTAAGAAGGTCCCGGTATTCCCTGGTGCATCCATTCCATACAAGTTGTTGAGTGTAGGACTTTTAAGCTTGAATCTCCTGAAAGTATAGAGTAGGCTACTGGTTAAACGACATATACAGTCCCACTTCAGGCCAGTGGCTCTCACGTTAGAGGTAAGATCTTAAGCCCGAGCCCGAGCCCGAGCCCGGGTTCTAAAATTACAGTCATTACGTTCGGGTCGGGCCGGGCCGGGCTTCTCTCTCGCTGACTTTTTTAATATATGTTTATAAAAATGTATACTAAAACGATGTGTGGATACTAAACTAAGGAAATACTTGTTATAAATAAATAATTTGGTTAAAACAGAGAAGGGGCTGTAAGGTAATTGCTTATAAAACTACTACTAAACAGGAAGTGCAAGCCGCGGGCACGCTTTGCGCACGTGACGTGAATGTAATCCTCCGCAAGTCTGCATCTATTTTGTTCAGGTATCCCCGATATGGGGACGCAAGAAATAAAGGATAACTTCAGACAGGGGAACTGAAAAGGCAACACGCACCGCGGTGGGTGCAGTGGGCTGCAGTATTTCTCCGCGTAATGAAGCGAGTGCGCATCAAGATCTCTCTTTCACTCTCTTTATCTGGCCTCTTATTCTGTGTTCCAGCATTATTTCGTTGTGCAAATGAATTTATCATGATCATAAAAAACAATGTCGATTATTTTAACCTTAAGAAATCTTTGCGTTTTTTTCTGCCAAAAATACTATGGGATAAATTGAAATTTCGGGTTTGCTTCGGGCTCGGGCATGCAAATCAAGTTAATTGGTCGGGCTCGGGCCGGGTCGGGCTTTAATGCCGCGGGCCTGGGTCGGGTCGGGCTGGATTTTTCAGGCCCGATTTACCTCTATCTCACGTCACACCTGATGAAGACACAGCTGCTGGTCACTGGACCTACTCCACTCCACCGTGAGCTCAGCCATGGACCCGCTGCAGTTTGCATACCGGCCTGGCATCAGAGTGGAGGACGTCGTCATCTCCCTGCTGCACCGCTCTTTCTCTCACCTGGAGAAGCCTGACAGCGCTGTGAGGATCCTATTTTTTACTCTCCCAGGCCTTCAACACCATCCAGCCGCTGCTCCTGAGGACAAGCTGGAGACGGTGGTGTTGGACTACAACCTGGCGGAGTGGATTCTGGACTACCTCACAAACCGACCCAATTTGTGAGAGACCTAAGACACGACACGGACAGGTGTGTCTGCAGTAGTTCTCTGATGACTCTGCCATCATCAGACTCATCACGGACGACGACAGAGGACTTGCGCAGGACTTTGTGGACTGGTGTCGCAGAACCACCTCATCATCAACGCGGGGAAGACCAAGGAGATGGTGGTGGACTTCCGCAGACGCCACTCTGCTGCAACCTCACCAGTGAACATCCAGGGAAGGACATTGAGAGAGTGGACTCATACAAGTACCTGGGTGTCATCTGAACCACAAACTGGACTGGACTCACCATACCTCCTGAGGAACTCCGGTCCTTTGGAGTGACAGGGCCACTCTTGAGGACCTTCTACGACTCTGTGGTGACATCAGCCCTCCTGTACGGTGTGGTCTGCTGGAGCAGCAGCATCAAAGAGAGGGAGAGAGAAGAAGCTGGACAAAGTCATCAAGAAGTCCAGCTCCGTTCTGGGCTGTGCTCTGGACTCAGTGCAGTAGGTGGGGACAGAAGGTCCTGGCTGAACTCACATCTATGCTGGCCCATGAGTCTCATCCCTGCAGGACACTCTGTCCGCTCTGGAGAGCAGCTTCAGTGACAGACTGATCCACCCTCGCTGTGTGAAGGAGAGGTTTCGCAGGTCTTTCCTTCCTGCTGCTGTCAGACTTTACAACAAAACACTGTTAGCCTGAATGTGGCAACTTTCATAATCATGTGCAATGTTGTAATAATCATGTGCAATACTTGACATAATGTCAATCATCCCTGTGCAATAATTGCTGTCCAGATGACAGCTGTAAATAAGAGCGTTATTATTATTAAGATTATAAGAGTTGTCTTTTTTCCCCCCTAAGTTATCTGTTTTTTATAAGAGTTTTCTTTTTTTTCCTTCTTTTTTCTAAGTTATCTGTTTTTATTATATACTGTTCCTAATTTGCTTCTGTACCCTTTTGTGCAACACTAGAATTTCCCCATTATGGGACAAATAAAGGTGATCTTATCTTTACATCCCAATAGTGGTGCATAAATGTTGGTTTTACAGCATAACATATAGCAGCATATTCAGCCGTGGTGCAGGTTCCGGAAATATAGGTACCGGGACATAGGAATGAGCCCGTCTTGCCTGAGTTAGCATCACAGCTTGTCTTAGCACCGCAACTCTCTGTTTTGGTTGACAAGTAATCACATGACGCTGTTTAACCAATGAAGTGTCAGGAACACAAACCTGCCTCATGTATTTGTACAGGGATGAGGAGAGTTTCGGCGAAAAAGCGACCTGTAGGCGTCTTTTTGCCCACCCTGTGAACATCATTACTATGAATACGTTATATATATATATATATATATATATATATATATATATATATATATATATATATATATATATATATATATATATATATATACGTACACAAATCTTAGAATCAGGGATAAGGGTTGAGAATGGTCTATTGTTCTTCAGCTCTCTATTTGCACAGAGGCCAAGGTACGCCAAACGCCAAAGCCTTCTACTGCCGAACAAAGACATTTCAATCAAAGCTCCAGAAAAAGTAGAGTTCACCTTATAGCAGCTCTTTAATCTTCATCTGGTCAGTGAAAAAAGCGTTAAGAAACAGATTCTTCAAAATTGTTAAGTGTTTTGGGTAAATTACACTTAATATGCATTTTAAACCCTATCTGTAAGGGTATCAACATTGGAATTGAAACTAAAGATGAACTATACATAGAATAATAAGTTTATTAACAAAATGATTAGATATGAACGTCATTCTAAAATGGCAAGCTCCTTAACATGAGTTAGTAAAGCCCAGCAGGCAGATGACTCACTTTGGCAGTTTCGCTCCCACTGAGAGCTGTTTGTGCTTGATGCCAGGGAATATAATTCAACCAGAGTCCAGCTCTTTTGCCGTTTGTCTCCACTCAATTTATTTAAGGATAATGCATGTATTAAACTAGACCTACTTAATGATTTGAATACTTCTACTGCTATTACTAATAATACTACTGCTATTACTAATAATACTACTGCTAATAATAATAATGTTCTGCCAATCAATCAAGCCAATGAAATACAATGGCATACACACTAACCACCAAACACTAAGCAGGTCACTGATCTTCCAAAACACTTTTAAACAGTTTTAATATGTCACACAAAACAACAACTCATCCAATACAAAACCCTACACAGAATCCAAATAACACCATACAAAAAATGTATCACTGACACCAACACTTGCACACATTGTCCTTTAGAAATAGAAAATCACCACCACACTTTGCACACAGTTCTGGTCAAAGGTTATAGAGGTACTGTCAAAGATCTTCTACCTCTACATCCCTATATCCCCAGCAGTCTGCTTACTTGGTCATCTATATAACCCTTACCCAAGCAGTTACACAACTTCCTCCTAATTGCAATAACCATGGCAAAAAACAAATAAAACTATCAATAAAAACTGCAGAGACGGAATAAAAATAACTATAAACCACTTGACTCAACTCACATCAACATTAAAAACGACATCACTTCATTTGAAATCTCCTGGTCTCCATTGATAAGATTTATGTTAAGCTAATTCCCCTTATGCTTACCTAACTATGCCATTGCCCTCTCATAATACAATTTCTACAGATCCTATTCTGACACTGTTCTCGATCATTGGTTCTCACACTTTCACAAGATAATATTTAGCTTCCCGAGTGCCACTAAATCTAAATCCCTAATAGGGATAAATAAGGGCTAAACTTGGTCTAATATGAGACTAAACCGATCTAAAATTAGACTATAAGCAATGTACAGTTAGAAAAAAAATTATTAGACAAGGGAAGACAAAAACATTAAAAAAATAAAATACTCATATAGGCTACTGTTTGGGAAACACTGATCTAGATCCTCCGAGGCAAAAATGCGCTTTTTCAACCATCACATGGCTTCATCTGCAGTACAGCAAAAGAATGAAGAAACATCAAAAACAGTCAACATGTAATAGGCTACACGTGTTTTCGGTTTGCTGGCAAGACACTTGAGTTTAATTCCAGAGCCACCATATTCTAGTCCTACAGAAACACTTCAATGCGTTTTATCTTATTGAGTTCTAACTCATCAAAATAGTCAAGGCAAACAAGCGAGCATTACGGTACCCTACTTTCATTTGTTTTGCATTTTCATTTGTTTTGTTATTTTGACAGAATGACGAATCCAACCCTTGTCTATACGGCATTTGAAAATAACCCGAACCGCTCTGTATTCTGTTTTACTGTGGTGAGTGACAAAGAAACTGTAGCTGAGCTGAATGATGAGAGATGAGCGGTCACTCACCTGTGCTGCATGTGGCCGCTGCTGATGCTGCGTGTGTCCACCGAGGAGTGCGCTGAGGGCAAACCGACAAGTGTAGCGACCACTTCCTTCCCAGTGCACTTGAGTGTGGATGAGGAGAGCGCGCGTCTGCCTCACTGTGCTGAGGGAAATGCGCGACAGGCGAGTGGCGGAGCGTACCATTGTGGAGAAATGGAGGCTTCCCCTGACGCCGCGTCACAAAACTACGCACACGACGCATGAAGTTTATGATGGCTTTCACTGTGGTTCAACTCAAAAGACTGTATCTGCGTTTAATATTAGGCTACGGACAGTTCTTAAATCCCCTCCAAAGGGTTCTGCTCAAATCTGTGAAATGGACAGATCCGTAATTATACAATAGGCCACAAAATGTTAAGTTGAATAAACATGTTGGCCAGGGTCACTCGTTAGTTTTACCTGACATCCTCATTAAAAGGTTGGCTACCCCATTCAGCTGTGTTTAGGCAGAAATATTTACCTATAGTATGTCAAAAACTGATTTCTGGCGAAGTAAATTATAGAGGCAATAGTTGAAAAATAAAAAATAAAGGAAATTAGGCTACTCTGCTGGTGGTGCAGTGGTTAAGGGTGTTGGTTGCTGCCACCTCTGCATTATGGGTTCAAGTCCAGCCATTGACATTTTCCAGATGTCTCCCCCCTTTTACTCTACGGCTGTCTTCTCTATAAAGCCTTGGGCCTTGTTTGAATTTTTTTTTTCTAAGTTTTGTAGTAAAATGAGCATGGTTATTAGAAAGATATCAACATATTTAATACAATGGCATCTGAAAAATTACGAATAGCATCTTTTAATGGCATATTGGGTCCAATTAAACGGTCAAAGATATTGACAAAGATGAGAAAAGAGAAAATTTATATTATATACCTACAAGAAACACACTTAAATGACATCAAAAACTGACTAAATTTGGTTACAACATACTTTACTATTCTTCATACAAGGGCAAACATAAGAGGGGAGTGGCCAAACTGATTTCAAACCGAATAGCCTTCGATCAGAGTTTTGAACACCGGGACGGAGAGGGCAGATTTGTACTGGTTAAAGGGAAAATTAATGGAAGTGTATTTACTTTGATGAACGTACATGCTCCACCCGGAAGCGACCTCATCTTCTATACTGAAGTTGTGGATATAATTGCAAACCACTCCGAGGGAACCCTTATTTGTGGTGGTGACTGGAACTTACACGTTCAGCCGACATCGAACGTCTCCAGCTCACAAAGTACTGGTAAATCTATAAATAATACATTTGGTAAACTAATACATAATGTAGGGTTGATCAATATCTGGAGAGAGATGAATTCTACTGCCCGCTAATATACACATTTTTCCCACCCACATAAGCGCTATACCAGAATAGACTACTTTTTTATGTTCAACTAGGATAGGTCCAAAATCACAGCGGCGGACATAGGTACAATAGATCTAAGTGATCATGCTCCTGTCTTCATCACTGTAGATCTGGAACACAAACAAAAAAACACTGGAGATTTAATGTTAGTTTACTCAATGACCAACAATTTGTAAAAATGACGAAAAAGGAAATTGAGACGAACATAGAGGAAAATGACAATGGTGAAGTCTCTCCACCCATCCTCTGGGATGCAGCAACGGCCGTTTTGAGGGGCAGGGTAATTGCTGTCGCCTCGACCAAAAAGAAACAAATGCAGAAAAATTTAACTGATTTACAGAACAAACTAAAGCTGCTGGAGACAAACATGCCGAAAACAAAGATCCACAAATGCTACAGGAAATTTAAAAGACACGGGGTGAGATTAATGACCTTACCTCACAGGAGATAATTTTAAAAATGTTCTTCACCAAACAAAGATACTATGAAAGTGGCTCCAAATTCACAAAACTATTAGCTTGGAAGCTTAGAAAACAATAGGCAGAGAGAAACATTTTTGAAAAACGAGACCATTTTAACCAAACACGACCAAATACAATCAGCATTTGAATCCTGTTACAAAAAACTTTTCACCAAAATATCACCAAACGCAGAAAAAACACAGTTGTTTTTGGACACTCTCAAATTACCTGCCATGACCGAAGAACAAAACAAAAAATTAGGAGCCGAAATAACAATTCAAGAAATTCAAAGTGCAATCAAAAGACTAAAAAACAATACATCTCCAGGGAGTGACAGGTTCACCTCAGAGTATATAAAGCTCTAAAAGACACACTTACTCCCCTGCTTTTAACAACTTTCAACTGGGCCCTTAGAAAAGCTCAGATCCCTCCAAGTTGGAAAGAAGCCATCATATCCGTAATACCTAAAGAGTGGAATGATCGACTTGACTGTGCCTCATACAGACCAATCTCAATTCTGAATGTGGACTATCGTATATACACCTCAATTATGTCTAAAAGAATGGAACAAATACTTCCAGGTTTGGTTCACAATGATCAGACAGGATTTATTAACAAACGACAAACACAAGACAACATAAGACGATCTTTACACATAATGAACCATATACAAAACATCAAAACAAGGGTGCAATAATAAGTCTCGATGCTGAGAAAGCTTTTGACTGTTAGCTGGCCATATTTATTTAAAGTGCTGAGCGAATTTAAAATAGGTGATTTAATAATAAAAAATATTGAGGCTCTCTACGATCGTCCAACATCAAGAATCAAAATTAATGGTCACTTGACAGACACAGACTTTGGAAAGAGGGGTGACGGAAGGTTGTGCTTGGTCCCCTCTGTTGTTCGCCTTGTACTTAGAACCATTGGCCAAATATATTAGACAATCAGAAACAATTTATGGCGTTTCAAATGACGGGACAGAACGTAAAACTGCCTGCTATGCAGATGATGTCCTCCTATATCTGACCAAACCAGACATTTCCATATCCAATGTCTGGATACAAATTGAATGTACAAAAAACTGAAATTCTCTCTTACTGGCGCCCCCCTCTGTCCTTTAGAAAGACTTATCCTTTTAAATGGCAAACGGAATCCCTTAAATATTTGGGTGTGGTCCTTCATAAAGAACTATCAACAATTTTAGAGATAAACTACACCCCTCTTTTCTCCACTATAAAGAAAGATCTTGAAAAATGGAATCTTACCCCATACAAGGATTGAAACTATAGAAATGAATGTCATGCCCAGATTTCTCTTTCTATTCTATTCCAGACTCTCCCGATTTCCATTCCCAACCGGCTGTTTGATGAGTGGAATAAAACAATCTCAAGATTTGTATGGCAAGGAAAGAAACTCCAAATCCGATCTAAAACGTCACAATTACCAAAAGAAAAAGGAGGCTGGGGTTTACCTTGTCTGAAAAGTTACTTTATCTCAGCTCAAATCAGAGCGTTGCTGTACTAGTGTGATCCAGAATATGAAGACCAATGGAAAAATATCGAGATTAATGTTGTGCTGGGGGTCCCTGTACAGGCAGATGATAAACGGTTGAGTCACCTGGAGGAAGTTAAGAATTCCTGCGTAAAAAATCTGTGCTTGCAACATGGAAGGAGCTAATCAAGACATATAAACTAAACAAAGATGTTAAAAGTTAAACTGATTGGTTTATGATCAAGGCTATGTATCAAATAGAACAGATTTGAGATTCAAGGTCTGGATTACAAAAGGTATAACAGTTTTTTACCAGATTGTAAAAGATAACCATTTTAAAAGCTTTGGCATGTTAAAATAATCCTTTGACTTGGAGAAACAGGACTTCTTTAGGTATTTAAAAATAAGGAGTTATTATAACCAAGAAATTAAACAAAGTAATGAACATTATAACCCTCTGCCTGAATTTATTATCAAGGCTTATAAATTGGAATTTTCAAAGGGAATAATATCCAAACTATATCAATGCATTATTAATCTGGACAGCTACTCTACTGAATATATTAAAAACAAATGGGAAACGGAAGGTAACCTTGTTCTGACGGACGAGGAATGGGAAAATGTGTGTACATCCCAGTGGAGGACTACAAAATCTGGAGAGAATGTGTCACGTTTCTTCATAATAGCAAGCCAAAGTGCCCACTACTAAAATTTGGCGAGACTCATCTTCAGGAATGGAACATCAATAGTTATCCAATTTTTTATTGTAAGTGTTATGATTTCTGTGCGGCAAAGTCAAAAGATTACTTTTTAACTGGGGACCACAAAAAGGAGTGGTCCCCACAACTTCTTAAAAAAATATGGTCTTTGTGCAGCTTAGCCGCAAATTTTTCACAGAATATTTACATTTTCAGAACACAATAATGCCCCTATTTGTAAAGCAAAGGGGAGAAAGCACAATAGTGCCACAGATTCGGCAGTAGGTGTAATAAAAGGAGGAAAATTGGGGCGCGTTAGCTCTGTTCCCTTATCATTGGTTTACTCATATTTTTATTTAAAGGGTTGCATGCATGTTTGATGATTCCTGTACTGTCCTGCCCCCAAGGACTTACTCAGTTATATATACCTGTCCACTTCCCGGTACTAATGTGCGTTTATTCAAAAAACCCTCTGGGTTAAAAAAATGCTGTGGAGCCATTTATTTCTAAAAACACTGCTTACCAAGGGTAAACGCAAAAGAGGCAGGGCTTATAAATCATGCATTTTAATGGGAAGTCACTGGTCCTGTTTCTATTGCTAAGCCATTTAAGATAAAATAGAAGAAGAAAATTGAGGTGCACAATTACCTAAAATAATGATCCATCTTGAAATAAAAATGCCCAGATCTACTTTGAGTCTGTTGTCAATTCTGTTACAAAATACATTCCAGTTGATTTAGATGACATGTTGAAATTGAGATCACAAAAACCTTGGGTTAGAAACATGTGTTCTATCAGCACAGAGCAAACAGACTAATGCCGATCATTTTATGCAGAGCACATTTACAGATGATGCTAGGACACAAGGGACAATGCTGCATGACACCATGAAAAGATAATTTCATGTGTGCTGTGATAGGTCAGTTTTATAGTTAGGGCTCATGTTTCTCTATAAGTGATTCACTGTTTATGAAATAAATACCATACATAGAAATCCTCAAATGTTGGACCTTCTATTTCATGTCTCCACAAACTTTTCCCATTAATCTCATATCTTAAGTCCTTTTAATTGAAAACAATCACGTCTTTGGAGTTGAATAATGGAACCGCTTTCTTAGTTTAGTGATTTCTGTATTTTATTGTATTTTGTCCTGTTGTGTGAAGCACTTTTGCTCTACAAGTAAACTTGCCTTACCTTGCTTAAGTAATTTTTATTCCCTTATGTCAGTTATGGTGACGGTCTAGTCCTTAATCATTGGTGCTGTTTGCATCATCTATTTTTTTTCCCAGCCGCAAGAAGTATGTTCCAAAGATAGCCATTTATGTTATCCATGGCAGGAGTCCTAAGGCCCAAATACATAGGTCTGAAATTGAGTGGGCTAGTGGTGTCCAAAACAGTTTACAGTGGCTGGTCAATTTCTGTCCAATATTCCTGAGCGAGAGAACACTCCCAGAACACATGATAATGATGTGCCTCCTGGCAACCACAGTTTTTTCAACATTCCCTCCCTGAGCACTTTGACATGGGGTAAAAAAAAAAAAAAGAACAGGTCACATTCTTCCAACAGAATTCCTTCCAAATATGGCACTTTGTGGTCCTCCATTGTAAAGTACACACATTTTCCCATCCCTTGTCCATCAAAATATATATATAAAAATACCCTCTCTTTCCCATTTAGTTGAAATGTATTTAGTAGATTGGCTGCCCAGATCATTAATGGATTTATATACTTTAGATATTGTTCCCCTTGAAAGTTCTGATTTATATGCCTTAATGAAGATTTCAGTCAGAGGGTTATAATAATTGTGTTGTGAATATTTCTTGATTATAATAACGTCTTATTCGTAATTGTGGAAAAAAAGATTCAGTTGTAGTCATCTGGACTCTGTTTTAGAAAAACAACTCTGTTTTAGAAAAAACAATTGTTTTTCTAAAACAGAGTCCAGATGACTACAACTGAATCTTTTTTTCTACAATGGAACACTCCTGGACGAATGAGGGATTACACGACTTGTCTTCTTATTTGTAAGTACCTATAGAAGTCGTGTTTCTCGAGGCCAAAGGATTCCTTCAACATATCAAAGCTTTTCATTTGATTTTCTTTTACAATCTGGTTAAAAAGTCTTACACTCTGAAATATGAAATAAGGTTCCATCTTTCAAGGTTTTATTTTTTAGAGGAAAAAAGGGGCTTTAGTTTTTTCTAGTTTTACTTTATTTTATTGACAAATCTTTGTCAATAAAGACTTGATATTTAAGGTATTCTGTTGCCATTTAAATGGGTAGGTCTTTCTTAAAGTCAGAGGGAGTCGCGAAAAAGAGATAATTTCAGTTTTTTGTATATTCAGTTTGTATTCGAACATTGGACATATATTATCAAGGGAATGCACCACATTAGGTATAAACATTTCTGGTTTGGTCAAAAACAGTAAGACATCATCTGCGTAGGGAGCAATCTTATATTCCATCCCATAAATTATAACACATTGGATTTTTTTTTCAGATTTTTTATTATGTTGGGCCAAGTACTGAGCAAACAGGAGGGGGGGACCAAGCCCAGCTCTGCCTCACCCCAATGGGTCAATGGGTCTGTTAAGGGACCATTAATGTTAAATCTTGATGATTGGCTGTTCAGTCAATATGTTTCATTATTATATCATCTATTTTAAATGTACGCAGCACTTTAAAAAAATTAGCTCAGCTAACAGAGTCAAAGGCTTTCTCAGCATCTATTGTTGTTTTTGTATAAGGTTCATTATGTGTAAAGATCGTCTGTGTTGTCTTGTGTTTGTCATTTGCTAATAAATCCTGTTTGATCATTATGAATTTCAGAGTATTCATTCCATTATTTTTGACATAACCGAAGTGTATATACAATAGTCCATGTTCAGAATTGAGTCTCAATCCTTCCCTTCTTTAGGTATTAAGGATGGCTTCCTTCCAGTTCGGAGGGCTCTGAGGTACATCCGGAAGAATAGGTGGGGAAAGTTCATCATGTGTCGGCCAATTGGACAGCGGCCTTATCGGGTTCCACAGCATGTTGTTGGGAAGCTCCAAGAGGAGATCAAAGAAATGCTGAGACTGGGAGTAATCGAACCATCCAACTCTGAATGGAGTAGTCCTGTAGTGATTGTGTTCAAGAAAGACGGATCACTCAGGATATGCATAGACTTTTGGAAACTGAACTCTGTGTCAGAGTTTGACGCATACCCAATGCCAAGGGTTGATGACCTGCTGGAGAAGATTGGTTCAGCCAAGTACATCACCACATTGGACCTTTGTAAAGGATACTGGCAAGTGCCCCTCGAGGAGTCCTCACGACCTACCAGCATTCAAAACACCGGCTGGGCTGTTTCAGTGCCAACCTTCCGGAGGGGAGGGATAATGTGACGGAGCCAGTCCGTCAGAGGTTGTAGTCTCCGTTTGTACAAGTGCGGAGCCCGTTCATGCCCGCGCGCACAGACCAACACACACTCGTTCATCTCCCGCATTCCCCGCTGTTTCATTCATTCGCACCACACGCATCATTCACATACCGTATTTTCCGCACTATAAGGCGCACTTAAAAAACATTTATTTTTCTCAAAAAAATGACAGTGCGCCTTATAACCCAGAGCGCCTTATATATGGATTAATTCTGGTTGTGCTTACTGATCTCGAACCGATTTTATGTGGTACACTGTGCTCAAAAATCCGTCAAAATGTTTTATCACAACTTTGGTAAACTACAAAGCCGCACCACTTCCAGCATTACGGTTACCGTAGCGAGGAGCGTCGCGGAGTAATACTGTGCTTCACCATAACATTACAGTGTGTGTATAAGGAATTTGAAGGATTTGTGGACGAGGAAATAAACTGAAAAAGTGAGTGTATTATGTTTTATTTTTACGTGATATAGTGTTAACTGAACAATTTTGAGTTATTGTGAATACGCCAACGTTTAATTTAGCGGTATCTGACTGTTTTTTTTTACGTGTTATACCTGAGCCATTTTGAGTTACTGTACTGTGAATACGCTAACGTTTGATTTAGCGGTATCTGACTGTGTTTTTTTACGTGTTATACCTGAGCCATTTTGAGTTGCCGTACTATGAATACGCTAACGTTTGATTCACCGGTATCTGACTGTGTTTTTTTTCCGTGTTATACCTGAGCCATTTTGAGTTACTGTGAATACGCTAACGTTTGATTTAGCGGTATCTGACTGTGTTTTTTTACGTGTTATACCTGAGCCATTTTGAGTTACTGTGAATACGCTAACGTTTGATTTAGCGGTATCTGACTGTGTTTTTTACGTGTTATACCTGAGCCATTTTGAGTTGCCGTACTATGAATACGCTAACGTTTGATTCACCGGTATCTGACTGTGTTTTTTTCCGTGTTATACCTGAGCCATTTTGAGTTACTGTGAATACGCTAACGTTTGATTTAGCGGTATCTGACTGTGTTTTTTTACGTGTTATACCTGAGCCATTTTGAGTTACTGTGAATACGCTAACGTTTGATTTAGCAGTATCTGACTGTGTTTTTTACGTGTTATACCTGAGCCATTTTGAGTTGCCGTACTGTGAATACGCTAACGTTTGATTCACCGGTATCTGACCGTGTTTTTTTTACGTGTTATACCTGAGCCATTTTGAGTTACTGTGAATATGCTAACGTTTGATTTAGCGTATCAGACTGTGTCAGAACGTGTTTCCATTGAACAAGGTTGGGACTGTTTTGTTTAGCTTAATGCGCCTTATCGTCCGGTGCGCCTTATATATGGACAAAGTTCAAAAATAGACCATTCATTGACAGTGCGCCTTACAATCCAGAGCGCCTTATAGTGCAGAAAATACGGTAGTTCCCCGCACTCCTCTGACACTAATTCGCCAAGGGTGCACACTTGCGCGCACCGATGCGGCGCGTTGGACCGAAACCGAGCCAGTACTTCCTGGTAGGTTAAATAGGCGCTGTTCGCGCCGTGGTGCTGACCATGTGACATGCATGATGCAACCAGAGTTTTACGCCTTTCTTTTGTGTTATTTTTAACATTAATATGTAATTAACGAGCTCTTGCTTCGTAGGAAGATGCCACACATGTTTCTTATACATTTATTTTCAGTTTTCATTATCTGTGTGTATTTTGCTCAGTGGGAGGGGCAAGTGAGTAATAAAGGGAGCCGCTTTTGGCCTGGGAGTGAGTCGGTCACAGGTTACAGTGTAGGTAACAGGGGTGCTGAGTGAGAGAAAGAGAGATTGACACTTGGATAGGTAAAGTTAAAGTTCAAGCTGAACTTTACGTTGGAACATTGTAACGCTGTATATATGTATTTTTGGACACTGCTCTTTATCACTGTAAATATTTGCACCATTGTTGCACTTGGAGATTGGCACAATAAATAGCACCTGAGCACTTGGAATTCGACTTCGCCTATTTGTGAAGAGAGTCCCGCCACAATCGTTATCCTCTCTCTCTCTCTCTCTATATATATATATATATATATTACATTGAGTAGACTAACATTAAATCTCCAAAATTCTTCTGTTCCAGATCTACAGTGATGTAAATCAATCAATCAAGATGTATTTGTAGAGTACCATTCATGCAAAATGTAACCCAAAGTGCTTCACAACCATAAAACACATAAAAACGCCATTACAAAATAACTCAACAGAAGAAGAAAAACAATACAGACGGTAAAAACATAGTCACATTAAAATGTATTTAAAATAGTAAAATGCAGATAAAATTCCCTCAGTCACAGCTAAAAAGAATTGTTTTCAGCCTTGACTTAAACGTTGTCAGCGTAGAGACCTGTCTAACGACCTCAGGATTTTAATTGCATAATGTTGAAATGCATACTCCCCATGTTTAGTCCTGACTCTAGGCACCAGCAGGAGGCCGGTCTCTGAGGTCCTTAGTGTCCAAGATGGTTTATATGGTAAAAGCCATGTGGTCTGAGACACAGTTTCCAATCTCAACAAAGTACTTTCTGCCTTCAAGATACTGTGATGTGATCTGAAACCTGACTGGAAAAGATCAAAAGAGTTGATGTATGAGGAAGTGGTTTAGCTGTTGGTAGACAACTTTTTCAAGGACTTTTCCCAGTAAATGCACGTTTGAGATGGGCCGATAATTACTAATTACTGTGGCATCCAGACTGCTCTTCTTTAGAAGAGGCTTAATGACGATGACGATGTTTTCAAGGGCTTTGGGAATGCCCCAGACTGAAGCGACATATTCACAATTTCAGTGATTGATGTCAACACACTGCTCAACATAGACTTTAAAACTCATCAAGGAAGCATGTAGATGAACAAAGAGTGGTAATAATCTCCTTGACAATATTGTTGGCCACAGGTGAAAAGTGAGACAGCTCTAGGTGTCTATCTGGCTGTTGGACTGTTATTTGTATTGTTATGGCATTATGGCAATTTCCAATTATTTCAGAAAACTACCTCTCACTTGTTCAACATAAGATTTGGTTGTACACAAAAAGACTTCCCTTACAGAGCTCATAATAAGAGTCTGACTTGTGGCATTTTCGCCATTTTTGCTCAGCCCCGGCGGCACTCCCTTTTCTGTGCCCTGACCAAGTCATCATCCCTCCTATCCACCTTCTGCTTATTCTTAACCATTTTAACCTTCATAGGAGCAATGTGTGCAGCACATTTACAACACTATGTGTAACAGCGTTTATCAAGTCATCAACATTAAAACATGGGGCATTTTCAAATTTGACCGTATCCACCTGTCATCCTTCCTGTGTCTCTTCCGAACAACTGCAGGACCAGTAGGTCAAAGAAGACACCAAAATTATCGGATCGACCACATTGACATTTGAAATACCCCCTTGAGTGTGCCCTCTGCTGTGGGTGGGGCCACTCATGCTGAGTAAGACCAAAGGTTTCAAAGACAGAATCAAGCTCTTTAGCATTTCTGTAATAAACATTATCCATATGTACATTCATATCACCTGTAATAATAAGAGCATCAAAATCAGTGTATACGACTGAAAGCATCTAAGTAAACTCATCAATAAAACTTTGACAGTTCTGGGGAGGCTTGTGTAAGACTACAAACAGTATTGAAGGAGATTGTTTTCGCTCGTTTTGAAGGACAAGTATTCAAATAATGAAAACACCCAATATGAAAACATGTGGGTAATTATAAGTTTGCGGATCAAGTTTGATCAAGTTTGTGGACAACACCACCCTCACTGGGCTCATTTCAGACGTCTACAGGAGGGAGGTGAACCGGCTGGTGTCCTGGTGCAGCGGTAACAACCTGGAGTTCAGCGCCCAGAAGATAGTGGAGATGATCGTAGACTTCAGGAAAGTCACAGCCCCCCAGCCCCCCCTCACCATGACATACCCCCCATCACCACCGTGGACTCCTTCCGCTTCCTCGGCACCACCATCACCCAGGACCTCAAGCGGGAGCCCTCCATCAGCTCCCTCATCAAGAAGGCCCAGCAGAGGATGTACTTCCTGTGGTAGTTGAGGAAAGCCAGGCTTTCGCGTGAAAATGGCAAATAGATGTTTAGCGCCATCTTGTGACACAGATTAAAAAAACCCGCATAGTTCTCCTTGATGAGATGTTGACTTTCAACTGTCCACATAATGAGTGTGCATAGTTGGCCTCGACTACTTAAATCTACATTGTGTACTTTCTCCTCTGCTCTTCTCCCTGTACACAAACTGCTGCACCTCCAGCCACGACTCCGTAAAACTGATCAAGTTTGCGGACGACACCACCCTCATCGGGCTCATCTCAGACGGGGATGAGTCTGTCTACAGGAGGGAGGAGTGGACCGGCTGGTGTCCTGGTGCAGCGGTAACAACCTGGAGTTCAACGCCCAGAAGACAGTGGAGATGATCGTGGACTTCAGGAAAGTCACAGCCCCCCCCGCCGTCAGACTCCCCCATCACCACCGTGGACTCCTTCCACTTCCTCGGCACCACCATCACCCAGGACCTCAGGTGGGAGCCCTCCATCAGCTCCCTCATCAAGAAGGCCCAGCAGAGGATGTACTTCCTGCGGCAGCTGAGGAAAGCCAAGCTGCCAGTGCAGATGATGGTGCAGTTCTACACGGCCATCATTGAGTCCATCCTCACCTCCTCCATCACCGTGTGGTACGCTGGAGCCACAGCCAGGGACAAACAGAGACTACAGCGCATTGTGCGTTCTGCTGAGAAGGTGATCGGTTGCAGACTTCCATCTCTGCAGGACCTGTACGTCTCCAGGGCTCTGGGACGAGCAGGTCGGATCACAGCTGACCCCTCTCACCCTGGACATGGACTATTTGAACCACTCCCCTCAGGCAGGAGGCTACGGTCCATCCAGACCAGAACCTCCCGCCACAAGAATAGCTTCTAGATAATATTTTTTACATATTTAAACTAATAATAATAACATAATTCTGGACAAATTATATTGTTTTTAGACAAAACAATTGTTGAATACCGTTTGACATAATTGGCTGATTGCCAGGAGGGGCGTCACCCCATCACCCATAATGGACCAACCGCCACTTCATTGGGTGTGAAAATTTCTGGTTTAGTCAAATATAACAGAACAGCCTCTGCATAGCAAGCAATTTTATGTCCCGTCCCATCAATTTTAACTCTGTGAATTGTTCTTGATTGTCTAATAAATTGGGCCAATGGTTCCCAATACAAAGCAAACAGGAGGGGAGACCAGGCTCAGCTCTGCCCAACCCCCCTTCCATGAGTTAGTGGATCTGTCAGATGACCATTGATTTTAATTCTTGATGTTGGACGATCGTAAAGACACCCAATATTTTTTATAATTCGAACATCAATTTGGAATTTGTTTAGCACTTTAAATAGATATGGCCAGCAAACAGAAACCTTTTTCATTGTCTAGACTTATTATTATTGCTCAGTTTGTTGTTTCTGTATTTGGCTCATTATGTGTAAGGATCGTCTTATGCTGTCTTGTGTTTCTCGTTTGGTAAAAAAGCCTGTCTGATCATTGTGGAATAAATTTGAGAGTAATTGAGGTGTTTAGATGATAGTCCACATTCAGAATAGAAATGGGTCTGTATGAGGCGCAGTCAAGTCAGTCCTTCCCCTCTTTAGGTATTAAGGATATGATTCCCTTCTAACTCAGAGGGGTCCGAGTTTTCTTAAGTGCCCAGTTAAAAGTTGCCAATAGGAAAGGAGTAAGTGTATTTTTTAAAGCTTTATATCACTCTGAGGTGAACCTAACGCTCCCCGGAGATTCTTTTGATTGCGCCTGTTATTTCAGCTCATATTTTTTATTACGTTCTTCTGACAGGTAAATTGAAAAAGGAATTTCTATCATCATCTTTGAAGTCTGGAGTTTTTGAAAAAAGTTTTTTATAAAGGATTTAAATTCTATTGAATTTGGTCTTGTTTGGTTAAGATTACATCATTTTGCCTGTCCCATATTTTGAAGATTGTTCTTTCAGCTTGTTGTTTTTTAAGTTTCCAAGATAGTAATTCAGAACAGTTTTATCCACTCTCATAATATGAGTTATGAGCTTTGTTTGGTTAAGATCATCTTCTTAACAATTTCCTGTGAGATCAGATCATTAATTTCTCCTCTTATCTTTTTAATTTCTTGTAGCATTTTAGGACACCCCTTTTTGGCATGGTTTAATTTCTCTTGCATATCATTTAGCTTTTTCTCCCTTTGTTTCTTTTTAACGGAGGCTATGGCTATAATTTGTCCTCTCAAGACTGCTTTGGAAGCATCCGAAAGGATGGGCGGAGAATTTTCCCTAGTATAATTTTCCTCCAGATAAGTCTTAATGTTGTTGGACATTTTTTCCTGAAACAAAGGGTCAATAAGCAGGCTGGCATTGAACTTCCTTAGGGTGTTTTTTCGTCTTTTCTCCAATTCCACAGAAATGTTGATAGGAGCATGATCGCTTAGGTCAGGAGCCTACATCTGCCTCAGTGATTTTAGATCTGTCTTTCTTGATAACAAAAAAGTAGTCGTAGTAGTAAAATGGGTATACTTAGGGTTCATTTCCCTCTATATGTCAATCAATCCTATAGTCTTCAATAAGAGATTAATTGTTAATTGTTCCTCCAGTGCCTCTTGAGTTCGACACGTTCAGTGTAGGCTGAATGCGAAGATTCCAATTGTTGCCATAATTTAGGGTTCCCTCAGAGTGGATCACAATCAGGTGCATGACATCAGCATAGAAAGTGATCCCTGGTGGAGTATACACATTTAAAAGAGTGAAAACCTTTACATTAATATTCCCTTTAACCAATACATATCTGCCTTCTTTATCCTTACATTAAAAAAAAAAACATTCAAAAATGATTCGGTTTGAGATCAATATTACAACTCTCCTATTATGGTTGCCCTTGTATGATGAATAATGTGATTTTTAGAATAGAATTTCATTCGTTTTTGATGTTCAGTGTCATTCAAGTGTGTCTCTTGTAAAAATATAATGTCCATTCTTTCTCTCTTAATTTTTGTCAAAATGTGTGTTTGTTTGATTGGGTTCAGTATGCCATTCACATTGAAGGATGCTACTTGAAATACTTCTGATGCCATTGGGTTGTTTGAATTGATCCCACCGTTGACAACTTTCAAATATTTTGAATCTCTCTGGTCGAAAACAACAAACACACACAAGATGATAATGATATAATATACACAGTTTTAGATGTTTTGCACCTAAGTTACACATTGTATGTTTCACTATGGTACCACTTTCCACATTGTGACACTTAATTATGAAGCATTCAGAGATGAACCAATGAAAATAAACAGGTCAGAGATGCTAATGTGTAGCTCAGCTCCATATTCTTATGCAATCATGTTCCCGGTCAGATTGACTCACCTCAGAATCCAAATTATAATGCTGTCTCATTTGACAGAAAACACTGTCAAACAAGACAGTGTTTTCTGAATTTACCTTATTGGTGGACAAATAAAGGTTCTCCTAACGTAACTGTTCTTTCTTTCCTTCTTCTTTTCCATTATCACTCTTACATACACATTTAAGTCCAAGTCCAGTTTCTTTGGTTGCACTGATGGCATGACAAGGTGGAGCTTATTTGTATAAGAGTCCAAAGGTTAATAAACAACCATGGTTGTTATTTATTTTACATGCATAATATATGCTTTTAATTCACTTTTAATTACTCCATTTCAGGGTTTGGGTCTAATGAATTCACTGACCTAAATCCACATCAAAGACTGCAGCAATGCACTCATGGTTAATGACAGAAAACAGCTTTGAAAGCCAAAGTTGAAAATAATAGAACATTGCTGTTTTATTTTGTATTTATAAATAAATATCACATATTTCCCTTACACATGCATATGCGATGTGAGGGCCTTTTTTCACATTTCAATATGTTATAAGATTGTTATTGTGTAAATGAGTCACTGGGACAAGCAGTGTCTCACTTGTCTCTCTTGGTGTGAAAGCTAAGCTTGGTTGCCGTATGTACAGTACTCGTACAACTAAGCCAAAATGCCTTATCTTTACTATGTCTTTAGTTTGAATTAAAAAACTGCCAAAAAGACTTCATGTGTCTTCCAGATATCCTCAAAAAGGCTGATCCTGGTAAAGGAATACACATAAATATTCATACACACTCCTCCTGCAGTTAATTAGGACTGGACATGCAGTGATTTAAGACCTTCTGACTTCTTTTGGGTGCAGCGTGTGTTGGGTTGGGGTTGAATGTGCTCCATATCAAGACACCACTAACATTGTATACAATTATCTGCAAACAAGAGGAACATTCAGCATATTAAATGTGTTTAAGCGCTTCCAGAAGAGCAGTTGCTTGTTTCACAAATGACACAATGTCAGATAACAAAAATATGTTCTACCTATACCAATGCAACCCATGTTATAAATAATTAAACAAAACAACGAGGAAATCAACTTCCTATAAATTAACATCAAATGGCAACAATCTCAAATAAAATTGCATTTCACCATTTAAAAAACAAGTGCTCAAGCTCAAACAGAACAATGACAAAGGTATAAAGACAGCCACTCTACCAAATATATTAAAAATAAGTGGAAAGAGAATGTGATTTTGTTTTGACAGAAAAAGTGTGTGCTTCTCAACGGAGAACAACGATGAACCGTGAAATCAAATGTTTGGAAAGATTTCTGTTGGGAAAATGTCATGGTTTTTCATAACACCGTGTCAAAGTGCTCACTGTTCACAAGGAAATGTTACCTGCTGGAGAAACTGAAAATGGAGAAAATTGCCTGGTGGCTCACTATTACCATGTGTTTTGTGACCATCCTGTGCTCAGAAATCTTGGACTGACCACTTGATTTCCGAATTATGTGCTCAGGCCTTAAAACTCCTGCCATAGACACAGTCAATGGATATCTTTGGATCATACTTATGGCGGCAGGGAAGAAGGACATTACAAAGAAATGGATTATTCAAACTGAACCAACAATTAAGAACTGGACTTACATTGTAACTGACATTCATAAAAAGATTTTTTTTAAAAAGACATTTGGACTCAATTTCAAAATTGATTTTGGACAAAATGTGACTTAAATATTGGATGATTTCTGCCTTGAGCTTTTCTTTTCTTTCTGTCTTCTGCCATTATATCTGTTTAGTTCCTCTCTATGTCATGTTCTGTGTTTTATGTTCCATTCTTCAGTTTTTAATCCAGCTATACACTCAGACAACCATTCACTCTCAAATTAATTTTATTAGGGGCATTTTTAGAGTTGCCAATTTACCTAACACGCATGTCTTTGGATGGTGGGAGGAAGCCAGAGTACCCAGAGAGAACCTGTGGTAACACGAACATGCAGTCTCCACCCAGAAAGATCATGTGAGCTTGTTCTGGCCCAGGAATCGAACCCATGATCTCCTTATTATTGGGAAGTAAGAACTCGAAGCGCTCTGCCACCGTACACCTCAATTAATTACATTTTATTTATATAGCACATTTGAAACAACTTAAACTGACCAAGTCATGCACATTAACATTTAGTAACCATTGTAACTCTTGACTGACACATACAATAAATGAAGGCAAGGAGCGCTTGTGAGGACGGACTTGGATTAATTCCAAGTGGAGGAATCCTTGGAGGACTGAAGGCTTTTAGAAGCAGACTAAGTATTTCAGAATGGCCTGAAGGGAGAACTGCTCTTTAACTCCCTAGATCCAAGTCACTTTTAGTTTTTACACTCACATAAATGGTGTAAGCCCTGTCATATTAGTATTGTTAATAACGTACATAATGGAAACATTAACTCAAATATAAATGATAATAATAATAATAATAATAATAATAATAATAATAATAATAATAATAATAATAATAATAATAATAATAAAAATAATAATAATAATAATAATAATAATAATAATAATAATAATAGTATAATATATATTTTCACTTATTTTGGTTTGTCTCCCTGAGTTGCTGTCTATGGTGCTGAAATATTAAGTGTATTTTGATCTCTTAGAAGTGAGTATTATGAATGTAGACAGAATACATTTTATATGCATCAAATGCTCTTAATTATTCAATATTTATATGATATATTATCCAAATGAATTTGTGATGTATTATGTTTGTGATCTCCAAGCAGTGTAAAGGATCTGAGAAGAGGAAAACTGCTTTTGGAGGTTAGGGCCAGTTAGTGCATGTTTGTAATCGATCATCAAAGCTGACAGAAAAGCACTCATGTACGGTTCTGGGGGGCGAGGGCCACACGTGTGATGCCTAAAAGAGGAATAAGTCAATGTAGGTGTGCAAAGGTTAATAACACATTGTTCAACAAAAGAGGCTTTTACTGCATTGATTAATGGCAATTTGAGTCCTACGCACTAGACCATTGCTTGCTGTGTTCATTTAGCTAATGAAGCATAATGAAGTCCATATAACCATTTCCGTGGTTACAGTATGTACATAAATGCATTCTTTTAAGAACACAAGTGAATGTAAACATGAAGTCATTATGGGAGGATAGGGCACAATATGAAGAGAATTACAGATTTTTTATCCCTGCCCAAGTGTAGCAAGTACCAGCTTTGTCCTTGTTGGCATTTCTTTGTGGCTAATTCTATCTGGGCCTTGTATCATATTATATAAAACTATAACCTCTGAGATTGGAAAGACTGCCTTCCACTTTTATCCAGACAGGTGGAACAGACTTCAGTACAGCCTTGGACAAGAACAACTTGTCATTTGGGGTTTTAATGGGAGAAACACTTAGTTTAAATAATATTGTTTTTATTTAATTGTTGTCTTTTATTGAAATTGTATTATGTTGTGTAAACAGGGCGGTTCTGCAAATGTGACCTTTTAGAGAAAATAAAAACGAGGACACATGCAGGAACAAAACAGAGCACCTGAACACAATAGACAAAACCGGAAACATAAAATTCACCTGCGAGGAGGAAAAGGAAGGAGTAATAGCATTTTTGGACATAATCATTGAACACAAACAGGATGAAAAACTACAGTTTTTCAAAACTACAGTTTATAGCAAACCAACGCACACAGATCAATACCTCTTCAGGACCTCAGAACATCCCACTTCACACAAATTCTCCAGAACATTATACAAATGCACAAGCATCATCACAGAGGAGAAGTACTGGCAGAGGAAGAACAGTGAGCAATAGAGAAGGGAAAACAACAAGATAAAAACAAACCAAACATGAAACCAAAAAAGGCGAAAGAACAACATAACCGGATGAGACTGGACAATGTACATAATGTAATTATATTTACACAATGTAACAATGTATATATATATATATATATATATATATATATATATATATATATATATATATATATATATATATATATATATAGTATTGTTTTTGAATAATTTCACCTGAAACTAATTTTCTTCCTTACCCTGCCCTGAATCTTTTCATTGGGGGCATAAAACTTCCATTGCAACACGAGTTCAAAGCTCACTGTCTGAAGCTGTTTCTTAAGTTTGAGATGTGCTCACTGGTGGTGCAGTGGTTTGAAGTGTTGCACTTACAATCCAACCTTTACTCAATTGTTAGAAAAATAAAATAATATAGTTTTCCGGATGACTGGTAGTATAGTAGGGAAAAATAACTAACTCGTTTATCATGTCGATAGAGCTTTAGGATGACAGTTTTAGATGTGTAGAATCAGATCAGAGGAGTTGAACACCTCCATGTTGGCTACAGCAACGTGTGCTACTAAACACACAGTCTTGGTGTAGGCGTTCATAAAAATGGCAGCTGTTTGGCAGAGCTATCCTTGTGCTAAAATGTGCAGGCAGGCACAGAATTTTGTATGTCACCATTTGGTGTCTCCTGCCAACTATGTTGTAGGGCAACCTGTTGTGGAAACACTAGTCCATCTGTTCTATAGTTATGCTTTTCATACTTAAAAAGACTTTATTGTTCTGACCAACGATTCATTTATTTTAAAGGAAGCGGATACAGTAAATACTTATCAGAATATTTTGGTATCCTTGCTGCTTCCACCACAAAACAAATGGACCACATGGTTAACATTAAATTTACTTTCCCACTTTTTTTTCTCTTTATTCAGAGCAGATCATTGTGCTAACATACATGTTAAGCACAATCATAGAAAAAGTTTCAAAGGTTGTCATCTGGACAATGTTTTTAATGTTTAATATTTAAAAACACATCTTCAAATTATTAGACATCTGCCTTCACTCCACCTACTTTCCAATTATTACACATTTGTGAAGATCAAGACAAGATTTGGACTTTAACATCAAGTTAACTCGTGAGGACACCAAGTAGAATTGCCTGGTCTTTCTGGGAAGCTTCAGATAGAAATATACAGGAAACCTATTGTACTCACACAGATCAATACTTGTCCTTTGATTTGAACCATCCACTACAGCACAAGTTTGGGATAATTGAGACATTACAGCTCAAACCCAAGAAGTGTCCACCAGCTCAGAAGGCAAGAAGAAGGAAGAAAAACACGTCCAGAATGCTCAGCTTGTGGATACCCAAAGTGGACTCAACACAGCTAAAGAAGCCAAAAGCTGGACAAAGGGGAAACAGAACCAATAATGGAATGGTTTGTATTTCTTATGTGTCTGCACTGTCTGAAAACTACAAAGGAGTCGAAGCCTTTGAAAGGAGTAGGGTAAAAACTGGTAAAAGATTGAGGCCTGTTGAATGTCTTTATGGGCTTATAAACATCACTGGTATTCAGATAATGTCTTCATTTCAGCCTTTCATTGACCAGGCTCATTACTGCAGCAGCAGCTAATTGAGTCCACACTGCCGCATGGTTAGTGTCTCTCCACTTGAATTCCATTTTTTAAACAATCCAGCCACCTGCAGCTCCAACACACGAGACAAAGAGAATGTCATCAGCATTAAACCAAATGTCATTACCAATCAATCGTGGCTCAAGGGAGAGTTTTACAATTTCACACGTCACACAGATGGTGCTTTGTGTTCTGGACTGACTCACTGTAGTTTCCACTCTGTCACAATGATAGCTAATATTTGTTCTCCACTTGAATCTGCAGTCCAATACAATCTGAAATCCTGGAAGCAGGATATGAGAGAGGAAATACCAACAAGTGGCCTTCTGTAGCCTCAGGGAGCAGTTTGTGTCTGTGTAGCAGACAGTTTGAAAAGGTTTGCCTTTGATAATGTCAGAGTGGCTAAGCAGTCCTGCAAGAGATATGACACACATGCTCTGAGTCAGAGCTGGAGAGGCGGATATAATGACTTGTACCATGTTAAAACAAAAATGCTAAATTATAGATGTTATTATTTCATGTCACCTATCCAACAATGTAAAAAAAAAAAAACGTTATTTGTTAAATTATGCTGCTAAGCTGCAAAATATCACAAAAGTTAAAAAAAAAAATAATAATGATCAATATTGTGGTATTGCTTAACACAATATCTATACCATAAGAAATATTGCAAGTAAGAGTAAGAGAGCTAAAAAGCAGGACAAAACAGACAAAAGGAGAACAGAACCAATAAGGAATGGAGTCTCTATCACTTACGTGTCTGGATTGTTTGAAAAAACAATTATTTTTTTTAGACAGCCCAACATTTATGTGTTACGGCCTTGGCCCCCTTGTTGTGTGTTGCACTGTTCCCTGCCCAACAAAGCTGCAAGGGGGGGACATGCCGTACTTAAGGACACCTGTTCCAGCTGTGGCCAGTATGCCATTCGTTTGTACATCTCCAGTTTGTCAGGGCTGTGATGCAGTTTTCTGAGACACTTTTTTTTGTCACTTTGATTCTATTCATGGGTCTTTGTTTTATTAGGCCTATAGTGAACAGTTTAGTTGATTTTGCTTCTTTTTTTATCATTAATCCATCTTTATCATTGATGAGGATGGAGGAGCAATCCCACAGGGACTCACAAATTTGACCTCATGGAGTCAGAGACTGTCACACTCATTCTTCCTCAGTGTTGGGATGGTTTCTTACTTCCTGGCGTGACATGCTTATAAATTTTGGCATTATTGTGGTTGTAATCATGATTCTGTTCTCCTGTGTCCTCCCGTGTTTATTCAAAGTCATTGGTAAGATGGTATCTGCTCAATATGTGTCTGTTCAGGTGACAGGGCCAGATAAAGACGCTTTCAAGCAGAACACGTGTTACATGAGTGATTCAGACGACTCAATCATCAGAATGAAGTAGTTTAACTGTCTAAATAGAATTTAATGAAAGGGGGGAAATAATAATGATTTAAAAGTCGAGAAGGAGGGTCTAAGGACAGGGAAGCATTTATATATATATATAAATATATATTTACTATCTCAAAGAGATAGTAAATATATATATATATATTTACTATCTCAAAGAGATAGTATATATATATATATATATATATATATATATATATATATATATATATATATATATATATATTTACTATCTCTTTGAGTTTCAGGTTATTAATTGACTGATGAGGATGATTTGTTGTTAATGTGATTTATAATAAAACAGGGTTTCATAATTATCAGAAGAGGGGATTGTAATGGAAAAATGTCTTTCTATCGATGTTGCAAATAATGTCATGTCATTCTATCCATGTATCATATAATATTATCTTAGCTCCGGCCAAGTCGTGGGTCAAAACCTTGAGGGTTGTTTTTGTTTTGATTGGAGCTGATTTGATTGTGACAATGTGCGTACGTGTCGATGTATGTTACTGCCTTTAAAAGGATGTGTACTGTCATTGTTCTGGAGTTGAGGGAAAGCTGATCTTGTCAGGGAAAGTGTTGTTTATTTACTGTGCACGAGTAAATAAAGATCCACCTTTTGAGAACAACAAACTCTGTTTACCTCTTTATTTCTTGGTACTTTTCCACAGAAATGCCACAATACCATTTACATGGACGCTGAGTTTTAAGGGGGCGGTAGGAGTTTTGAAGTGCACTCAGGGTGAAATCCAGACTTTATTTTGGATTGAACAATTTTGTTTTTGTCTTTTGGTTATCTGAGATCTCAAAGGTAATTAGACCAATCTATTGAACACGACTGTTGTACATTGAATGTGTGTGTTAAAAAAAAAAGAGAGACAACTTAAAAAAAAGAAACAAATACTAATTCATATTTAAAGTTAAATCTGTTGTTGTGTGATTCCTTTGTGGTGGAATCTATCAGTTATCTAACTGTTTCATCTTACACAGCGAATCTCCTCAAGGGACGTAGATTTGGAAAACCCTAACCATTGAGTATTAAGGTTGTTACTAGCGGTACTACCACCGTAGGGTTACACCTACATAAAAACAGATCAATGTAGTGTATTCAATCGAATGCAGTGAAGAAAGTTTTAAAGAGTGTTTCACAGGTGAGACTAGTGATGAAGCCACTACACAAGAGGCTTCATCAACACAGAAGGTACACAAATTCAGGATTACAGAGTGGTGTGCATCTTCATCTTAAAGCCACAAACCACCATTTTTGTTGTGCCCAAAATCCCAACAGCAGTTGCATCGAAGGGCGACAATGAAAACAGATTAAACAATGTTCAAAAGAATTTAGCAAGGCTCTGCATTCTGTGTCCTCAGACAAATGTCCCGAGGTCCCTTGTCCTTAGACTCTCCTTCTTGGCAAGGGAAACCTTCCAAACCTCTTTAGGATAATGTAGAAACCTCGAGGAGTTCCACAGCGAAGGAGAGATCCGACTCCCTAGGATGGACAGGCGGACACGCTTCAATTTGCAGCTAGACTGTGGAGCTGGAACCACAAAGGAGGAAAACCAGTTCTTCAAGGCAGATGATGAACCATTTATCTGGAGTAGAGACCATTTCTCCAGGCAGTTGAGTTGCATCACCACAGGTTGACATGTTAGCAATGCAGTGCGGTGAAGATTCTAAGGAGGAGAAGGGATGTTTTGAAAGAGGTGTTAAGGAGGCAATTTTTCTTAGAGAAAAAAGAGATTCTCTCTTTAAATATTCTTATATTTATTTATCCCTGAACTTACCGTACACTTGCTGTTTGTTGAAATATAGAAAAACTATCATCACAAGATTAAACATATCTCTAACATAACATATTTTCCATATCGTGCAGTCCTAGATGCAACCTTCTTGTCCACATGGACAGGATCTCATCTTTTGAGAGGAATGGTGCTGGTCCTTGATCACCACCATTCATCCCTAGATCAAGGCAGCCATCCTTCACCCCCTTCACTTGTAGAGTTCACTTCACCTGCCTAAACCCCTCTCAGTCCAGGAACAGGATGTAAACAGGCAGTTCAGGAGGCTGAACCTCTGCAAAAAATGGTGTCTCTGCACTGATTAATGAGAACTAGCAATCATCCTCAAACCATCACTATCAAAGCAACATAAACAGAGGTTGAGATGTTCTCCTATTTATTCATTTTTTTATACAGGAGAAGACCTCAATGAGAGAAGCTCTCTTTTTCATGGGACCTTTTCAAACTGAGTTAAATGACAATGGCAATAAACCTTTTCTGATTCTGATTCTTTTCTGATTCTGAAAAAACACAGTTAGCATCCTCTTCCATTAGCTGCCACTGATTAAGAATTCACTCCAGTCCAGAGACCCTTTAGTTATGTCGTTACCTATCACACATGGGGGCAAGGGGCACGAGTTGGAGTGGGAACATGATGTAAGAATGCATTGAATGTTAAAGGCATGTGTTGCATCCTTGGGCCTTGGGTTATCAGGCCGCTCGCCCAAGGATGTCCACATGCCCCGCCATAAATGTGCCCCTGATGTTCCACACACGTTGATCATAGCTTTATGGTAGGGGTCCCTGTCCTTCGTTCAGGCGAGTGTCAACTGGCCATGGCGCAAGACAGAGGTTACTAGGCTGACCATGTTGAAATAATCTAACGTCATGGAACACATTTATGTAACACAATTTCCACATGGTTGAAACATATATTTTACAAAATAATGGTGTTGATGAGCTTAGGACTGGTTGTTTCTATAATTATGTTAACTACATTTCAGAGGATTGTGTTGTCTACCCTGCACTTTAAGCATCCTTGGTGAGTGCATGCGACTGTGCAGTGCGCTGTGTGTGCCAGAGCTTCACATTAATTCCAAGTGAGATTCGGGTTTCTATGACAACTGAGACGACCTCAATACCTGTGTCCCCACCATGGGTCCTCACCTTGTTTAGTGTTTCTTTATCATTTATTTAAAGTAATTCTTGTGCGTTTGTAGTTTGTTATTTGCAGTTTCTTGTACATTTTGTCAGAGCTTGTTGTGATAATCAAATAACTAAAAACGCCTAATAATTGTATATTTACATGAGCATGAATAAGAGTGGGCAATAGCATTCATAGCCAAAATCAGAGGGGTAGGTGCGAGGGAGGTGTGAACTCCCTTCTTTGACTCCACTGAATAAAACATTTTGAATAATCCAAAGTCTTATTTCTTACTATTTTCATACATTTTTACACTGTCACTGCAAAGTATATTTATAAGTAATTTCCAGCATTATACACCCCAATCATTGACAAGGCAAATACAACAAATACAACAACATATTTTACTAGACTTGAAACTTTATTTAAAAAAAATAAAATATATATATATATATATATATATATATATATATATATATATATATATATATATATATATATATATATATATATATATATATATATATATATATATACACATACACATACACACATTATTTATTTAATTTTAATATTAATATAAATAAGAGCCTCAAAATATGCATTTAGTCTTCTGGAGCAGGCCCACTGTTCCCCTTGTCTTGTCTCTTGCCACAATCTCTGCTGTGGGTAGTGCCTCAGATAAACACAAATGTTCAAGATGGGATCATCCTCCCTAAGGCTTCTTCTTCGTGGAAGGCCAACACCACTCTTTATTCTCCCTGAAACGATGGCCTTCTGGAGCTCAGGAATGTAAGTCTTGGCCTCCTTCAAAGCAT